>CM053599.1:182674307-182718938 GCA_028646575.1 Pseudocheirus occidentalis | reverse complement strand
CAAAATTGGCTCCCAGTGAAAATATATGAGATAGAATCTTATTTCCTTTGCAAAGGTGGGAAACTATGACCATGTAACTGCATTTAAAGTAAAAAAAAAATCAATATATTAGGTTTATTGAACTAGAGATTTTTTTTTCTCACTTCTAAAATTTTTTTCATAAGGCATGGTTCTCTGGGAAGGGCAAGAAGAGAGATACCCTGGGCAATATTTTTGTTGTTGAATCACTTTTCAGTTATAACTGACTCTTTGTGACTACCTTTGGGTTTTCTTGGTAAAGATACTGGTGCGATTTGCCATTTCCTTCCCCAGCTTACAGATGAGGAAACTGAGGCAGAGTTAAGTGACTTGCCCAGGATCACACAGCTAGGAAGTGTCTGAGGTCAGATTTCAACTCAGGAAGATGAGTCTTCTTGACTTCAGGCCCGCACACTATCCACTGCAACAGCTAGCAGTCCCATTGGGAAATATAGGTGATGTTAAAAACAAAATATATCAATAAATTTTTATTTTTCAACTGTTAGAAGCCAAAAACAATCACAGAAGATGAGAACGCTTGGATGCATTACATTCTGCATTGATGGAAGAAACACCCAATCAGTGAGATCTCAGATTCATTGAACTTTTGAAGTCAAGTTTAGAAATCTGTACTCAGAAGGATTACATACAGTGGTTCTCAACCTTCCTAATGCCGTGACCCTTTAATACTCATATGTGGGCAGACCCACGGAAATATGTGTTTTCCAATGGTCTTGGGTGACCCCCCCATGACCCCTGTGAAAGGGTCATTCAACCCCCAAAGGGGTCGCAACCTACAGGTTGAAAATGGCTGGGTTACAGGTATGCTCAGAGGCAATGAATTGGGTTTCTGGGAAAGAAACGGGGTAGTTGGGTTCTTGAGTGACATTGGATTTATTTAGGGACTAGGATTATGGAAATTTCAAGGAATGATGTTCTAATGTCCCAAAAGATATAATCCCTCACTACTTGAAGAGCTAAAACCATATTGATCTTTCCTTCCAGCTCTCTTTCTATGATTATTTATAATAAGTAATGTTTCCTCTCCTTGCTTTCCCCCAGAGTGTCCAAAGCAAGCGAATGACATTGTCTTCCTAATTGATGGCTCTGGTAGCATTTCATCAAGGCAATTTGTACAGATGAAGAATTTTGTCATCACAGTGATGGAACAGTTCAAGGGAACCAATACACAGGTGAGGGCAGTGAGGTGAATCACAGACACCCAAGTTCTGTTACTAGAAACAAATAGGAGTGGGAGTAGGAGAAGGGTGTTAAATGGCTGGGTTGGGGAGGGGGGACTGGGAGGCAAAAAGTTTCCAAAAGTATGATAAGATTGGAGTAAATCTCTAGAGCCTTTCCGGATAGGGGCTCTGAATGGGGGCTCCTTCTCCAGAGAAATCCAAGACATTCTTCTCCACCTCTTGCCAGTTTTCTCTGATGCAGTATTCTGATGACTTCAAGATACATTTCACCTTCAATGATTTCAAGAATGATCCTGATCCGCAAGACTTGGTGAATCCGATTGAACAGCTACAGGGGAGTACACACACGGCCTCCGGCATTAGAAAAGTAGTGTAAGCTCCTGCCTTGCAAGTTGGAATAATAACATGGTAGAGTTTTCCCTGAGCTTTGAGATCATCTAGTCCTGCCTCTCATCCCATGTGAAATCCTTCCTACAGGATCCCTGAAACATGATCTTTCAGCCTCTATTCACAGACTTCCAACAAAAACATTCCCAAGGAGGGCTACTTCATTGTTGAATAGTTCTAGTTGCTGGTCCTTTCTTAAGGTGAAGAAAATCTGCTTCCTTGTAACCTGGGGAGGCAGCTTATACAAAGCAAAGAGTATTGATTTTGAATTCAGAGGACCTGGGTTCAAAACTTGCCTTTGACCCTTATTGACTGAGGGACCTCGGGCAAATCACTAAACCTCCCTTGCTTTATCATGCATGTCTTTGTTGTTGTTGTTGCTTAGTCTTTTTCCCAACCCCCACACTTCTGAAGGGAACATTGAGGTCTTGTTTGCTCCTAGATCTTTATTTTCTGGGACCCTGCTGTTATCTTGGGGTATTGAGTTCTTAATAGGTTCTTAGGATCTCTGGTTTGGCTAAGGCTAGGGACCTGCAGATTTCATTGTGTCTTAAGTAATCTAGGGTGAAGTCTGATTACTTCCTTTCTGGTCTGAACTTAGAATCTATTTCTGATGCAGGTTTAAGTCTAGGTGACATCACTGCAGGCTTGCCCCTGGTTGGGACTCCAGTAAACTGATATCTACGTGTTTCAGGTCTGCGCTGGGATGGGGAATGGAGAATATAGAGGTGGCATCCTTAGAAAAATCTTATGAGCTCTAAACTGATAGTTTTATAAGTTATCCTTCTGCCATCTTGAAGTATTTTTTTTGTTTTAATAGAGTTTTGAAGTCTAACTGTTGTACATTTGAGTTCAATTTTGAGTTCCTCCTTTTGAGGGTTCTATGAATTCTTTATATTTAAAGCATGCCATTATTTTTTGTACTTCTGGGAAGTTTTCTTTTATAATTTGCTGAAATATAATGGCCAGATTCTTGTGATCTTTAATATTGTTTTCAACCAATATAACTTTGAGGTGTTTTGTTTCTTTATCTGTTCTCCAAATCCATTACTTCCAAGCATGTTACTTTATAAACTTTTCCCAGTTCAATTATTTTCTGATCTTGTGTCATCACACCTGTATCTCCTAGCATTCTGCTCTCCACTGTGTCTATTCTGATCTCAGCTGCTTCTGTTTGCTTGATATTTTCTCCATGGTGATTTCAAAATTGCAGAGTTTCACCATCACCTCCTCCTAAGGTGTAATTGTATATTTCAGAAAGCCCCATATTTTTCTTATGCAGCAGTGGATGCTATTTCGATATACATTTCTTCTGACATGTTTGTCTCTACCTCTTATTCCAAAACACATTTTCATTGTATGAGAGCTCTCTTTCAGTTTCTTATTTATTTTAATTTTTCACATGAGGATTTCTGAAAATGTAATTTCTTTTCAACATTCCTATTGTTATTTGTGAAGGAGATCATGAGGTGATCTGCTCCTTTATAACCATCTTCTCTGAGATCTTCCCAGTGTTCTTTTCAAACATTTCCCCTTCACCCGAGTCAAGAGGACTACTTTTTTGTTTATTTGGTGCTTTTTTCAAGTACCTCTAAGTGCCTGGCACAGTGCCTTTTAAAATTAAGGAGGCATTTCATAAGTGATGGTTGGATAGGAACGCTGGCAAGGGGCCTGATTACCAAGAACCTTTTTTATCTTATCCTGGGCATCTATCAAACCCTCCTTCCTCCCAGAACTGATTGTTGCTCAGCCTTGCACTCTACTCATCATCCTCCAAGCTAGACACACCTCAGGGTTCAACTCATGACCATTCATGCCCTGAACTCTCTCTATCAGCTAAGCTGCTGGTATATCCCTCTCAAAGTCTGTCACAACCTGGTTCAGTGGACATTGAAAACTATTCCTTTTTTTCTTGGACAGACGAGAACTATTTAAAGAATGGAATGGAGCCCGGAAAGATGCTACCAAGATCCTCATTGTTATCACAGATGGTCAGATACAGAGAGATATTTTGAATTACAGAGATGTCATCCCAGAGGCAGAGAAAGAAGGGATCATCCGATATGCAATTGGGGTATGGAAGAAGAAGAACTTATCCCTGGCTCTTTCTCAAGCAGGATGGTTATAATTCTTGCTTACCCCATCTTGTAGTTTCTCTTTTAAGACATAAATGCACCCCCTACAGCTCCTTCTGTACACGGGCAAACCCTGTTGTCTCCTAACAAAGGGAACAGAGTTGAGATTCTGCTTTCTCAGAAATTTCCAGAGGGTAAGAACCTGTTCCCACACTGACCCTGATTCTGCTGCTGTCCCCTGGTAACAGGTGGGATCTGCCTTTACAACTCCAGCTGCTCGGCAAGAACTCAGGACCATTGCATCTCACCCACCACAGGAGCACGTCTTCCAGGTGAATAACTTTGGTGCTCTTAGGAACATCCAAAATCAATTGCAAGAGAAGATCTTTGCTATTGAAGGTAAGATGGGATTCCCAGCGCCCAAGTCCAGATCTAGAATCTTTCATCCTTACCTAATCCCCACATTCCCTCCCACTCACTAGATTTCTGGCCTCCTAGGGTAGTCTGATTCTAAACAACCACTTCTGTATTTTGCTCCCCAGATCTTAGTCTCCTTCCTGTTCACCAAAATACTGATCTTTTGATTTATAACCTCTGAAACTTCTCAAGAGCCCATTCTTCTAAAATAGAGGGGACTGGATCCTCATCCTCTAATTTTCCTTATTGTCTCCCACAGGTACCCAATCAGGGGGCAACAGTTCTTTCGAGTATGAGATGTCTCAGGAAGGCTTCAGTGGTGTTTTCACCTTTGTGAGTGGATTGTACACAAGTCCAGGGTAGTGAGGAAATGGGATAGAAGTGGTATAAACTGGAATAAGGTCCAGAGAGAAAGCAGAAGAGTCACGAGGAATCATTACTCCTGTCTGGATGGGCAGATGGAGTACTTCATCAGTTCTTTATGTCAGAGGGAAGTGGGATGTGGGCACAATTCTTCTGAGCAATAAGAATTTCACAAATTATCTTTTCCCCTCCAGTTCTAATACCTTTTCCTCCTAGGATGGGCCTCTACTGGGTACAGTAGGGAGCTTTGACTGGTCTGGTGGAGCCTTCATATATGACCAAATTGATAACCCCACATTCATCAACATATCCCTGGCGAACTTGAATATGAATGATGCTTACCTGGGTAAGAGAAATACTCTCATGTTTGGGAACATGAGAGCTAAGAAGAAGAATCTTCCCTCATTCCAAGTGGGATCCACAAGAGAAAATAAACTCCCTATTCTATGGGTTCATCTCTTCAGGTTATTCTGTTGATGTTGTTGTTCAAAGAAAGACCCAGAGTCTGGTCATGGGAGCTCCTCGATATCAACACACGGGGATGGTGGCAATGTTCAAAAAGAGCTTTAACACTTGGGAGAAGACAGCTGACGTCGTGGGGAAACAGGTGGGTGATGTGGATATTGGGTTTAGCATGAATGCAAAGAAAGAGAGGGTAGAGAGAAAGGATGATAAAATGCTATCATTTCCTGCTTTCACTCCCACTATCTTAAGCTATGGAGTTCTTTCCCACAGATATATAGCCTCAGGAATATAGCCATCTTCTCACCTCCATGATAGCTTCTTGTGGTCAGTAATTTCCATTTACAGATTTCTTTACAGATTTTCATCCAAGTTATTTCCAGAATAACAAAAATGAACACAGCAGTCAAGACTGATAAGGGCATGTACTATATGATCACAGGTACACAGAGTAGATAAAGGCTAGTACTTTGTGCACCTTGAAAGATAAGACTTTTTTCATGATATGCAAACCTGAAGGAACCAAACTCCTCTGCAGCCATTGGCCAGCACAGTCAAGAAGGTGAGCTAGTTGATCCATGGAGACAAAGAGTGGCAAGTGCTGCCATTCGTCCTAATGAGAGACCCAGCCTCTCTCCCACTCTGAAGTCAATTGTAGACAACTATAAACACTGAAAACATGTGAGTCTCTGGGTTGCTTTTTTAGGCTGGCCCACTGTATTGCTCTGGCCTAACCCAGTGTCTTAGAAGAAGAAGGAGCAAGAGAACCCAGTTATGGCAGAGCAGGGAAGCTGGGGTAGGGGTGGGGGGAAACAGCAGAGTGGGGATGAGGATGTTCCTTAAGGAGTTTTCTCTACTTGTCTGTCTTGTGCCGGGTGTTTCTCTGTGGAAATTTTGTGTATCAAGCTATGTATGCTGCAAACTCCCTGAGTTCACAGGCAGAGATAATACTGAAGGGCTGGCTGATGACTGATGCCGATGCCTTTGTTCCATGGTCAGCCCCAGCTGCTTCCTCAACAGGACCTTCTAAACTCTTCACTCTGCGTTTAATTTGCCTGAGTCAGAGGGCACAGGATCCTGACGTCACCTCAGTGCACTCCGTTCATTGCCCTTGTCCTTAGAAACAAAACCTAGAAAGTGAAAGAAGGAAAAAACTTTGGAACTCATTCAGTCCCCTCCTCAGGATCCAAAGGGCAGTGTTATGAGACCAGTAAAAGGACACACTAAAGTCTCTGTGGAGACTGATAAGTGATTTAATCTTTATCTTCTTTAGATTGGTTCCTATTTTGGGGCAGCCCTATGTGCAGTAGATGTGAATGGAGATAGCAACACTGACCTGATCCTAATTGGGGCTCCTCATTACTATGAACGGAACCAAGGAGGTCAAGTGTCTATCTGCCACTTACCTCAGAGGGTAAGTAGATTGATGGGAGGCAGGGAATCTGGGTCTTGGGTAGAGATGCTATATGAAGTGAATGACTGGAAGGGTAGCCCAGGATTTGGGATCTGTCACAATGTTCATTTTTCAGAAGGCTAAATGGAGCTGTGAAATTGTTCTTCGAGGGCAGCCAGGGCACCCATGCAGTCGTTTTGGGGCAGCCCTGGCTGTGCTTGGGGATGTGAATGGAGATAAGATAATAGATGTGGCTGTGGGGGCACCAGGGGAGGAAGAGAACCGAGGAGCCATCTACTTGTTTCATGGAATGGATGAATTGAGCATCAATTCTTCCTATAGCCAGGTGAGCCCACTTATTTCTCCTAAATTGTCATCCTTTGAGTATCTCTTTTTTTTCTTAACTTGTCTCAAGGTCCTTTTGCCCTATTCTCTTTGTGACTCAAAGCTTCTCTCCCAAATCATATAAGTATTACAATTATACCAATTTATACATAAACATAAGTATACTTGTTCAGTGTAATATGCATTTATCCCTACTATGTGCAAATACTTTGCTTGGAATAGGGATTAAAGATTAAAAAAGACAGTCTTTGCAATAAAAGTTATTATAAGTATGAAGAATTCTACCCATCCACATTTGCGCATCAGCAACTTAATAGATTATAAGAGTAGAAATGGACATCTGAGACTATCTCCTAAAACCAATAATTGACCAAGAATCCGTTCTACAACAGGTCCCACAGTACTGGCAGCTGAAGATAAATATGCCATACTTATCAAATTTGCGGATTACCTTAAGCCGAGAGGGATACATACAGTGACAGAATCAGGGTTAAAAAAAAACAAACATGTTGATGGACTAGAATGGCTCAAAGGTTTTAAGATGAAATTTCATAGTGATAAAAATGGATTCCTATACTTGAAATTTAAAAATCAACTCTAAGATAGTGAAGGATGGAAAAAATATGTAGAATTAGGTCAATCAACAAATATTTAGAACTAGACATACAAAGATGAAAATGAAATAGTCCCTGCCTTCAAGAAGTGTATATTCTAATAGAGAGAACAATATGTACATGAGTAAGTGTATGCGCAAAAGATATGCAAGGTAATTTCAAGGGAGAGACACTTACAGTCAGGCAGGGGGTCAGGAAAACCCTCATATAGGAAGTGGTTCTTCTGCTAAATCTTATAGGAAACCAGGATTTGGGGGGATGGGGAGAGAAGAGAAGAGAGAACATTCCAAGGTCCGATGGAAGATAAGTTTTGTAAAGGTCTGGAGACAGGTGACTGAAACCTAAAGTATATAAACTGAGGTGGCATATAATAATCCTGGCAAGGGAAGTAAAACCAGATTGTGAAGAACTTTAATGCCAAAAAAAGAATTTTCTATTTAACGTTAAAAGCCAGCAGACCTTCTTGAGCAAGGAAGTGAGCTGGTTAAACCTGTGCTTTAGGAATATCACTTTGGCAGCTACGTAGAGCAATGGTGTCCTACTCACACAGAAAATGAGGCCACTAAACCATACATAAGGATCCCTACAGACTGCATATTGGCTTAGAAAACCATACATTAACATTATGTTTATTGTTTCTTGGTTTTTTTGCTTTTTGGAGGGGGGAAGGCAAGACAATTGGGGTTAAGTGAATTGCCGAAGACCACACTGCTAAGTATCTAATGCTGGATTTGAACTAAGGTCCTCCTGATTCTAGAGCTGGTGCTCTATTCACTGTACCACCTAGCTGCCCCTAAAACATATTTGCTCAAAGTTGTTTGGGTTTTTGTGGGGTGAGGGAATTGGGGTTAAGTGACTAGCCCACAGTCACACAGCTAAGTGTCAAGTGTCTGGTCAGAGGCCACATTTGAACTCAGGTCCTCATGACTTCAGGGTCAGTGCTCTATCCACTGGGCCACCTAACTGCCCCCATTTTATTTTTTATTTCTTTGGCTAAACACTTCCTAACAGCATTTTAATTCATTCCATGTGACGCAGGAGTGTTGCCTGCCAAAATGCAGCCAGCAGACTGTGTGTTTGACAGCTGTGGTACAGCAGATGGATGGTGCAGACCAGGGGGGATGAGTACCTGGCCTAGAGGGGAGGCCATATGAGTGCAGACAATAGAATGGATAGATGTTAAAAGAAGCCTACATGGAAAAAATGCAGAATTTTAATAAATTTTAATTAATTGATTAGTTTTTTAAAAATACAGAATATATGTTCCATATAAGTAATATTCAATGACAACCATATGAACAATTACAGTCTTACTTTGACCATTGTAGGGGCGTGTATCTTGTCAGTGTAAACTGTCTCCACCAGTAAAGACTACAACATGTTCTTGCCTTCTCATCCTAGGTAGTTTTAATTCAACACCTTTCTGTGTGTGCTTCATAAAAGATCTATCCTCCCCAACCCCCCGTGAACTAGAGACCTTCAGCTTCTCTTAGGATTTTTTGCAAACCAGTGTAGCACTAGCTACACTGTCCCTCATTCTTGCTACGCAATCAGTAAACACAATTAAACACCTGCCAGTTACCAGGTGCTATGCTATAGCTCATGTTCTTGTCAAGTCCTACATACCCTTGATGTTGCCACCCTCACTCCATCAGTGGCAGTAACTTGCACCCTACTTATACACACTGTGTGGCCTTCCATTGCCTTTTGGGCCACTTGTAATTTTGATTCTTCAAAACTGAATGGCAAGGCTCCATAATTCAAAGTTTCATAGCTTTATGTGCTGTTAAAAAAAATATAAACTTTATAGGAAAAGTTTTTACAGTTTTCCAAATCTGATCTAATGGAATCTGAAGAACAGCCTTAGAGAACTACCCCCAACCTCTCAGAGTTACTCTTTGGACTGAAGGAAGAAGTCATAGCCTCATTCTGGGGACCCAACCCCAATGGTTGGGGAGGAGGTTAGGAAAGTGAGCTTAGAATCTCAGCTACATATGAGGGCTTTGTCTGGGATAAATATCAAAACCTCACATTTACAGGGACTTGCTAGAGAGAGTCTCCACCTGGAACTGTAATTAATAAATTCCCTACTTTTCAGGAGCCATTAGAGAAAAATTAACTGTTTTCTCTCTCTTTCTTTTGTCCTAGACTGTAACTGTGCAGTCTGTTTTCCTTATGAGTCAGATCTCTTTCTTGGTGATAACTTTTCCTTGTCTGAATGCTTAAATCAATGAATGAAACCAATATCTATTGTATTAGTGTTCCCACTAGGAATATTGAGACTAGAAACTGTATGGATTTTTGTACCCCTAAAGCATTAATGCCTAGCAATTTACTTAGAACACACTATAAATGCTCATAAATGTGTATATATACATATACACATATGTGTATGTGTAGACACACATATATGTATAGACACACATGTGTGTATACATATGTGTGCGTGCTTGTAAAATATATTTACTCCCAATTATAGTAAAACAAATTTGTTACATTTTTTAAAAGTTTTGAGTTACAAATTCTATCCTCCTTCCTTTTTCTCTCCCTTGATATAGTAAACAACCATATCTAGTTATACATGTGCAATCATGTAAAATGTATCCATATTAGTAATTTTGTACAAGAAGACACACTTTTTTTATAAAAAGAATGAAAGAAAGTGAAAAATAGCGTGCTTCAGTCTGTATTCAGACAATATCAGTTCTTTCCCTGGAGGCAGATAGTATATTTCACCATTAGTCCTTTGGGATTATGTTGGGTAATTAATTATATTGCTGAGAATAACTAAGTCATTCACAGTTATTCTTCCTACAGTTTTGCTATTACTGCATACAATGTTCTCCTAGTTCTGCTCATTGAACTTTGAATCTGTTCATTCAAATCTTTCCAGGTTTTTCTGAAACCATCCTGCTCATTATTCCTTATAAACGTAATAATATTCCATCACAATCATGTCACAGCTTGTTTAACCATTCCCCGATTGATGAGCATCCCTTCAATTTCCAGTTCTTAGCCACTGTGTACCCTTTTAAGTAGACCCAGAATGATTATCTCATTGTGACATGAGTCCAAACACCTGGTCTGAGTTCCTTATAAAATGCAGGTCTACAGGGTAAGATCTGTGTGCAGACCTAGAAACATCAAATGATCCATTCCAAACATTTCATCACTTTTTGGGGAACCCCACATCTTTATTTAAGGAATTTTATGTATTTGTTTTCTTTTTAAGTTAACCTACTTTCCCTGGTGAAGGATGAATTAGAACCTCCATTTGAGTAGTCCTTTAAGTGACAAGGATTCATTGGGGGAAATTTCAGTTGCCTTTTAGAAGAGACCCAGAGAAAATATCCCTGGACCTCAGAGGTTCACTTATGCTACAGATCTTGGTGAAACTATGTGTCCTATATGGAAAGGTTCATCTGGAGACTATTTTCAGACCCCCTTTGGATATCCTATAGGCTGATGGAATTACTGATGGGTCAGGTTTTGTTTTTGTTTTTTTTACCCAGGATGGTTTGGCTTCTCACTTGAGGACAAGAAATGACTTCTAGGCAACCTCCCTCAGGTCCCTAACTCCTGTGAAGAGAGTTATATGTGTTCTGGGAATTCAGAAAGAGTAGACTTTCCCTCTAAAAAGGGAGACTTGGCTTTTTTTTTTACTTTTTAAGTTAGCTCAGAATTAAATCTGACCTGTACTATGGATCCAGATCCTTTGTGGGAAAGGGAAAGTGTGAATTACAGTATCCCCTGGAGCCCTGCTGCTGACTTAGCACCTAAATGAACCCAGAGCAGAAATGCTTCTCAGTGAGAGGGAGAAGGCAAAGGCCTCAGTGTCCTTGGAAGCGAATGGATCAGTGCTGCAAGAAACAAAGCAAATTTCTCACCTAAATAGAGAGGGGATAAGTTTCAGTCACCTTCAAATCCCTAATCTCTAATATTGACAAAGCCCCACATACTCTGGTGGGAGCTCTATAAGAACCAGGGTTTCCCTTTGAGAAGGAAAGCTTGATTTTTATTTCATTTTTTGTTTTTCCTATTTCCCTTTTTATTTTCTTTGTTGTTTTTGTTTGGAGCAAGGCTTTTTCAAGAGAACTTAGTAAAATGATATTTACATGACAAATTGCATCTTTATGCACTTGGAAATATAGAATATTTGTTTACAAACTATGCTACATTGACTTTTTTTTTTGGTCAAGGCAGTCAGGGTTAAGTGACCTGTCCAAGGTCACCAAGCTAGTAAATGTCAAGTGTCTGGGGTCACATTTGAACTCAGATACTCCTGACTCTAGGACTGGAGATCTATCCACAGCGCCACCTATCTACCTGACCTTGACTTTTGCTAAACACTTTAGTAGAAGACAATGGGAAAGGTATTCCAAAAGGAAAATACTGAAGCTCCCCAAGTCATCAGAGAGCTCTCCCAGATTTGGAACTGTGGACTTTGCCAGACACATTTCAGTAGTTTTGTTGAGGGTAGTAAATGAACTGGGAGAATATAAGGGTGGGGGTCTACTCTACCCCACAGAAGGCTTAGAATTCTCCAATGAGATCATCAATCAATTATCCCCATCCCCAATTAAAGTAATAAGATAGCCTATACTTGAATACCTTTAAAGAGGAGAACTCCCCTTTTAATTGTAAAACCAATCAACCAAAGTATAAATTAGATGTAAACAACCCAGTTAATTAGTTATAAAAGTGTGAAGTGTTTTGAGCCATTGGATGATATTAGATGATCCTACATGGAAGTGTCTGGGGGTTCACTGAAGAAATTCAAGCATGCCCAAGAGGGCTTGAATAAAAACAGCAAGCCAGTTTAAGATCAGAGATTCCAATAGCATCCAGTCAAGGGATAGAGCAATTCCCTTCTAAGTTCTTGAGAAGAAATCACTTGGGACAAGGAAGAACAGATTCTATCTCTTCCCTCTCTTCAATCAATAGAATCCCTGTGAACTTTGAAAGGCTAGAAAATCTAGACTTCCCATCAATTCCTAGCAGTGTCCCTAGAACATCAGTGACTGAGAGTAGTGCATCAGAAACTAAGGACAAATTAGACATACTGAGAAAAGGCAGCTTCTTCAGAACTCTACAAGGACCCCAGCAGGGATCTATGGGGTACTTCATAAGGACCCTACAAAGTGAGAAAAGGACTTCTATCCAACCAGAAGCCATAAGTTACCCCTTTGACGTCTGCTCTTTTCTCTTATATGCATTTGTAGAGAATATATCTTAAACTTTGGAGGGGAGGGTGGAACTGTTATTAGACCTCCTTAGTAAATACCCCCCAACTGAAAACTGATTAAATCTCATTGGCAAATTGATATCAATTGGATAATCAACAAGGAATATATTGATAAGGACTCATGAATATAGTAAGAAATCATCCTATATCCTTTCAGGCCTACCTACAGAATCCTGAGTGAAAAAGTAGACAGCAGACTTCTAGGGAAACAACTTTTCAGCTAAGTGGGAGGTAGGAAAGTCAACCTGGAGCCCACACAGCATCTTAGAATGCTCTTAAGATGATCTGGCTTAACTAGGTCTTGTATGGCACAGTCTTCCTTCTCAGAGCCAGGTTCATTTTCTCCGTCAAACTGTGTTTTGCTATTTTTGGGGTCAAACTGCTTGTAATCTTATGTCATCCTTCTACATATCATTCTGCAAATGAATTGGTACATTAGACCAATATAGGCCTTGGCTGATATATATCTCTACTTAGCGAAAAAAAATTTTTTTGGAAAGGTTGTGCTTAGATTTTTACTGGACTCTTTTTATCCCTTCATTGTAGTAACTATTTTCATTAGTTGAATGGTGAACCAGTATCATTACTTTTGTCCATTTTTCATTTCTTAGGGTCAACACCTCATATATAGGTTGGGGATGGAGCTGCTCTAGCTGTACATAATGTCTTCTCATCTGTATCCTGTCTTCTAATATCGATCTGACCTTTGCTTTAACTAGGTGATAGTCATCTGACTATGTAAAGATCGCTAGGTGCTGAGGTCCTGTGATTGTTCATGAAGAATTCTGAGAGAGCCAGAGTAGAAGGAGAAGGAAGTGGAAACAGTTTGACTGTTTGAGATTTATCCTCTATATTAGGAACATGTGGGAAGGTGCTGCCACCCAGGCTTTTTCTCCCTAGTTCTTTCACTGAGAGTCTAGGACAATTGAGTGGTGTGGCCAGTGCCTTGGTGAAAACAATGAAGTTGCAGTGCTGTAAAAACTTAGTTTGACGGGAATGTCACCTCAGAAACATTTTTCCTTCTCCCAAACTCTGAGCCATAGACAAAGTCACTGTGTTAACTGCCCCCTCCCTTTCCCGTTCCTGTATCTAAGCAGGAAAGTCATTTCCTGACCTTCCAGTTATAAGCTTGGCACCAGGATTTTCACTGGACATGAACTCTTCCTTTTCCTCTGCATTTTCTATTTATCCTTTTTTCGATATTGGATGTCCAGTACTGGACAAAAGAATTTAACAGGCTAACCTGTGTTTGAGAAAAAGAGTCTGAAACCAGAATCCATCTCTAGTAGGAGATGCATCTATTTCCCTCTCCCCTGATCAGGAAGCATGGTGGTAGCAGCTGAGCACTGGGGCCTCCCTAGGAATTCCCAGCCTAGTGGATCTGGCTAAACTTTCATGTGCCCCTAGATAGAAGATTATCTGTGTAGTGTGTATGTATGCATATGTATGTATACAGTGAGCCAAAAAGTCATTTGATGAAAAGGTTAGAAGAGAGATACTTTCTTGGGGTCCTTTATCTGAAACATTTTAGTTTGTGCTCCACTTGCAGACTTCGCCACCATACTGGCAGTGTTAAAGTGCTACACAAGCATGTGCTTGTTGCTTTCCCCAATAGAATTTTAGCTCCTTGAGAATGGAGACTATTACATTTTTGTCTTTGTATCTCCAGTGCCTACAGTAGTATCTTACACATAGTAAATACTTCATAAATACTTGTTGATTGATCAATGGTAAAAGATGGCAGGGAGAAGGTGGAGCTGCTCAACAGTTATCTTGTTTCTCTCTCCAAATACAATGATCTTTAGACTGGAAAAGACATGAAAAATATTAACAATAGGAACTTAATACCCAAGATACATAAGAAGAGAGTAAGAGGATGCCTCACTACCTTTAAGTTCAAGACACCAACCCCAAATGACCTACACCCTGGAGTACTGAAAGAACTGGCAGATGGGATTCCTGAGTCTCTGGCAGTTATCTCCAAAAAACTGTGGAAAATAGAAAAGGTTTTGCAGGATTCGAGAAGAACCAATATTACCTCAATATTCAAAAAGGAGAAGAGAGTCTACAAACTATAGCTTGATTCATATTGCTGACAAAATTCTAAAAGATATCATTAGAGCAGCAGTTCTCAACCTGTGGGTTATGTCCAATTTGTAACAATGAAAATCCATCCTGCATATCAGATATTTACATTACGATTCATAACAGTAGCAAAATTACAGTTATGAAGTAGCAACGAAAATAATTTTATATTGGGGGGTCACCACAATATGAGGAACTGTATTAAAGGGTCACGGCATTAGGAAGATTGAGAACCACTACATTAGAGGAATGTCAGTAGATATCTAGGAAAGGAGGCAACTCTAGTATATTTGCCAAGAAAAACCCAAAAGGGGTCAATAAAGAGTGGAACATGATTGAAAATGACTCAACAACAACAAAGAAAAGGAGGCAGTTCTCCCAAATGGCCAGCAGGCTTCATTAGGAACAGGTCATACTAAATGAATCATTTCTCTTTTTTGATGGTCTGTCTCCTCCTCTATAAAATGAGAATAATAATGGTACATATCTCCCAAGGCTGTTGTCAGAATGAAAAATAAGTAAAGTGCTTTGCAAACCTTAAAGTGACATACAAATGTCAACTAGTATTATTACTAAGTTCAGAAAAATGTCATGGAAGCATTTGACAAAATCTCCCCGTTAATCCTTGTATAAAAGTTGGAGAAATGTGAGACAGAACAATGGAGGGGATTTACAACTAGTTGATTGGTTAGATCCAAAGAGTAGACACTAATTTTTCCATGTTGGCTTTGCAAGTCTCCAATAGAATTTCTCGGGTCACCATTTTAGTTTTGTGCTGTTTACCATTTTTATCCATGTCTTAGATAAAGCCATATATGATCAGATAACACAAAGCTGGGGAAAAATTTTCCACACTTATTAAGAGCTATGATTTAAGATCTTTACAAGTTAGACAATTGGGCTGACCCTGGTAAGATGCAATTTACCGGGGATATATATATATATATATATATGTGTGTGTGTGTGTGTGTGTGTACATATGTATGTATATAAAGATATGGCTTCAAAAATACATTCACAAGTACAAGACAGGAGGTATGGTTGACAGCAGATCATAGAAAAAGAGAAGTAAATTGATGAGAAAGCATTTATTATTTATACACAATAATTTATATATAAATAATATAGCATATCTTATTTATTATTAAAGCATATATCTATTAAACAGTAGGTGCCAGATACTAAGCCCTAGGAATACAAAGACAAGGAAGAAGGACAGTCCATACTCTCAAAGTCAAAGACCTTAGTGGGGGACCCAGTGGAGGAAGACAACATATAAAAGGAGGCTGGGAAGCTGAGGAAGGGGTATGTATGATCTGGAAGTCAAGAAGTGTGTGCTAGCCTGGTTCTGGGTGACATAAGGCAAAAACTCACCTATCAGAACCCAGGGTCCAAGGGATAGAATCTGAGTGCTGGTGGGAGATTGAAGAAGAGGATGGCTAAAGAAAAGGTTGAATGCTTTAGAGGAGGTTTTAAGTAGGGTTTTAGTAGGAGGGTTTTAGTAGGCTGCAAGTTCAATGAATCAACAACCAAGAAAGCTAATGAAATCTTAGGTTGCCCTATGAGGTATTGTGTTTGGGACAAGGGAGGTGCTGACTCCACTGTAGTCCTGCCTATAAACTCAGATCACATCTGGCGCATTGCATGCCATTTTTGCTGCCACGTTTTCTGAAGGTCATTAATAAGCTGGTAAAAGGTCTACAGAAGGGCAAGCAAAATAGTGAAGGACCTTAATTTCTTTCCATATGAAGAATGGTCAAAGAAACTAGAGACATTTTACCTGCGGGAGAGAAAATACAGAGGGGACACAATAGTTTTGTCCCAGTATTTGAGGCTCTATGTGGAAGGAAGGTTACATCTATCTTGCTTGGACCCAGAACATTGTACTAGCAGCAATGAGTAGAAGTTCCAAGGGGACAAGTTTAGTCTCAATGGAAGAAGAAAATTCTAACAATTAGAACTACTAAAAATGGAATGGAGAACATCAAGAGATAGGGATTTCCACCTCATTGGAGGTCTTCAAATAAAGTTCAGAATTCAGGGGTACAGAACCTTTAGCCTCGAGGCCACATGTGGCCTCTAGATCCTCAAGTGTGGCCCTTTGACTGAATCCAAACTTCACAGAACAAATCCTCTCGATAAAAAGATGTGCTCTATAAAACATGGACTTAGTCAAAAGGCCCCACCCAAGGACCTAGAAGACCACATGTGACCTCAAGGCTGCAGGGTCACCACCCTTGGGCCAGATGATGACTTATGAGGTGTATTTTAGGAGAGATTCTTGTTAGAAATGCTATCCCGGGCACCCTTGGAGGTCCTTGTAATTACCTTTCTGTAAGTCTATATCCTATTGTTTTAAAGACTATTCTAGCATGGTGCCTGTTCTACCAAAATAGAGAAGTTTCAGGTATAGTCTTGATAAGAAACCATCTGCTATCTAGGACTAGATAATAGAGAGGCTTATAGTTAGAAGATTGCTCACCAGATGACTTTTTTTAAACTTTGGCTACTCATTCAACAAATACAAATACAAGGTAGCCCTAAGTTTTGTGTGATCTTTTATTACTTCTTTAGGAACTGACATTAGCAGAGTGATGGAAGAGGGAGCAGTAACTGCTAAGAATCATTTCTATAGGTCTTAATTGACATGTTATTATGCTTAATATGTGAACTTTTCTCAGTGACCAACAAAGGCATACACTGAAGGGAGTGAACCACATCCATATTTACATTCTTGCTATAAAGGAAAGGTAAAGTTGTTGATAAGCTTAACAGGGAAAGGGAAGAGTGGTTTTGAAATTCTTCTCAGGTGGGTAAATAAACTGGTCAGTGGAGTTGGTTTTATTATCCATCCAAAAAGAAAAAAGAAAGAAACATTATTTTGTGGAACCATTGGCCATCTGTCCTTGTAGTGTTCATCATGAATACAAGCCAACAGGCATCATAAGAACAATGGCAACTTGCATACCAACATCTTTATGAATGAGGGAGGGAATAAGCATTTATTATTATATATTATATTGCATATTATGAATATTGTGAAATACAGTTGTAGGACATGTAATTCATGTTAGGAATTATATCATATTTTATGTGTTATGAGTGAAGTTGGATCATGGATACATGACATGTTAATCGTGTTTGCAAATTATATTCTTGGAGGGCAGTTAACATATCATATGAGAATTTAGATTGAAAAAATAACAACAGGCTAGCATTTTAAGACACACCTAAAATGATGAAATTTAATAGGTATAAATATAAAGTCTTACTTTTAGCTACCAAAACCACAACAACAGTAGCAACTTCACCAGTACAGGGTAGAAGAGATAGGGCGAGGCATTAGTGCAAATAGAAAAAGCTCTTAGGAGCTTAGTGGGCTATAAGCTTCATATAAATCAATATTGTGACATAGCACCTTCAAAACCTAGGACAGTGTCCTAGGCAATGTTAAAGGCAGAGGATCTTGGATTAGGAAGGTCTCAATAGATTCTACCAAGGCCAGACCATGCTTAGAATATTGTATTCAGTTCTGGATTCCACATTTTAGGAAGAACCATAATAGACTGGGAAATATTAATTAGAAGACAACCAGGATGATGAAAACTCTCAAGTTCATTTCATATGGGAATAGGTTGAAGTCACTGGAAATGTTTTGCTAGAGAAGAAAAGACTTGGAGGGGATGGGACATAATAGCTACATTGGAAAAAAATGTCATAGAAAAGGAATTGGCCTTATTCTGCTTGTCCCTAGAAGATAGAACTAGACACAATTAGTAGAAGTTTTGGAAAAGCAGATTTAGATTCATTGTGAAGAAAAACTTCCTAATAGCTGTTGAAAAAAAACAGAATGAACATTATGGGCAAAGAGTGAATTCCCTTTCATTAAAAGTTTTCAAACAGATCATTTGCAGAATTCTTGATTTGGGGAGAGCTTGGTCTAGCTGATCTCAAAGGTCCATTCCAACTCTGCAATTCTGTTATTCTAGGATCTTCTCTTCATCTGTTACATAAATATGGGATCAGAAAAGGAAAAAGGGGGAGGGAGGGGGAGGGGGGAAGGGAGGAAGAGAGAAAGAAAGAAAGAAAGAAAGAAAGACAGACAGACAGAAAGAAAGAAAGAAAGAAAAAAAGAAAGGAAGGAAGGAAGGAAAGAAAGAAAGAAAGAAGGAAAGAAAGAAAGAAAGAAAGAAAGAAAGAAAGAAAGAAAGAAAGAAAGAAAGAGATGAAGAAAGAGACGAAGAAAGAGATGAAGAAAGAAAGTTTAGCATGGAAATTTACTTGGATCAGAAAAGGGGTCTAATTGAAGCAAATTCTGGTCATAGAATATAAGAAGAGAAAAGCAACTATTATGGCATTCAAGCAGCTTCAAAGAATGCAATTTAAGCTTGTAATTAGGGAAGCTGAAGTTGGAGAATGTAGCCAGTGGGTCTGATTTCATCCAAACTTGAGCTCAGAGGCAATGGAATACACAGGCAGTAAAGTAGATGAGAATTGTAAAAAATACGCTTGTGGATTCAAAGCCAAGGCAAGACAAACTAAGGAACAACATTGTGTACCTTTATAATTGACTTAACTCTAAATTATTTAATTATAACAAGATCCCCACCCATTAGTTAAAACTTTCTTGTGCCCTAAGTTATGTGCAGATAACACACTATAAAGGGGTAAAATGGAAAGATGGGGCCAGATTTTATTTTAAAGCTGTAGTCCAGATAGGAAAATTCCCCACAATTCCTTGAGGAAGTTAGCAGTAATGACCATTGGAATTTCTGAGCATACTCTGAGTGGTTTAATCCCTTTATAACCAACTCCATTCTCAACTGTCTCTCTGGCGTTTGTTCCCACCAGAGGATTGCAGGTTCTCAGTTCTCCCCCACACTCCAGTATTTTGGACAGTCATTGAGTGGAGGTCAAGATATCACCCAGGATGGACTCATGGATGTGGCTGTGGGGGCTGATGGACAGGTGCTGTTGCTCAGGTGAGAATTATGCCTATTTTCTCTGAGCAACCAAGACACCCTGCCCCTAAATTCCCTTCTTTCTATTGTCTGTAACCCAGGAAACCACATTTTGTCCTCCCAAACCTCTGTTCTTTCCCCATAGGACCCAGCCAGTACTGAGATTGGAAGCGTCCATGCAAATTACTCCCAAAGAGTTGATGAGGTCTGTGTTTGAGTGTCAGGAACAAAAGAAAACGAATCAAGAAGCTGGAGTCACCAGAGTCTGTCTTGCTACCCGGAAGAATACAGCAGATCGACTAGGTAAGAATTAGTGATTAGGTATTATGGTATTAAAATTCAGTTCAGCAAATAGTAATTAAACACCTGCAGTGTATAGGGTACTGAACTTGGACAGAGGATTCAAAGATGAAAAATATCCCATTCCTTGTTCTCAAGGATCTTACAATATAATTGGGGGTGGAGGGGGCAGAGATGATACAACACAGGCTGGTAGAAGAGGAAATCTACTCAAACTGTTATAAGAAAAATAAAGAATGAGAGGTCACTTTCATCTGGAGGGATCTGGGAAAGTTGTGTAGGAAGGTGGCTCTTGAAATAAGTCTTGGAGGAACTATTCGAATTCAATAGGTGAAAATGTTGGTGTGTATTTTGCATAAAGGATGTTGTGTTTGTTGGTTGTTGTTGTTGTTGTGTTTGTCCTTCATCTTCAAAGAGGACCCTGCATCAGGGAAGTGATGACATGACTAGCAGTTGACTTAGATTTGAGTGAGGGAGGGCTGTGCAAGGTCACCAGCTGCGCTTTCTCCTCCAGAGCCATCTGGATCCAGTGACCAGGATGACTGGAGGTGGCCCAGGATGCAATTGGAGACCCTGGCCTTTTTAGGCTAAGGCCTTTTCAGGTGCTCACTTAGAGTGAGGTAACAGCCATTTTGTGAATAGGTCTCTTTAAGAAGAGAGTAAAGGGATTGCCCCTTTAATTAGAAATAAGAAAAAAAAATCAAGCTGGGAGAGAGACCCTCAGGGTTGCTGATCCAAAGAGAAATAGTTACCATTGACATTCACTGTAAACCAGGAGGGCCCAAAATACAGCCATTAAGTGGAGCTTGTTCAGGGACCTATTGTGGTTCGATCTATGAGTTTCAGAGTGAACTGGATTTAAGATTTCTCCTTCTCCTTCTCCTCTCCAAAGGAAGGCAAAATGTGACGGCCAAAAGCTGCCCACTTGGAGTTCACTGTCTAGATTCCTTCCTTCCTTTTCTCTTTTTCTTTCTTTCTTTCCTTCCTTCCTTCCCTCCCTCTTTCTTTCTTTTTCTTTCTTTCTTTCTCTCTTTCTTTCTCTCTCTTTCTTTCTTTCTTTCTTTCTTTCTTTCTTTCTTTCTTTCTTTCTTTCTTTCTTTCTTTCTTTCTTTCTGTCCTATAACCTTAAACACAGTTCACTGTTTCTTTGTGACCCGATTTGGGGTTTTCTTGATGAAGATACTGGAGTGGTCTGCCGTTTCCTTCTCTGTTTCTACAGATGAGGAAACTGAGGCAAACAAGGTTAAGTGCCTTGCCCAAGTCACACAGCTAATAAATGTCTGAGGCCAGATTTGAATTCAGGAAGATGAGTGTTCCTGACTTCAGGCACAGTGCTCTATCTACTGTGCCTCTTAGCTCCCCTACCTGATGAAGACCTGTAGCCAAAACCATGGTCTCTCAGATCAGGAGAAAAATCAGAGGTAGCCTCAGACATGGTTAGTAAGGGAGGGAAGAGAAAGGATCATCTGGGGCTCCTTTACACATGAGCTCCCCAAAAGCTACCCAAGGTCAAGGAAATTTGTAGGAAATCAAGGTCAAGGAAATCATAGCTCATGAATGCCTGTCCATATGTTTACTTTTACTTGACCAGCCAGAGAATACATTAGTTTACAGCATGACTTTTAATCATATAGCATAACCAAATAAGTGAAAATAAAATTTTCTCCCATATGCACAGGGCTCCTACACTCTCACAATTGCCACACCACAAGCCAGTGACTTTTTTTCTTTTATTTAAAAAAAATTATTTATAAAATTTTGAGTTCTAAAATTTCCTCCCCAAGACGGTGTGCAATCTGATAGGCTATACATGTACAATTATATTAAACATATTTAGGTCAGTGATTTAATTCTTATTATTCAACTTGTTCCTACTTGGACCACATACATGCACATGTACGTGCATGCACACACACATACACACACATACACACACATACACTGAGTGATTAAGGAGAGAAGTAAGCAGTAATTTTTTTTTTAATAAAAGAAAAAAAAGTCACTGACCTATAATACAACCCAGGGACTCCTCATTCCCCCTTATCTTTTTTCTTTTTTTTGCTTTTTAGAGAGCAATTGGGGTTAAGTGAGTTGCCCAAGGTCACACAGCTAGTAAGTGTGTCAAGTGTCTGAGGTCATATTTGAACTCAGGTCCTCCTGACTCCAGGGCTGGTGCTCTATTCACTGTGGCATCTAGCCACCCCTTCCCTCTTATCTTAATGGAAGAGCTGAGAATCTGACTTGTTCTTAATCCTTCCATTCCTACCCAGGTGAAGTCCAGAGCTTTGTGACATATGACCTGGTTTTGGATCCTGGACGCTCCAATCCTCGAGCCATCTTTGATGAGACAAAGAACCGTACTAGAAGGCGAGCCCTGATTGTTGGCATGAACAGTATCTGTGAGGAAGTGAAATTGCTATTACCGGTGAGCCTGGGGCAGGATGAGGGCATTTGTCTACAAACAAAAAACCATAAAGACAAAACTATGCACCAGTTATCCCTCTCTCTCCTTGCCACTCCCTTGTGCCACCCCAAAAGTGATACTTCTTAAAAAGCTCACATCAGTTTTGCTGGACTTTTCGTTTGTACTTTCTCTTCTTCTCCCTTCAATTATAATTACTCGTTTCCTTGTCTTTCTCCCATCACTGATGTTGTACCAGCCTTGAGGTCGCCTGTGGCTCCCTAGGACCTAAAGTGTTGCCCTTTGACTGAATCCAAACTTCACAAAACAAATGCTCTTAATAAAAGGATTTGTTCTGTAAAACTTGGATTCAGTGAAAAGGCCGCACCCAGGACCTAGAGGGCCACATGTGGCCTTGAGGCTGCAGATTCCCCCCCTCCCCCGTATGTTGTTCAGTTGTTTAATTACATTCAACTCTTCCTGACCCCATAGACTATAGAACACTAGGACTTTCTGTCCTCTACTGTCTCCTGTAGTCTGTCCAAGCTGATGTTCTGGCTTCCATTTACGTAGGATAATATATCTAGCACTAGAATTGATAAAAAAAAAATCATCTAATCCAATCCCTTCATTTTACATATAAGGAAATTGAGTCCCAAAGAGTCTTAGTGACTTGTCTAAAGCTACATGGTATTAAGTAGCAAAAGATGGATTTGAACATGGCTCCAAATCTGCTGCTCTTTTTACTACAGCAAACAAATTCTTTTTAAAAATAAATTTTAATTGATAGCTTTTATATTTTACATTGCTAGAATTTCTTCCAGAGAGAAATCTCATGAAACAAACAAAACTTTTCATAAAGAGAAAAAAGAAGAGAAAAAAATCAGCAAAATAAATATTTTTAAATGGTCTGAAAATATATACAATGTATACCACAGCCATGAGCTGTTCTACAAAGGAGAGGAGTGGTAGTGGTGTCTTCTCATATCTCTTCTTTGAAGCCTTGCTTTGTAAATTTTTTGTCAAGATTTGTATTCTTTCTCATTTGCAATATTCACTTTTAGTTGTTTTGTCGTTGTTCTTTCCATTTATATTGTGGTCGTGTATTCTTTTTTCTTGGCTCTGCTTACTTTAGTTTGCATCAAATGATGTAAATCTTTCTAGGCTTCTCTTTGTTCCTCATACTCATCATTTCTTACAGCACAGTAATATTCTATGACATTAACATGTCACTATTTGTGTATCTATTTCCCAACCTATGGACATCTACTTTGTTTCCGAATCTTTGCAATTGTAATTCTGAAATTCTCCCTGAAGATCTCCTCTCTTTTCACCTTTCTTATTGCTGTACCTGGGGCAGGATTAGTATAAATTTCAGTTCTTTCAGCACTACCTTTTCTCCCAGATTTTTCACTCTACTTTGGCCTCATTTGTGGAAACAAATATTAACATTATACATTCTTACAAAAGTTTATATATTGGAGTGGCTGGGTGGCACAGTGAATAGAGCACCAGCCCTGGAGTCAGAAGGACCTGAGTTCAAATCCAGTCTCTGACACTTACTAGCTGTGCAACTCGGGCAAGTCACTTAACCCCAATTGCCCTGCCTTCCCCCTCCAAAAAAATGTATATAACACTGGTCTTCACCTCAAGGTGAATCTTTGTGTCTTTGGTATTCCAATTTTTGTATCCCAAGTGCTGATCAAAGGGACTTGCATTTAGTGGATGTTTGTGGGACGTTGAAACCAATGCAGTTGGACAACATGACCAGATTCCCTAATGCTAATTCTCCCTCAGAAATGCATAGAGGACTCAGTGACTCCCATCATCCTAAGCCTCAACTTCTCTCTGGTGGGACAGCCCATTGCCTCAGCTGGGAACCTCCGACCTGTTCTATCAGCAACTGCTCCAAGGCTCTTCACGGAAGCTGTGAGTCCTGGGGCAGTGCTGCTGGGGTCTGGGGAAAAGCAGAGATCTGGGGAGCAGAACCTTTGATCTCAGCCCGGGATGCACCAGGATGCAGGATTCCTTTCTGTTGCAGCTTCCCTTTGAGAAGAACTGTGGCAATGATAGTATCTGTCAAGATGATCTCAGTATCACCTTTAGCTTCCTGAGGTAAGAGGTGTTACTAGTGTCATTCTTTGTTCCTCCTAAAATCTGCTCTGTTTCAAATATCCAAATATTCAAATATCCACTGGACAGCTTTAGCATAATTATTTTCTTTTTGCATCATAAATGTTTATTTTGTATTTTAGTGAAAACAGTTACTCTAACAAGATGAATTTTGTACTGAACTGCTAAATGAGAGAACTGCCTATCTACATTTCATTAGCAGGAGATTCAGGACCTTAATAATCATTCTCATACTTGCATTTCACATATAAACTTTAACAATTTAGGACATCACAAATGATTGAACATTTCCCAAGATCTTTTTGGTCTTTTTCTTTTCTTCTGACCATATTCCTTGACCTGAGTTTGTGATGTTTACTTGAAATAAGCCTGCTGAAACCACCCAAAACTTTCTTTCAATTGTTTGTTAAATCCTGGAGTGTATTTGGTCTTGCACGATTTTTAAACATGTATTGATTATCATCTGAGCTTCTTCCCAAATCAAGCCTTGCTCTTGCTTTTGCTTTTTCAACATACTTACATGAGGGCAAATGTAAATCTTCCTTTTCATCATCTGAAGAGTTCTGACTGGGGTCTACTGGGTATTCCTCCACTCCCAATATGATATTTGGCGCCCTCTAGGGAAAGATGTATATTTCTTTTTTCCAGACCAAGGAAATAGCAGTGTCCTTTGTGGAGATTTATTTCCTCAGAAGCAGTCTTTAGAAAACACTATTAAAAGAAAACAAAGGAACAAGAACAGTAGTCTTGTGGCAGGCTGTGAGGCTGCTGGTATCTTAACTGTCTTGAAAGGGGACCATTTTTGTTTCTCAATGTAATCTCTTGGCTTTAAGCTTTTTCTTTTTCGGACTTTTGGGAATGTAGATGGTTTTGAATTTTTATTTCTACAATTCTATTATAGTCAAAAGATTGTGTGGTTGTTGAACATCTTTCAGCAATAGTTTCTTCCCAGCCAAAAGATCTGAATTTAAATAATGGCTCTGTCATTTAAATGGCTCATAGTTCTTTCTGGAACTGTGGAGCTGTTAATAGTGACTTGTTCATGTTGTTTTCTTTGGACTTCCCATAATACTGGTCTTTCAAATTTGTTTCTTCCTCATTGTCTGAAGTTAAATAAGCATGAGTATTACTTGATGAGGGTAACTTTGATTTGTATAAATACTCTTCAATTTCTGGTTGGACTTCAAAATTCTGGACACATGGTATGGCTACTGGCTTAGGTTTTTCCTTCACAGTCATTTTATATATGTTAATATGTTCTTTTTTGTTTCCAGAGGCTTAGTTTTCAACGTAGCTTTTGAATGGTCTATTTTCTGTCTATTATAACAGCCTCGTGAGTTTCCTTTTTGAAACCAGTTTTTTCTACTTGTGGCAGATGCATTAAATTATGGTCTTTTCAGGGCAACTAGGTGGCACAGTGGATATAACACTGGCCCTGAGTTTAAATCCAGCCTTAGACACTTAACACTTACAGTCTTTTCATTCCCTTCTTAACACTAGTTTCATGAGTCTTTCTGGTGAATTGCTAAATAGAACTCTTGGCTACTTTTTCTCAAAGGTTTTACTCTTGTTAGATGCTGTTTTCCAAATCTTTCTGTAGAGTATTGCCTTTCTTCTCTCACCAGTGATGATCTTCTTTTAACATTATGCAAAGTAAAATATTTCCTTTCCAACTTTCTGGTTAGTTCTGTATTTCATCTATATATTTCATCAATAAACTCTTGTGACATTTTTTGGACAAGTTTTGTAATTTTGCTTTTCTGAAGGCTTTTCCAAGAGTTGATTTAGTTTTCTAAGATCTGGGCTTAAATGTTAAGAAGGTAAAATCAACAGGTCTTGGCAACAGATTGAATATTGGGGACAGGGTGAGGGAATAGAGTTGAGGATAGCACTTAGAATGCAAGCCTGGGTGACTGGGAAGAATTTTCTCCAACACTTCACAAAAATGCTTTTGATCAGATAATTAAGACAGCTTAGGATGACAGTCTGGGCCCTCACGTTGACATTTTTACTGAGGGAGACAATACACATAGAAAAGTGGTGGCTATGGAAGGCCACTTTGGTTTGGAAAGTATTTGGGATGGCAAGCAGGACCATAAATAGATTACAGCATCCTTCCAGAACCACTAACAGAGTGGATTTGATCAAGGCTCCAGAACTAGAGGTTAGGGAGGTAGAAAGGGAGGCTTGGTGGCAAGGCATTCGGCATACCTGTCAAGAAGATAGGCAGGGACTAGAGAGTGAGGTTAAGCATGACTTCAGCCCATATAAAATAGTGAGCTAGGTAAGAGATCAGTCACTAACCTGGACAGCAAGAACCTAGGATCTAAGTTCTTGAGATGAGAGAATTCAAACTTTCAGGGTCTGCCTGCTTCAAGTCTCTTCCTTCTCCAGTCCATCCTCCATTCAGTCACCAAAGTGATTTTCCTAAAGTACAAGTCTGATCATGTCACCTCCCTACTTTAAAAAATTCTAATTTAGCCTATATATGCATTTTCTGTACATACATGTTTTTCATGTTGTCTTCCCCTAAGTTCTTAATTACTGACTGACACCCTCATTTCCCTTGAAGCTTACAGACCTTGGTGGTTGGAAGCCTCCAAGAGCTAAATGTGACAGTGACCGTGAAGAACCAGGGTGAAGATTCTTATGGGACCTTGGTGACTTTCTTATATCCCCCAGGACTGTCCTTTCGACGAGTAGCAGTGATTCGGGTAACTCAACTCTTAGTGTCAGTACTGTCCAGTCTTTGCTCTCTACAGAGATGTCTGTCTCTGTGTTAACTCATTTGTGTCTGCTTTCCTTTCCTCCCACAGAGTCAGCCACAATATCGTTCCATGAGACTGATCTGTGAGTCAGAAACAGCTGGGAGTAAGAGTGAAAAAGGCAGCCAGTGTAGCGTTAGTCACCCCATCTTTCGGGAAGGGAGTGAGGTCAGCAATACCGCCTTCATCTCCTCCTTTCCCCTTTTTTCTTCACTCCTTCCCTTTCAGTCTCTTCTCACTTTCCTCTTTTCTCCCTACTCAGATCAATTTTAATGCAACATTTGATGTCTCCCCTATGGCTTCCCTTGGAAACAAAATGGTCTTCAAGGCAAATATGGTCAGGTGAGATCAATGCCCTTTGATGGAAAACCCTACCTCTTGTTGATGGTAGGATTCCACCCTGTGCCCACTGGATGTCCTTGGGCAAACAAATCTGCCCTGTAGCCTCAACTTAATGGACCTCTCTCTCTTCTCTCCAGTGAAAATAATGCACCTACCACCAACAAGACTTCCTTCCAGTTGGAGTTACCAGTGAAATATGCTATCTACCCAGTGATCAGCAGGTACTAACTTCCTTGACTCCATTCCCCCAGAGGGCTGCTGATGCAGTGGGCCTTCCTACCACACTCAGACTGGTCCATAGTCGTCGTTCTGTGTGACTGTATGTGCTGTAAGCATATGTGTCACAAGTACTGCAAGCATTTCATACTCAAGTTGGTCATTATCTCCATGTCTTTTACTTCTTCTTTACCCCATGGTCTCTGAATTCTTCATCCTAGAAGAGGCAGTGTGGTATGATAGAATGGACACTGGCTTCCCAACCAAAAGATCTGAATTTAAATAATGGCTCTGTCATTTAATTATTTGTGTTACCTTGGGCAAGTCACTCAACTTTTCTGAAGCTACGTTTCCCTGTTTCAAAAACAATGGAGCTGAGTTAGATAACCTACAAGTTCCCTTCCAGTTCTAAATCTCTAATGCTATATTCTCTTTCTTGATATCACCTACTTGTCTCTTTATTCCCCTCTGGCATTCCAACTGAGGTTTGCTCCACAAATCTCCCTAATGTTGGGTTCTACACTGCCAGTTTATTCATCCAGTTAACAAATACTTATATACAGTGTAAGGTACTATAGACAAATACAATAATACCCGTGCCTTTCAGGAGCTTAAAATGTAGTGGAACTGCTTTTAATCTTGTACCATCTTCCGTCTTTTCTTCCATCAGCCATGAAGAATCTACAAAATATTTCAACTTCTCAGACTCAGAAGAGAAGAATAGGCCTGGTTTGAAGCATATATACCAAGTAGGTGAATGGTTTAGAATGCCGTGACATCTGGGAAGAGTTATAATTAGAAATTCTGACACCTGGGGTGAATACAATTAAGCCTGCAGAAATTAGGGGCAGGGGTATAGAGATGAGAGGCATAACTTTAAAGGTATGACCACGACTGTGCATGGCTTATGTAAACTGGACAAAAGTCATTTTGTTCAACTGGAGGATAAAGAACGGGCAGGAAAAGGGTTTTTGAACAGGGAAGATGTTGGAGTGGCACAGAAGACAGAGAGTGAATTTCTTGGGAGAATGACCTAGGGTACACAGATGAGGCAGCAAGAATCTGGACAAGAAAGAGGAATTTTTAAAGGGGTGATTGTTGAGTGATGAAGGTAGGAGGAGAGTCTAAAGATGGCAGTAGAGAACAAGAAGTATGCCAACTCTTCATCTTGGCTGGGTGTGCTAAGTGATGTGAGAGAATGAGCAGCCAGCCTCAGAAATGGTGCCAAGAGGTAGGATGTATTCAGGGGAAAACCGGGTTTCAGTGAACATCCATCAGAAGAGGGAAGAACTGTGAGGGAAAGATCTAAGATGGAAGGAATTTGGGCAATAGCTAATCATTCCAGAATACACAATGAAAAAGAGGGCAGAGGAAGAAAGGACAGAGGGGGGCAGGAGTGGGAGACAGGTGGTTTAGAGGATTAGGACTGGACTAATAGGAGTTAGGATAAAAGGTAACAGGGGAAAGGAATTTTGAAAGTGGGAGGAAGTAGAGACAATTCAGCTTTCGGTACAACTCTGGAGAAGGGATTGCCTGTCCTTTTCCCCTCTCCTCTCCTGACTTTTACTGTTATTAACCTTGTTCCCTTACCCCCTCCTAGGGCCACCTACTTCCCCCACCCTAATCCCTGTGGCAGAACAAACTGGCAGATAATCAGGGTTCAAGCCACCAGACAGTAGAAGAGAGGAAACAGCACTTTCCCTCACTCCAAACAGATAGCATATAGGATAAAGCCCAAACTGCCCTACCCTAGGTACAGTTCTACACCTGGGTCCTGAGATCTTGGGAACAAGGGAAGACTTATCTCCCTAGAGGCAGTACGACTTGGTTTTAGAAAAGAGCCCATAGGAGAACACGGGAACTAAACTTGAAATCCATACCCTCTCTATAAAGGTGAACAACATAGGTCAACGGGAACTCCCTATCAAAATTGACTTCTGGGTCCCAGTTCAGTTGAACAAGAAAAACATTTGGGAGAATGCTACCATCATCCACCCCCAGGTATTCCTATTCCCACGTTTTTCTTATATACTCCTGAGCCAAATGTGAAACTTTCCCTCTTTGTTCCCCCATCTTGGAAATTTGTAAGACCTCTCAGACTTCTCTTGGATAAAATCCCAGTCTCTCTTCAGAGCCAACTCAGGATTTCCCATTTTAACCTCATCCTTGACAGTCTCTGTCTTTCCTTAGAACCTCGCATGTACCTCAGAAATGAAAGCTCCCAATCAGTCTGACTTCCTGGCACAGCTTCGTGCAACTTCAGTAGTGGTAAGAAGGTACCCAGACTCTGGGGCTACCTACATGTCAGAGTTAGAGAAGACCTGTTGTTAAATTCAAATGTTCTTATACCGCATCAGAGTCAGTTACCTGATTTAGTTAGCTGGATTCAACTGACACTTTTGTGACCTTGGGAAAATCACTTAACTTCCCCCAGCCTCAGTTTCTTCATCTATAAATTGGGGGTAGTGACACCTACCTCACAGGGTTGTGAGGGCCAAATGAGAAGATATCAGTGAGAAACTTTGCAAATATTAAAGTGCTACCTAAATGTTAGCTGTTACTGTTATTGTTGTAACGTAAAGCATTTTATTGTATTTTCTGATCTGTTAACTTCTTCCTCTCTTATCTATCATTCTTTTGTTCTCCTAGAATTGCTCCATTGCTGTCTGCCAGATAATTCACTGTGACATTCCCATCTTTAACATTCATGAAGAATTTAACTTCACCATCAAAGGCAACCTGAGCTTTGGCTGGGTCAAGCAGGTGTGTAGACATATGATGAGAGGCTCCCATCTCAATATATTGAATTGCTGTGTGGGCAGAACAGCTGAGCGTGCTATTCTTTGTCTAAACTTAAAGCACTCCTTGTTTTAATCCTCCCTCATGACACTCCCCTTTTCCCCCCACAGACAAAGCGTAACGACTTGTTGGTTGCAAGCGTGGCTGAAATAACTTTTAATGAGTCCATATATGCCTTACTTTATGGACAGATGTTTATTAGAGCCCAGGTAACTTGTGTTTATGGGAACTATCTATCCACACATGGGATTATAGGATCCTAGACTTGGAGCTGAAAAGAACCTTATAAATCATCTAGTCCAGCCTCCTCTTTAAAAAGATGAGAGAATAGAGCACCTACCCTGGAGTCAGGAGGACCTGATTTCAAATCTGGCCTCAGATACTTAACACTTTACTAGCCGTGTGACCTTGGACAAGTCACTTAACCCCAATTGCCCTGCCTTCCCCCCTCCAAAAAGGAAGGAAGGAAGGAAGGAAGGAAGGAAGGAAGGAAGGAAGGAAGGAAGGAAGGAAGGAAGGAAGGAAGGAAGGAAGGAATGGAGAGAGGGAGGAAAGGAGGGAGGGAGGGAGAGAGGGAGGAGGGAAAAGATGAGAAAATTGAGGTCCAGAGAAGTTAAGGGACTTGTCCAATAGCATACAAGTAGCAGAGTCAGAATTTGAATTTGGGTAGTCCAGTTTCCATTCTAACACTCAAGCACTACCCTGTGTAGCAAATATTCTAAGACAGGAGTAGAACCTGGGTTTGGGAAGAGTCCGATCTGTGGGGCAATGCTCCCAGATACATTATGTACAAATTGGGGGCTTATTTTTTAGGAATCCAAAAAAGAGGGGTTTTGTGTTGGGTTAGTTTAGTAGCTTGGATTCAAGGGGAATAAGGTTCCAATTAGAAAACCCAGAACTTAAATAGGGAAGTCCCAAGTTCTGGTTTGAAAGAGATCTGGGTAAAGGGGGTAAAAAAGTAAACATGATTACCTTTGTTCATTGGAATTTCTTTTCTTTCAACGTCACCTCTTACCAACTGACCTCCAGGCAGAGACCAAAGTTGAACGATTCGAAGTTTATTCTCCTGTTCCCCTCATTGTGGGCAGCAGCATTGGGGGGCTGGTGCTCTTAGCACTGATCACAGCTGGACTATACAAGGTGACATCCCTTACCCCACCATCTCCAGCATTCTTCTCAGACTGAAAGATTTTCTTCTTTTTGAGCCTCTTTCTTTAAACACTTTTATTGCTTAGAATTTGTTTTCAACCTATCACACAAACCCTCAGAATACTCCTCATTGAATACATCATAATAAATAGCTCTTTCCCAAAAACACAGCTGTAGCACTTAGGGAAAGTCTCTAACTCTCACATGAGTACTCTAGAATCAATCTATTCTATGAGTATGGATCACCTCAAGACCATAGCTCATAAGCCCTACTAAAGTGGGGCAGTGACTTTTGCTGGTCGACTAAAGAACACCATGCATTCAAATCATAGGCAATTCATTAAAAGAATATAGTAAGAAAGTAGCAATAAAATATTTTCTTCCTAAATTGGAGACATAATCTCACAAATGGCTCAGGGGGAGGACAATGGATGAGGTGTAGAAAGACAGCACACACGTGTAGAGAGGCATGCACTGAGGGAAAATCTATAGCAAAGACTTCCTAAAGGAGCGACTCGTGGTTGTGATGCAACAAGACCTGCCGTTGTTTCTTGTGATGCTGTTTTGCTGTTCCCACTTGAGCCTACTCTCTATTAATCTTGAGTGACATGCGATTTTTCCCTCACTTTGTTTTCTACAGGATTCAAAGGGTTTCTGTTGGTTGCTGACAAGTGTGGCTTTAAGGACTGAGAGAAGTTGCAAAGGGTCTATTCCAGGGATGGGGAACCTGCAACCTTGAGACCACTTGTGGCCCTCTAGGTCCTTGGTTGTGGCCTTTTGACTGAGTCTAAGTTTTACAGAACCAATCTTTTTCTTAAGGAGATTTATTCTGTGAAGTTTTGATTCAATCAAAGGGCTACACTTGAGGACCTAGATGGCCACAAGTGACCTTGAGGCCACAGGTTCTCCACTCCCACTCTATTTTCTCCCCAATTCCCTTACCTGTGCTTATTCAATAACAGATACTGTCATATACTTTTTGGGGGGATTTCTTTTTATCAAAGCTATTTCCTTTATCCTTAATTAGGTTCACAATTGGTTTTTAAAAATGTATCAAATGTTGTTATAATTAGTCCATGTCAAGAAAATGAGAATAAAGGAAACCGAGTCAGCTGAATGCAGCTGAGCAATTGTGATTTAATTAGTAACTTTTTATCTAATATTAATGCCACAAAATAGCAGAGAAATAGGGGCCATCTGGATCTGAAGGTCATTATATTGCCCCTAGACAATAATTATTGTAATAATATATGACCGACTATCTCTAGCCTCCAGTTTCAAAGAAGACAAAAGCAGGGAAGAAAAAGCACTAACCTACAAGAAAGTCACACCCTGAACTGGCCTCAGATAGGTATGGCCTAGAAGGATTCACCTCCAAACCCTTCCAAAAAGGAGCAGAGACTAGAAAAAAGCAATTACCAGTGGCGTGTCATTACCTCTTAGAGTCACAAGATCCACTGGTGACAGTTGCATAGGTTACCATGGATGGCTATTTCATCACGTGCTCACACTATCTCTGGACAGAGCTAGACTGGTCCTGAGAAAACACAATTAGTCTGTGGTTAGGACCATACTCAAAGCCTTTCAAGTGTGGTAGAATCTGCCAGAGTTAGTGTAGTCTTTAAGAACCCAGGCTCAGGGTTAGCTAGGTGGCACAGTGAAGACAGCACTGGCCCTGGAGTCAAGAGGACCTGAGTTCAAATCCACCCTCAGACACTTCACAACTTACTAGCTGTGTGACCTTGGGCAAGTCACTTAACCCCGATTGCCCCCGCTCTGAAAAGCAAAACAAACAAACAAAAACCCCAGGCTCACTTCCTTGCTACAATGAAGCATCATAGTAAGACTTACATGAATTTATTTATCCCTTTGGAATCTGTTATGGAATAAGATGTGGTATTGGAAGCTGTTGGTCTAAGTCCATTTTCTACCAGACAATTATATCATCTTCCCAAGTGTTGTTGAATTTTGTAAAAAAGTAATCTTTTCCTTAGTACTTTATGTTCTTGGTTAGTATCATCTATCTCGACTAATTTGCTCAATGAATTTACTAGGAAGTCTTGCCTAAGTCATTCCATTTATCAGTTTATATATAAACACACACACACATATATATATAGTACTAGGTAGTTTTAATAATCATTTACAATATAATTTGAGAACTGTTGATGCGAAGCCACTCTCATTCCTTTTTATTATTTTTTTTCAGAGATTGGGTTTTTTCTGCTTTCATATTATTTTATATTTCATATTATTTATCTAATTATTTAAAGTATCCTCTTAAAAATTGGATTGGCATAGCATTTAATATGCAGACTAGAGTTTACGTAATTACAGAGTAACTATATATAAGTATAATATATGTAATAGTATATATTATATATAATAAGTATATAAGTAATAATAGAGTTAAGTAATATGATCTTTTTGCTGTATTGTTACAGGTTAATTGCCCTCATTTAGGACTTTTTTTTGTAAAATTTTGTTTTGTGTTCATAGTTGGTAGTCAAATCAATAAGAATTCAGTAAGTGAGGGTGGCTAGGTGACGCAGTGAATAGAACATCAGCCCTGGAGTCAGGAGGACCTGAATTCAAATTTGGCCTCAGACACTTGACACTTTACTAGCCATGTGACCTTGGGCAAGTCATTTAACCCCGATTGTCCTGCCTTCCCCCCTCCAAAAAGAAAAAAAAGAATTCAGTAAGTGCCTACTCTGTGTTCACTGAGGAAAAACAGTACAAATTCTCAAGGAGTTCACATTCTAATAAGCAAGATAACAGGAGAGCAGCTATGTACATACAAGATACGTAATGGGTTAATTGGAAGTCATCTCAGAGGAAAGGTACTAGCATTGAAGGGGACCAGGAAAAGCTTCTTGAAAATGTGGGATTCTAGTTGAAACTTGAAGGAAGCCAAGAGTAATCTAATGTGTGTTTTGGTAGCTTAATAACCAGGTATTTAATGCATTTTGTTATTATTTTTAATGATGCTTCTCTTTCTGTCTCTTTTTCTTTGTTACTGTTATTAACATGCAGAAATGCTCCTTAATTTCTTTGGGTTTATTTTATATCTTACTACTTTGCTTAAGCTATTGTCTCCATTTTGATGACAGTCATTCTTGAATGATGATCTAGAGTCCAGGTTTTTTATTAAGGGAATTTGTTCTGTGAAGTTTGGATTCAGTCAAAGGGCCGCACTTGAGGACCTAGAGGGCCACATGTGGCCTCAAGACCACGGGTTCCCTACACCTAGTTCTAGACTTTTTCAAGTATGCTAATATGTTGTCAAGTAGAGATAATTTAGTTTCCTTTTTTGCCAGTGCTTCTCTTCTTAATTTCTTTTTCTTTTAATTGACATAGTTAGCATTTCTAGTACCATGTAAGATAATAATGGCGACAGAAGGCATCCTTGTTTCAGTTCTAATATTTCTAACGAAAAAAAAGCTTCTAGTCTTTTTCTGTTACAGAGAAAAAAAAGTATCCATTGGTTTTAGATAATAAAAAATCATATTAAAGAAAGTTATTTTCATCTCTGTTCTTCTTAGTATTTTTAATATAAATGAATGCTGTGCTTTATTAAGGGATTTTTAAGCATCTCTTGATATAATCAATCATTTGAGGTCAAATCAATGAATGGTTTTTCAATTTTTGTTACTCTTTTCAAAAAGTTTTTTTCTATTTTTTTGTTCAATTTTATTTTTCATTCTATTTATCTTACCTTTAATTTTCAAAATCATGCTTACTTGTTGATTTTCTTTTTTATCACATGTTCCATTAACTAGTCTTTTGTTAATATAACTGTATATGGGTATAAATCTTCTACCTCTAAGAACTGCTTTAATTATTATTTCTATGACTTAGTCTTTGACTTAGTTTTTTGAGAATTTTTAATATCAATTTGTCTTCATCTTTTGATAACATTTCCTTTATTGATTATAATTCTATTGTCTTATAGTCCATATTGTTTAAGATTTCTGATTTTTACATTGGGGAGTATTTTTTAGTTAGTTTTAATTTTTGTCCCGATGTGCAAATATTTATTTTCCTTAAGATTCCCATTTAGAAGTCTATTAGCTTGTCAAATTCAGTTTTCTAACATTTTAGTCAAATTTGGGGGCAATGTGGTAGGATGAAAGAGCAGTCAGTTTGAATACATAGTACCTGCATTCAAATCCCAGACCTAACACTTACCTATGAGGCCTTAGATAAGAAACTCAACTTTTCTAGGGATCTTTTTCAATTTTGTAAAATGAGGGACTTAAACCTAATGACTTCTAAAGATACTTCCAGCTATAGAGCTAAAATATCATGATCTTTCTATTTAGATTTTTCAAGGTCTGAGGAATGTTAGGGTCACCCTAAATCAATGTTTTACTATCCAGATCTTTTTAACTTAACTTTACCTTTAAGAACTTGGTCACTGAGCTATTTGATGCATATCTCTCTAATATTTCTATTGTTTCATTATTTATGATTCTTATAATAGTAATAATAATAATACGGTTTCTTTATTTGTCTCTATCTGCTATTGGATTATCCAAAATCAAAACTGCAGTTCTTGTTTGTCTTTTTTAAATTCAGTGTATGTCCTAGTTTTTTTGTACTCAGCGAATTTAGTCCCAGCTTTTTACTTTAAGTCTATATGGATATCAGTGCTCTAGATATCTTGTTTGTATGTAGCAGGTTGTTGGGCTTTGTTTTTAATCCATCCAGAAATTTGCTTTCTTCTTATTGGTGAATTCAGCCTGTTAATATTCAAAGCTACAATTATTAAATTTGGTTTTCTCTCCATTTGATTTGATTATGCTACTTTCTTGGCTTTTTTATTAGTACTAGCTATTTTGTTTTTAACATTCTAATCTTATTCAATCTCTTACCCACATCAAACACAAATAAAGTCTATCTTATTTTCTAAGAATCCATTATTAGTCTCTAGCCACTTCTAAACACACCAAAGACAGGTCCTCTGGTTCTATTTTTACTGATGTATTTATTTTTGTTTACCAATCTTCATATAGGCCAGATGAAAATGTGGAAAAGGAACTAACATTTTTCCTCTCCTTCCTTCCCCATTTTGTTTAACTTTACTTTGTGGTCCTTGATTTCAAGAGATCATTTTTGTTTTCACTTTTCTTCAAACCTTTCAATCCTCCAGATGACCTTTGTAAAGGAATCTTTTCCTCAAATTCATAGCCTTTGCTCAATGACCCTTATAGGATCACATGATCATAATGTCATATTAGGTGTGATTTCAAAACAGCAAAAACCTTATTTTAGGAGAGAAAATTCAGAAGTAGTATTTATACCATATGAGTCATTACAAAAATTGCTTTTGTTAGTAAACAGAACATGATATACTTCAACATGCATTAGAAAAGTAATGAATCTGTGAATAATTCAATGTTAAATGTTTTAAAATTAAATTCAGTGATGGGTTGTCTTTAAGAATTGAAAGAACAATTTTAGTCTGTAGTGACTCAAGTTAACCATTAAACCTCTCATTAAACCTCTGTCCACTAGGATGCTCTAAATTAATTCATTGGTTGAAGAAACCTAATTTCAAGAAAGATTGATTTCTATACAACTCACAACTACAAGAAGTTGTTCTGTGAGCACTGGGTTATCAGTTTCTATGTGGCTGAGCTTCTCTTTCATTACTATTGCTGCTACATAGTTGATGCTTGTATAAAAACAACCCCCCCCAACATTTGTAACATACAAATTATATATATATATATATATATGAAATATACAAAATAAAACAGTAACACCAACTCCTTAGATTGAGAACATATGAGGACCATATGACTTGGGGAAAAGAAAAAAAGAAATAAAAGGAGCTTCCCTTTTCATTTCCCTATTTCAGTCACACACAAAAAATGAAAACAGCTAACCAAAAACAATTACTGTTACATTCAGTTAACACAAAGTTATTCTTTATTCTTTATTCCCTTATTTGCATTCAGTTCTTTATTACCTTATTTCAATTTCATCTGCTTGGTTAATTTGTATATTAAAGGCCCTTCCTAGTTCTGGATTAATGCATAAGGAAAGATGTAAAATTTCTTACCTCAGTGAAGAGCTGTCTTCTTTCTATGATGGATTCCGCTTGGTTTTGTAGGAGATCCAATCTGGGGCACAGGCCAACTTTCTTTGCTTTTCAATAAGTTATATTTCAATCTACTATTTTATTTTTTTGGTCCTCTTCCATTTGTCTTGTGTCATTTGAACTGATGCTTGCTGATATGTAACTTGCTTCCTCCTGGTTGCTTATAACACTTATATTCTTGACTATGAAGCACTGGAACTTAACAATTATAGTTCTGAGTGAATTGTTTAGGATTATTCTTGAGCAGCATTCTGAGAACCCTATAAATTTTCCCTCTGCCCTATATTTACAATAATTCTTGGTAATTGGCTTATATTACCTCTTAGGTTATGATATTTGGACTTTCTGTTTTTTCTTGGTTTAAGGAGGTCTGAGTTACTCTATTTTTGACATTTAAAAAAAAATGACTGTTATTTGTTCTACCTCTTCCTTTTTTCACTCTGCCTGAGTCATTCTATCATAATCTATCACTTCACTGAGATTTTCCACTGACTTTTCTACTTTCCCAATTCTCATTTAACTTCTTGAGTGATTGCTTCAATGCTTTTATTTTCAATCATATAGATTTGTTTGTTTTTTTATATTTTGATTATAAATCATACTCTTAAAAAAGGTTCACTCTCTTCTAAAGTATAATTGTTATTTTTGTCATCACTTTTTCATTCTGAAGATTTGTCCTTTGTTTCATGTGTGTGTGTGTGTGTGTGTGTGTGTGTGTGTGTGTGTGTGTGTGTGTTTATTGTTGTGTTTACTAGTTTCTTTGGTTTTTCTACTAGTTTTCCTGTGGGGTGTTTGTTTGTGTTTTGTTATTTCTGTCTTTTCCTTTGTTTCTTCATTGCTATTCTTACATTTTATTTGGAGCATTATGGAGCATTTATTTGGAGCTTTATGGAACATAACGGAGCATTATGGGGGCCATAGATTTGGATTAGGACACAGAAGCTTGACTTAGTTACAACTACTCACTCCACTATCTTGTGTAGCTTTTTTCTTTCTCTTTTCATTGTTTTCACCTCTCATCTCTCCTTTCTTCTCATTCTGCTTTTCTTACTCTTTATAAGGTGGTTCCCTTCCTATTTTCCCACTTCCTCACCCTATCTTTCTCTATTTCTGCCTCATCTCTCATTTAGACCTCTCTGGATCTTCATAATTTTCTCTTTCCTGTTGAGCTCCCATCATAGTTCCCACCCCCTTGATTTATTCTTGATATTAAAGTGAGAAACAGGAAAATATCTATGATTCTCATCCCTTTCTCACCAACTCTGTCTCTCCACCCCCACAGCTTGGATTCTTCAAACGCCAGTACAAAGATATGATGAATAATCCTGGGGAAAGTGCACCTGACACAGCCCCTCCTGAATAAGTGCTCCTCCTCTCACCACCAGCCTCTTCTGATGGAGACCAATAGACTTTGGTGAAACAAGTGCATCCGTTCTCTTCTTGCTCAGGGACCACACCACTTATTTCCTTCAGAAGAAGGAAATGAAATTTTTGGGTTTTTTCCCCATGTACTTGTCCTCTCAAAAGAGGCAAAATTTCTCAATTCATGGAAGCAGGTCGCTGAGTGAATGGATATGTAAAATACCTCTTGGAAATGAATTGTTTGGCTTTTCAACTGTGTGTGCACACTTATATAGGTGTAACTGTCTTAAGCAAAAGTGACTGCAACGGCAAAGACCCTCTAGCAGAATAAGAATTGTTTGTGTTTCACATATGAGTACATAAAACCTGAAAGAGCAGATTACTACCTGTTCTTTCCCTTGAGTGGATGTCTATCCTTCAATATAGGACAGGGAATGGCAAGGTCGGGTAAGGAGGGGACATCTACTCTTTGTTCTAACTGGAAATAAACAGAAGTGAGATTTTTTTCCCTATGTGAATGTGTTTCGAAGGGAAGCCAAGAAAGTGTTTGATGGAAAGACTGAGATGGTAGTAGCAAAGCTGATGAAATGGGATGCATGTCAGAGGCAGAGTGAGACCTATGAATGCCGTTAAGGGGAGAATAGTTCGGTTCCCTTTACACATCACCATGTGAGGAAGGGGCTAAATAAGCATTTTCTCAGGAAGGTAGGAACCTAATGCCTGGAACCTAAACACATTATAAGGGTAGGAAGGTTGCCTAGGAAAAAAGTGGTTCACTGTTATAAAGTATGTGTTACCATGTTCAGGATTCTTATGTATAATAAGGGGTGGGGGGTGGGGGTGGGGGGAGAAAAGGTCCGATTGAGTAAATTAATCAAAACGTTATTCTAAGTAAATGTCAAGATACTAATATCTAATGCATTTACTAAATGAGAACACATCTCACAAAACATGAACAAGGCCCAGACATCTTGAATCAATCAAAGCATTTCAATTAGGTACAGAACAGTTAGTCTGTTAGGTCAGGACATGGGTTAAACTCTCAAGACCCTATCCAAAAAAGGAAAAGTTAGTTCAGGACCTGAGACAGTTCAAAGGTGTGGTAACAGGAAAAAAAAAAAGAGTACAGGCATCAAGAGGTGAACTGGAAAGAAAGAAGCACAGAGATGATCAATGAGAAGAAAGAAATTAGGCCTGAGCAAAAAAGTGAGAGAAAGAGGATGACCACTGGCCCTCAAGATATCACAGAACAAAACACACTGGCTCAAGCCACCAGTTGTACATAGTTCCTCAAGGACTGATGAAAGTTCCAAAAAACGATCTGTTCTTTCTTCACTTCTAGGTACCTTTCTATTCATACCCACTGTATGAATACTCTGATGCTTCTTCACTCAAATGTTTCCTGAAATTTTACCTGAAATTTTCACAAAGAGATCAGATGTTAGCAAGAAATAAATATAAATTATGAGAGAGAAACACACTTCTGCCTAAATATGGTAAATTTTCCTCTCTGGTGGTTCATTATGATTGTGATGGTATTCCTAACTTTTTGTAAACTTCCTAAAGTAGCAGCAGAAGGAACCCAGTGGACCTCAAGGGCCCTCATGCTGCCTCAAAGCTTTAAATGAGCTCATCATTTTTACATAATGTTATACTTAAATTGCTAATTCTTTCCTTCTCCCTCCCCCAGTCTTTCTACTGCCCTTTCCTTTCCCCCATCTCTTTCCCCAGATAAGTTGCTCAAAATCAGTCCTTTCCCCACAAACCTCACGGGTTATATAATATCCTTTTGTGGGAACATTTTCTAAATTTTCTTTTAATTTAATTACTCTGATTTCTGTCATATGTATAGGTGTTACCCCATTTTACTTTTCCTTCTATAGTAATATTTTTGGTTTGGTTTTGATGAAGCCTTTTTCTACTAAATTTTGCTGTTAGACAAACACGTCACTTTCCTCTAAATCCCTAGTCACAGTTCTAGGGCAGAAAAGAGTGCTTACGGGCACTCACAGACCGGAGCACAGGCCAGGAGAGCAGTGATTATATTTCTCCTTAGATTATGCCACTTGGAAGAACTGAACATTTACAGACCCACCAGAACTAGTTCTGATAACAGCTACACAAAAAACCTAAAACTTAAAGCAGAGTTCCCTTCACCCCAAGAGAAGAGCCCAACTTTAACATAGCTAAAAGTCAATCAATAGGATGAGGAAATGAGCAAACAACAAAAAAGAACCTGGCTACAGAAAGTTACTGTGGTAACAGGGAAGAGCAAAACACAAACTCAGAAGAAGAAAATAAAGTCAAAACAGCTACATCCAAAGACTCAAAGAAAAATGTGAATTAGTCTCAGGCCCAAAAAAGAATTCCTGGAAGAGCTCAAAAAGGATTGTAAGACTCAAATCAGAGATGCAGAATAAAAATTGGGAAAAGAAATTAGAGTGACGTAAGGAAATCATGCAAAAGAAAGTTAACAGCTCAGAAAAGGAGGTACAAAAATATGGAAGAAAAATAACACCTCAAAAAGCATAATAGGCCAAATGGCACAATGACAAGAGGCACAAAAGTCCATCGAAGAGAACTCCTAAAAACACAGAATTAGCCAAATGGAAAAATATGTATAAAAATTCACTGGAGAAAGAACTCCTTAAAAAGTAGAACTGGCAAATGGAGAAGGAGATATAAAAGCTCACATAAGAAAATAATGCCTTAAAAATTAGAACTGAGAAAGTGGAACCTAATAACTCCATGAGACATCAAAAAACAATAAAACAAAACCAAAAGAATGAAAAAAGTAGAAGAAAATGTGAAATCTCTTTGGAAAAACAATTAACCTGGAAAATAGATCCAGGAGAGATAATTTGAGAATTATTGTTTTGAGGTTCAAGGTATGTTTTGGGATCATCTTGAAAGAATTCACAGATTCAGAACATCTCCAACCCAAGCAAAATTTTTTATTGAGAATTACGCCTCTCAGAAAGTGGCCTAAGGCTCCAAGAAGGAATCAGCAGCTAGCAAAGCAAGACAGGGATTTTTCTAGGGTAAAACATGCAATTACATCATTACAGAATATATTAATATTAAAACATAGGAAGGGTTTATTGATATTGGAGGGGTCTTAGCCTTGGTGGAGCTGTGCATGTGGTTACCCAGAATGCATACAGAAAAGCCCATGGGGTGTATTTACATATGATAATGATAATATAATAAGCCTCCCTACATTATAAGTTCACCTTAGGACAGTTCTTTACTATTACTGCACAGACATTCACTTAGACTGTGATTTAGTGGCCAAAGATCTTGTTCAATGTCTTGTTGGTTCTGCTTTCTGACTGGCTATTGTGCTCCTGTTTAAAACTAGATGGATATGGTTAACACACCTCCTGTTCTAGAGAGGCAGTGAGACATATGTAGAAGTTGGGATATTGGGGGTGGTGGCAGTGACTAGGCTCCATCAATTGGACTATGTGAAAGCCATGATCAAAAAAAGACCCTAACCATTATCTTCCCAAAAAATCATTAAGGAAAACTGCCCTTATTTCCTAGAATCAGAGGGTAAAATAGAAATTAAAAGAATCCACCAATCATCTCCTAAAAGCAGTCTCAAAATTAAAACTCCTGGGAAATTATAGCCAAATTCCAGAGCTCACAGGTCAAGGAGGAAATACTACAAACAGCCAGAAGGAAACAATTCAAATATTGTAGAGCCACAGTCAGGATAACACAAGATTTAGCACCTTCTACATGAAAGACTTGGAGGGTTTAGAATGTGAGATATTCTGGAGGAGGAAGCTAGAATTAGAACCAAGAATCACCTACCCAGCAAAACTGAGTATAATATTTCATGGGGAAAAATAGACATTTAATGAAATAGAGGACTTCCAAGTATTCCTGCAGAGCTTAATAGAAAATTTGATTTTCAAATATAAGACTCAAGAAGAGCATAAAAAGGTAAATAGTAAAGAGGAATCCTAAAGGTCAAACTGTTCACATTCCTATATGGGAAGATGGAACTTCTAACAACTAAAAACCTTTATCATTATTAGGGCACTTAGAAGAAGTAGACACAAAGGGCATGGGTATAAGTCAACTGTGATGGAGTATGTACAGAAATATTTAGTATGTGCAAAAATACTTATAGCAGCTCTTTTTGTGGTGGCAAAGAATTGTAAGTCAGGGGAATGCCCTTCAACTGGGGAATGGCTAAAAAGGTTTTGGTACATGAATGTAGTGGAATACTATGGTGCAGACAGGAGCATACAGACATCATAATAACCTGGAGGAACCATGATGCTGAGTGAGGGGAGCAAAACCAGGAGAGCATTGTACACAATTATAGACACATTGCATCTGTTATAACTGACTGATAAACTCTTCTCAGTAATACAAGGTTAAAAAACAACTCCAAAAGACCTGATGGAAAAGGATATCCACATCCAGAGAAAGAATTATGGAGTCTGAATGCAGATGGAAGCAAACTATTTGCTCCCTCTCTCTCTTTTTCATTTTGGTTTGTTTTGTTTCTTCTTTCTCGTTCATTTCATTGGTTACAATCCTTCTTTACAACTTGACTAATGTTTAATGTGAAGTTATATGTAGAATCTATATCAGATTGCATGCTACCATGGGGTGGGGGGAAGTAGAGAAAATTTGGAACTCAAAAAACTTGTAGAACTAAATGTTGTAAACTAAAAGTAAATAATTTTTAAAAATAAATAAAATAGTGAGAAAGAGGAAGGCACTAGGCAAAAGAGGAAGGGAGAAGTAGAATGGGGTAAATTATATCACATGAAAGAGATGCAAAAGAGCTTTACAGTAGAGGTGAAGATGGGTGGTGGGGGACAACAGTTGAACCTCACTCTCAGAATTGGCTCAAAGAGGGAATAACTTACATACTCAGTTGCATGCCCTTCAGCAAAGCAGAAGGGGAAAAGGTAAGAGAAGGGGGAAGCTGATAGAAGGAAGGGCAGATTGGAGGAGGTAGTGGTCAGAAGTAAAACACTTTTAAGGAGGGATAGGTAGAAAGGAGACAGAGAGAGAGGGAGGGAAAAAGAGGGAGAGAAAGATAAGAAGGGTAAACAGGAAAATTAGGATGGAGGAAAATACAATTAGTGATCGTAAGTGTGAAAAAAATTACAAGTTTCTCTGATAAAGACCTCATTTCTCAGATATATAGAGAACTAAGTCAATTTCACAAGAATGCATATCATCCTCCAGTTGATAAATGATCAAAGGATATGAACAAAGAGTTTTCAGATGAAGTCATCAAAGCTATCTATAATATGAAAAAACACTCTGGATTTCTATTGATTAGAGACATGCAAATTAAAACAACTCTGAGTCGGGCGGAGCCAAGATGGCAGCATAGAAGCAGCAAGGTCCCGCAGCTCCCACACTGCCACCCTAAACACCCATAAAATATGAGCCCAGAGAAAGTCTAGGACTCTCAGACTCACAAAAATACAGAGAACACATCTCTCACTGAAGG
>CM053599.1:182651600-182673807 GCA_028646575.1 Pseudocheirus occidentalis | reverse complement strand
TACTAAATGTCTGAGGTGGGATTTGAACTTTGGTATTTTCTTAAAAATACAGCCTTATTTCCACTAATACTTGAGGCCTCTTAAACCACAACAGGCCAGATTTAAGGTTTAAAAAAAGAAAAAGCCAACAGACAATTTAAGGAAGGACATGACTTTTTTCCTTGATGCCAACCTAAAAGACCAGGGATATCCTGCCTCTCCCTCCCACTTCCAAATCCAAACTCTCCCTTAATGATTTCTATCATGAAACTTGTCATGCATAAATTCATTTAAATTTATTTTGAACCTATTTATATTTTCAAACCATGGCACCTCTTAGACTGAAGAATGCAACAGCTTTGCTTCCACTGCGTAAAATGGTACTTCCTTTTGTTCTAAATTTACCTCTTTGAAAAGTAACAGGGAGTCCAGTTCTACTATACTGAACTTGATCATCTCTGACCACTTTTTCTCTTCAGATCCTTTATGATTTTACAAACTTTGATCATATCCCTATCTTTCCAGAGAGTGGAATCCTAATCTTCTAGACAGTTCCCATTCTTACTGTTCCCTCCTTGACATTTTGCCAGTCTTAACACGCCTATCCATTTTTTCTCAGTGTTAATCTGATGTCCTTGTTTCTACCATTGTTTCTTCTAACTCTAGAAGTGGATGGGTTCTCTGAAAATAGTTTAATATTAGAATCGGCTTTCTGCCTTACTCATGGGTAGAGCTGGGATACTGAAGAACTCCAATCTCCTTCATTTCTATCACTAAGAAAGTGCTATCTTTTAGCATTTCACTTCTAGTCTCACCCAGAACCCCATATTATTTAATGCTAACTACATGGGATGATGAATTGGCTAACTCCAAGGTTTCCATTTGGTCCTACCCACAGTAACAAACATAAAAGTTATTATCCACATACAGTCTGATTCCTCAAAACTCTTAATATCCATTCTCATAATACACTCACACTGATTAGCCACCACAACCTGTGACCCAGACAGGATGGGGAGGAACTTTCACTTGAAAAAGGATACTCTTTCCTTCCAAATCCAAATTTGCTTCCCCAAATCCCCAAGAGACACTGAAGTACCCCTGCAGACCTACTGAGGGTCCTCTGGTATAACAGCATCTAGGCCTTCAATATCCAAGGACCTTTACATATTTGGCAACCCCTTCTTCTTTCTAAGCTATCATCAACTCAGGCACATATCTGTTTTATTTTTATTTTTTGCTTTTTGGAGGGAAGGCAGGGCAATTAGGGTTAAGTGACTTGCCCAAGGTCACATGGCTAGTACATGTCTGTTTTATAATTAGAATAATCAGTTTTGGAAGAACCTTGGTCTGTGCCTCAAGGGAACTCACTGCAAGAGTCCCTTAAGTATGGATACAAATATCTGGGTGGCTTGAATGACCAAGGGGGAGGGGGGTCTGACTCCTGCTCAGTAAACTTCAGTGGCTTCCTATTATCTTCAAGATTAAGCATAAACTGTTCTGTTTGGTTCATGCTCTAGCTCCCCAAACCAACCAAATCTTTAAGATAGTAGCCTTATCTCCTCAAAGGGACCAATCTAATCTAGGCAAAACAGATGCTGCTTTTTACCAGGGTATGTATGCATCAGTGTCTCATACGGTGGTAGAAAAGGGTAACTGGAAGTTTATGTGGATTTTAAAAATGTTTATGTTTAAATTATTATTTTTTAAATAGATTTGTGATTTCATTAGTACAGGCAGCTCTCAATGAAGAAACCCTGATACCAATGCAGATCTGTAACTTCTCTGTAACTTAGTCTTTAAAAAAATTTTTTTTTATTTTAAAATTTATTTATCATAACTTACAATCTTAAGAGGCACTGAGAGCAACCTGCCTAGGGTTATGAGACTGTATTGTCAGAGATGTGACTTGAACCTAGGACTGATATCTTCAAGAATAAGACTTCAGTTAACTTCCATACAGGCCAACTATGCAATACAGCATCTGTTCTTGTGCTCAAAGAACTGTCTGTTTTCAGAGACATTTTCCTAACAAAGATTTATATAAAATGCCACAAAATTTTGCAATCTGTAAACCTGTAGTCCAATTAATTAAATGTTTGGGCTCAGACCTAATGGAAGCTAACAAAAGGAAAGAATCCCTTAGTCAATGAGATGTTCTTAAGATCTGTTCTGATCAGAATATTAATTCCTTTAAAACAAGATTTTTGAGAAAGAGACTGAACCAGTAACACCTTGAACTAAGACTATATTGGCATAACTTTCTTACCTTATGATCTAGGTGCTATTGCTTTTTTTGTTTGTTTTTTCTTTTACCTATCAACCTAATTGTTCTCCTTTTCTAACTCTTCTTACTTTTCTCACTTGTCCCAGTCCCTCCTTTGTATAGTGCCCTTTTCCCCTTGAAATCTCATCCAGTCTAGATCCTCTTCTCCCTTTCTGACCATCGATTCTAATAATGGAAATAGTATAAACAAAAAAATGTGTTAAACTTTTTCAAGTTGCACCATAAAACTAGGTAGCTTCAGTAATGTGATGATTTAAGAATGAATGTCAGCTAAAGCCCACAGAAGGGAAGAACAATGAATACGTTCATGAATATTTCATGCTTTTATTCTGAAAGCTATTTAAGATATTCTGCCCTAAATTCTTGGTCAATGAAAACTGCTTACATTTCACAGATATATCTGACACTGTGCCTTTTATACCAAGAACCCAGTTTCATTAATTTTTTTTCCTCCTGTGGCAACATCTCCAAACAAGACAATGGGCTTACATAATTGGTCTTAAGAATAAAAGCAATTCCAAAAAACAGAATTTAAGCTTTTCTCTACTATGGTTAGTAGAGTTAGTAAAAAGGATATATGGAACTAAAAAAAAGCCAAAGAATCAGACTCAATGGTATTTATTGATTACTACAACTGATTCTACAAAGTCACCTACACACATTCTAGGTATGACAGTTACTAGTTAAAAAATGAAAACTAAAGATAAGAACAAGTCTCAGAATGATTTGTTTGTTATGACCTTTGGTAGTAACTCAGTATTCATACAAATGTAGGAATATGTTTTTGAACTGCCACTCTAAGAAAATTCATGGATAATTCTTTTACGACATCTTTATGGAAAGAACATTCTAGAGTTACTAGTATTTTCCACTGACTCTAAATAGACTGTCTAAAGGACATGTGCAGAAGCTATTTAATAGATAATTCTTCTAAAACAAAAGCCCTTGTTTAACTGCTTAAAACACACAAAAAAGAAAAGTATAGTACAAAAGTGACGTATCAAAAAAGTAGCAGAGAGTGGTATTAAGAAGGACCAAGACTTTTTATCTATGCTAAAGCCAGTACTGCAGGACCTAATTGGTTTCGCTCTTTTTGGAGCTCATCAGCTGCAGGTAACGGCCTAATAATCAAATTGGACTTTTTCTATTTGCCATGTTTGGATCAGTCTACTTTTTTCCTTTTCTAATACCAACTAAAAAGGTTAACATGTAAATTTTATACTAACAACCTAAGGTTATCACCTGGAAAATACATCACAAAAATGATCATATGTGCCTAAGTATGATCAACTTAGTACCAAAGAATATCTAGTACCTAGTACACTTAGAAGCAATTTTTAAAAATTATGCTTACTTTAATCCTCTTGCTTCAGAGATTAAAATTCTGGGCAATGAAAATATTCCAAGCAAATACATTCATTTAAAATGAACATAGTAATGAAAAGCACATATAATTACTAAACATTCTACTTTTTTTTTTTACAAGCAGAACGACTATGCCTAGTCAAGGGCAAATTGTTTCTCCTAACTCTGACTTTATTGATTAAATCACTATTAGCCATACTGTGGTTCTGAAGGCCACTAACATACTTTCTGACAGTTCTCAGACATTTTATATTACTATCTACTGCATATTTTATACTACTATACTATCTAAGAAAAGCTCAATGAAGTCTTTTATTTAAAACTTTATATTTGTGATAAAATATATTTTTCAAAATACCTAATATTGTCTTTTTATGGTATTTTCTTACCTACCTTATTGAAAGAGCATCAAGTACAGAAGAGGGCTAGAAGTAGAAAGGAAAGAAAGAGAGGTTTCTAAAGAGAATGTAAAGAATAGTCTAGAGAAGGATTTGGGGAAAAAAAAGGAGAACTGAGAGGAAAAAAAAATCCCGATAAAACAATATACATACGTTAGAAGTTTAATAAGCACTTGTAATGTTTTTTTTTTAGCATTTGTAATGTTAATATAGATATGATGCTATAGATGAACAATGTCTGACAACAAAAGTTAAGAGGCTAACTGTAAGTCACACTGAAAAATCAATTTCATCATTTTAAAGCTATATATCTCATAGAGTATATGTTAAGTTTTATTTCATGAAGCTTTCCATTAACCAAATCAGTTTAATTATATCTACTCTGTTATTCAATAAGAAAGATGATTTTCAGTTATCAAATTAAAACCATTACATTTGTTACTAAGAAGAAATGTTTTCCTTTTTTGCCCCTTATTATATTCATCCCATATCCTTTATATAACATGGTAAGATTTTCCTTCAATCTTAAATTCTAACTTCATTCTCTTCTCATTATTCATCAGTGGCTGATAAACAAAAAATAAGGTATATACACTCCCAAAGAACAAACAAAATAAGCCTATAAAGATGGAAAGAAATTAATACAGATTGAAGACAGGAATTCTCCACCACAATGAACCATGTGAAAATGTCAGTTGGGATGCCTCCTACTCAGCAGCCAGAATTTGGCAGCACCTAACAGAACACATTTTGGTAGGCTATGAATGAAAAATAAGTGGCATCTCAAAGACTGTATTAATCTAATGCTATCATATTCTTCTCCAAATAATGTAAAATTTCAAAAATTCTGATTACATGGAAATAAATATTGGTGAGAACTGGTAAAACCTGAATCACAGGATATGTAGAGGAAAGCAGTTGTTACTAACTGTATTCACTACCTTTGCTGACCATCACAGCCTCACGCCTTGAGATTTGTTTTTCTGGATAGTTTTGTTTGTTTCTGAGAACCCAGTTTCCCCAACATGTATCTTTTTCCATTTTTGCAGGTGCCTTGTAGAGGGCCTGCTGGAAGGACTTTTTCTTGAAATGATTAAGGACACAGTTCAGGGTCAGGGTCTCAGCTTGTGGGGAAACTAAACTTGGTTAAAAAAAAAAAAGACAAATAAACAAAAACAACCATGTAGCAGCGTCTGTACTCTTTCACCTAACTCCTGAGAGGTATGATCCTAGAAAGACTGGGGGCAGCTCAGTGCTGGGGCAATGTTTTGCTTATTACAGTATCCTTTTATTATAGTAGGTCACTTATGGAATGGGACAAGCTAACCTGAAGAGCAGAAAGACAGAGTGCTATCTAATTACACCTCTCCACGGGTGATCTGCAATTTATAACCGTAGAGAGATGTCTGGGGTATTGGGAGTCCGAGTGACTTGTGCGGAGTCACACAACTACTACGTGTCAGGAGTGGAGCTGACCATAGGCTTTCCTGCCTCCAGTGTTACTCTTCACCTGCTATGCAACGCTACCTCCCTCTATCACTTCCAGTGTACCTCAAAAAAGCAAAGTAAAAACCTCTCCTTAGCCTCCTGGCCTAAGCTTATTCTGTACTCCTGTATCACAATATTTTTACAGGGTTGTGCCATCATTTTTTTTTTTTTTATCTATCCTCTACTACCTACCCCTCGCATTCTTTAACAAAAAAAAAACCTAAATTAAGTGACAAACCAGGAACTTGTCCTGGAAATTTTTAGAAGAATTTTTAGAAAAATTTTTCCTTTTCCTCATCTGCATCTCTTCTTGTGTCTTTAGAATTTTCATTCTTGACTGCTTCCCATTTTGTCTGGGGTGACTTTTCCTGTACATTTTTAGGTCACAGGGCCTTAATTTCCTTCTCTGTCTGAATCCTCTGAAATCTCCTGTCCTAAAATTGAAAAATGTCATACTATTCTAGGTGTTCTTCTCCTCTATTCCAAATTCAAAGATACAGCAGTCATTTTCCCTAAAGGTTTCCATCAATTTCCTTCCAGAAACTAGTACTTCTTGCTATTGAGATGCAAATCTAGACCAGAAGTTCACCTCATTGGTTCTTTAACTTTCTGAAGGATGAAAACATCATTAAAGCAATAAAGCCACTTTTAGTTGTGATTCAGGCAACAAACTCCTGAATTTTTCCAAATAATTAGTCTTCTTTCACTACTATATCATGTTAGACTTGGGATCTATTTCCTAAATACTACATCTATTTCTTCTATCTATCTAGGAATTGCTTCTATTTCTGCTTTCAATGATCTACATTCAAATACTCGCCATAATGCTTCTCAATTCCAGTTCCCAGATTTCCTCCCCGTGACTATATCACTGTCATTTTTTTGGGTGCACTGTATCTATTCTGTATGGCATTTAGTTTGATGACTATCTTTATGCAGTTTTCTCCTCCCTTTCCTTTTCAGCTTAAAGTCCTTTTGCTTAAAGAGGCAAATATATATATATATATTTTTTTACCAGCTCTTGTAATGTATAATCTCTCTAAATTTCCAACAAGAGGTCTTGTTGAGATTACTTTGTAATTAGTATCCATTTGCCTATAATTGATATATTTAAGTCATTAACATAGTTGTTTTTCTTAAACAAGTTAAATATATGCTGTATGCCATTTACAAAGGTCTCTACATAAGAACCCCATTTCTGTCTAAATGTGTATCACCAATATTTCAAATGGCAAGTAGGGATATACCATGTGTGGAGAGAGTATGATGGAATCTCAGGTCACATATCTGAAATGCTAAGGAGAATCCCTGTATTATCCAAATTACACATAGCATATCCTTAATAAATGTCTGCTGGCTTCAAATGAACTGTTGAACTTGCTACTCAATAGAAAAATCCTCCTACATTAACATCCCTGATATGTGTGTTCTATCCTCTGCTTGAACGTTTCCCTTTTGGGGGAAACTCACTATCTCACTAAGCAATCCATTTCATTTTGGGATGGCTTGAAATTTTATTATAAAGTTTTCTAATATTTAAATTTTGGACCAGTATCTATATTTTCACCTACATCAGGTATCCCCCAATCTCTGTCCTTGTTTCTTTTATCTCTTCGTTTCCTTCCCTAGTAAAATTATCCATTTGCAGACAGGATTCTTCTAAATTGATGACTCTAAAATGATTCTAACGTCACTCAGTCCTAATCCCCAGAATCCTTTATTACCAAATGCCTTCTCTCCTAATAATTTCACACACAATGTTTAAATCTATGTGCATCATCTTTAAGCTTGGTGGTGTAGAATTGTAGATGTCTACCAATCAACTATGCTCAAGCTATGAATTACTTTCTATTCCTTCCATTCCTTCAACTCCTATATTTAATGTTACTGTGTCTTATTCTTTCTCCAAAATCTCAAATTCATCCCTTAACCTCCATTTCCATTGTCACCAAACTTCCAAAGATTCCTGTTTTCTCTGCCACAGTCCATGCCCCTCCCAAACATATTTTGCAGGATGTTCTGCCAGACTAAGCTTTCTAAAACAATGGATTTTTTTTTACTTTTCTCTTCAGTTTAAGAATGAATATACAATGATTACCACTTCCTACTGAATGAACTACTTTTGTTCTCATTCTTGAGACCATACCAATTCCCAATTCTTTCACTGAATTGTCCATGATAATCCTAGCTAACAATGATTTATTCCTTCCAATATATTAAGTGTGGAATGCTTCCTGGCCACTAAATATATACTTAATACATTATTGTACTTAATATATTATTTTATTATATGCTCTCATATATTCTAGTTACTTCTAGTGTGGGTTTTATACTCTGCACAGTACTTGGTTACTCTGAATGAAAAAGAGGACAAAAAAGTTCAGCTAAAAAAAAGACTAAAAATTCTGCATATTTTAAATAAAGGCCCTTAAGAAATATGAATAAATTTTTTCAATCACAGTAAAGTTATATAAAATAATCTTGCTTTTATATGAAATGCTTTAACAGCAGTGAGAAAAAGAATGGATATGTAAAACACAGAAATCTTACTTTAGTAAAAGTTTTCACTCTAAAATTTTTGCTCAAATTATGAACAAGTAGGTAAATGAACAGAGTTTAGTCATTTTCTTTCACTGATCTTTACCTACTAAAGGTAGTTGGTAGGTCCAAGGTAGACAAAAGTCTGAATAATTATCCCATACATAGTTGAGAATTAACTATATACTTTGCTATAGCACTTCTTTTTTTTTTTTTGCTTGTTTTTTTTTTTTTAAGAGGGCAGTTGGGGTTAAGTGACTTGCCCAAGGTCACACGGCTAGTCTTTGTGTTAAGTGTCTGAGGCCGGATTTGAACTCAGGTACTCCTGACTCCAGGGCCGGTGCTCTATTCACTGCGCCACCTAGCCGCCCCGCTATAGCACTTCTTAATTTGGTTGCTTTATTTTAATTTGTAGTAAGCATTTCATACTGTTTTATATTTTCAAGGCATAAAAAAAATCTACACAAACTCTCTATAACCTTTTATCAGTTACTTTTAAAGAAATGTCTCAGATCATCCAACAGAGTAATGATTACTTAACAACTAACAATGCAACCTAATATATATATTCCATCTATCTAAATCTGTCTGACATTAGTTTATTCAAATTGTCTAGCCCTCCTATCAAATCAGTATACAAGTCCTCTGAAAAATTATAACATCCTGGAAAATCCCACAGTGGGACACAGTTTACACATCTAGATAAACCTCTGAATGGTTCTTTCATCTAGAAGGGGAAGGGTCCTAAGAAGAACATCTATGTTCAAACTGTGTGTGGTCTCAATAAATATAATTACACTGGCTAATTGGTATATGCCACGTGATCTCTAAATTACTCTGTTTGGTTTAAGTCTTAGCTGTTGTTTTTTTCACCTTATCTCCCTTTGTAGATCTTTTTTTTTTTTTGAGTATTTGACTGATCCTTTCCTCAGCATCTTCAAAATACATGATGAAGACAATGGAGTCTGAGTGAATCTGAAAAATCTCTAAGAGAAAATTTCATATTAAAGAGAAGAACTCTCCCAGGCCTTAATTAACTCCAGACAAAAATAAGGGAATAGAAAATGGGAAAATGAGTTAAGTACCTAGTCAGCAAAGAAAAAAGGTACCCTCAGGACCTCTATCATAGGTTGCTTTAATCTCTCTTACCTTTCCTCTCCCGTCCTCCATCAACACATATTGGCAGACTTCCTAGGGCAATGTAGAAATCCAGAAATGGGAAGGAAACAGACTAACATAATAGAGGAAAAGTTACAGAAGATGGACAGTATAATACATAATTTGGGAGAGAAGATAGAATTATTCAAATTAGGCAAGAGATATTAAATAGTGGTCATTTCAAAAGTAATGAGCATAAGAAAAGAGAAGGACCTTTCATTTCTTTTTAATCAAGGTAATCTTTCAATAAGAAGAACAGAAATAAATTATAGTTCATTTGAAAGCTGTCTTCAGAAGAATAGATAAAACTTGGCCAAAAGCACAAAAGGACAAGAAATGAACAAAACTGTTCAGTTTAAATAAATGTTTCAAATGTTAATGCTGGAAGGAAGAAATCTTGATCACAACCCAGAAACAGACTGAGAAAAAGAATAGTTTTAACCTGATAATCTTTTCTTTACTCAAGGAAGAGAATCTAATAGGTTCTCCAATTTTATATATCCAAAAGAAATTATGAAGATAGCTATCCTTATGTGTAAATGATTAAATAGCCTTATCCCATAAAGGGCAATATTGTTCTCAGTGGATAACAACGAAACATTCCTCTTTTAAATTTGAAAGCTGTAGGCAGCCAACAGAAAAGCTCAACTACACATATCTTGCCAGATTCAATCTTATGCAGAGACAGTGAATAGCGTCTATGGTGGGTATCATTTGAAGGGGCCAAAAAGGCCCACCTCTGAAAAGGTGACACATAATCAAAATTTCATCATTAGAAGACATGTTTCCCTTGCATTAGACACTGTTCTCTCTTTATTCTCTTTTAAGATACAGATTTTCCTAAGAGAGGTACTACATTAAGTCATTCACATTAATTAGCATCACAGCAATGGGTCTAGGTAGGAAATCAATCAGATAGGGAAAGCAAGTAGAAAAAGGGGGATGTGTGGGGAACCATGGCAAATTTTGCCTATTAAAAAAACTCTAATTAGTACTGGGTCATTTTTAAACAAAGAATAATAAGCTACTGAGGACAATCTCCAGTTTAAAGTAAGTAATCTATACATTGTATATTTCTTATAAAATTAGTGCTTAGTTTAAAAAAATTCTCAAGTAAGGTAAAGGAAACTTTTTTGTGCAAACTAAAGTAAAATGTCTAAGAGAAGAAAGGCCAATGTATGTTACTTGTATAACTAGTTTACTCAGAGATATAAGATAATGGTTCTCTTAATTCTAATAGTATTTGAATATTATTTCTAAACTTTAAAGCAAAATACATACCTCATATTCTTTTCTGCAAACTTTGGAAATATCATTTTTAGAAGAAGCCTAAAAGTCAACAGATTTTTCATTAATTTGTAGGAAATACTAAGTAGCACAAAACAAAACAGAAATCTCTTAAAGTCAAAATGTTCATGGATGCTCACATGACAGTTGTACTATCAATATTCATTAACAAAATATATGACAAAAATTAAAATTAGTTCAGTAATGCTTTTAAATGAATTTGTATTTTATTACTCATAACAGCATCTACATAATCAATGATAATTGTCTAATAATGTGTCTAAGACATATCGCTAATTTAGTATACATTTATAGTAATTATACTGAATTATGCTTTCTGATGGAGCTAAAGATAAAAATGATGATAGTTGGTATCCACATAATTCTGCAGACCCCTTGCAATAACTCTTAAGTTTCTCAGGAGTCAAAAGACCAATTAGAGATTCATTAACTAAAAACAGCACAAGGACAGGGGCAGAGACCTCATACCATGTCACAAAAGACCCTCACCCCAAGGGAATAGCAATATTAACATTTTTGAAGGTACTGTCTTTTGACCCAGTAAATACATATCTAACTGAACTACCATTTAGCCCCCATTTTTACATTTTGTCCACAAGGTCAGACTATCTTGTTAAAATTCAGGTATGGTGCATTATGATGCACCACAAACCCTAAATCTGGAATACTTCCACTATCCACCCCCCTTGCTTTCTACTCACATGCTGCTGAATAGAGCTGGATAAAATTATACAACCAAGCTAATTGAGTCCACTAGAAATTTCTGTTATCTCATCTCAACTAGGTCCCCAATGCAGCATAGTCTCTAACATTCTCTATCTTACTCGCCCACAGAAACTGTTCTAAACCTTTTCTTAATTCAGTAAAAATTAAGATTTTAGGGCGCCTAGATGGCGCAGTGAATAGAGCACCGGCCCTGGAGTCAGGAGGACCTGAGTTCAAATCTGGCCTCAGACACTTAACACAAAAACTAGCTGTGTGACCTTGGGCAAGTCACTTAACTCCAACTGCCCTCCAAAAAAAAAAACAAACCCCAAAACAAAAAACAAACAAACAAAAAGAGAATTAAGATTTAAAAAAAACTTTACCTGTTTGCATGCCTGACGACATTCCAAAACAATAGCCAGTTCACAACAGCCTAAGCCAACCCAGCCATCAGATTTCTTAAAAACACCTTTAAGATAAAATACATATATATTTTTAGTCATTCAAAAAACCACATTATCAGTTCTTTCAAAGTCAAATGTAATTGACACCAGATGTTGTATATAATATTCCTCAAATATCAACCAATGAAATATGAACTTGGAAAAGCTCTGAAAATTTTACCTAGTCCCATCTCTCAATTCTTAAGAGTTGATGGAATTGCTATTAGTACTTTAAAGCATAATCACTTAATAATTATTCTTTTTCTAATTCCTCTACAATTCACTTTCATTATTGAGATTTTAATCATTCCTCACTTTTACTGACTATGCTTAGGTAAGAGGACAAGAAGAGGAGGTAAAATTCAAATCACTCAGTTTCCAGCACTCACTAAACCAGTAATGCTCTTTTCCTGATCTAATCTAAGAGCATTTTGTATTTCTTTTATGTACTTAGAACAGTCTACAATAAGATTTTTTTAAAGACTGCTTCAATTATCACAGATTATACAATGGTAGAATCAAAATGGACTTTAGAGAACACCAATGAAAAGCTATTAGGGTAGAATCAGAGAAAGAAAAAAACAAACAGTAATTCTGAAGAGAAATTACTGTATAGAGAACAGTATAGCTGTTGAAAATTATTCCTTCATATCAACATTTAAGAAATGCCACAACTACATTTCTGTATAAAATATAGATAGCTATACTAAATTAAAATTATTCCTTACATATGAAAAAAGTACAAGTCTCAAAGGAGATCATATAGCAATCTACCTAAAATTGTGTGTCAATTACTACTAATATTATTAATTAGGCTTTATTTTTAAATAATCCAACATTATGATAATTATGAGAATTTGTTATTTTTAAAATTGCAATAAATGGCCAAAAGAAAAAAAGCAGTCAAACAATCAAATAAAACAATCCAACTTTCATAAAAGATCATATGATTACAGATTTAAAGTTGAAAAGGAATTTAGAATCATCAAGTCCAATATCCTCCCCCACTTTAAGAAAACTGAGATCCAGAGAGGTTAAGTGACTTGCCCAGATTCAAAAAGTTTGGTAGGATTCAAATTGAGGCAGGATTCAAACTCAGATCTTCCTGACTCCAAGTCTAATGCTCTATCCACTATACTATGCTGCTTCTAGAAAACAGAAGCAGGGAATTTTCAAGCTACAGATCTTAGAAATCATCTAGTCTAATCCTTTATTTTTACAGATGAGGAAAACGACACTTAAAAAGGTGTCCCAAGACACATAGGTAATTAGCTGCAGGACTAACATCTGCATCTCCTATAGTGTTGTATTCACTAAGAATTATTTTTGCTTAAATTTGCTCAATATTATTTTTAACTTGATATATTAATATCAATTGAGAACAGATAAACACAGAGACTCCAAGAAGGTGTTAACCCATTATTATCCCTACCTGAGGGATTCCACATCCTTAGAACTCCTTTATGTGCACATGCACATTACGCATTTTAAAAATCATATTGTATATGACACAAGACTCAATTTAGAAAATAATCTCAAGTGCCTTGCAGTATCACTCTGTAGGAGATACTTGATAATTGATTGATGAGAACTATGTATTTACTAAATTGTGAGCCCTTTACTTTCAAAGCATCCTATAGTCATTCAGTAAAAATTCTAATTATTTTATGAACACAAAGTAAAAAAAAAAAAGTGATAAAGTTTATCTTTACCTGGTAAAGAAGAGTTCATACAATTCCAAACGTCAACCTAAAAGTACATTATATACAAAAAAGATTAGTGCCTTTTTGAACAGAACACAATTTTGAAAAAAATATCTAACAGATGCTGCCAATTTATTATGCCCTTATGAATACATTCATATTCATTCCATATTCATTCCAGATGGAAACAATGGTTATTCTGATCATACTCCTATGTATAAAAACCTGACTAAAAGTTAGGAACATTTTAAAAACCCAGTGCCAGTAAGACAAACTATCAGAACTAGAGTAGGAAAAAAAAATTGGCCTACTTTTGTCTATTGCAAAATGAAGCAACAGAGATAAAGGCTCTGCCTAACGCCTAACTTTTTGAAAATCACAAAAGCACAAAATTTAACAGTGAAATATCAACTGTTTAGCTACTAATTTAGTGTTTTTAATTATGTACGGTTTCATGTCTGGAGAGGGTCTCCAAAGCATGCAATGGAATTCCTTGTATTGACCCAAACCTTAGAATAAGGGTGGGGAATCTTTGGCCTTGAGGCCACATGTGGCCTTCTAGGTCCTTGGGTGCAGCTTTTTGACTGAATCCAAGTTTTACAGAATAAATCCTTTCATTAGGGATTTGCTAGGTGAAGTTTGGATTCAGTCAAGGAATTACTTGAGGACACGTGGGGGGGCCTTGAGGTCCAGGTTCCCCATCCCTGCCTTAGAATAATGAAACAGAGGCACTTCAAGCTCCAAGCCCAGGCTGAGAAGGGACAATCAGCAAAATATCTCCTCATGACACAGAAAAAGAAGAGAAAGTGGGCTGGGAGAGGTTACATGTTATCTTCAACCCATTAAATCTTGCCAGATATTTACTCTGAAGCAAAAAGTTAAACTTAAGTCTCTAGTTATGACATTTGCGAGACGGGGTAAAGTTAGTGATTTCAATGATTTACCAATTCTCTCCGCTGACACAGATCAATAACCTTTCTGTAACTTATAATCTTAAACAGCTGCCTGGGAGACTAAGAAATTATGTAATTTGCACATAGTTACAACTCTACTATATGTCTGAAGTAGTACTTGAACCCTGGTCTCTGAGACACCCCAGGTTAGCCCTCCATCCACTGCAGTGTTAGTTCTCTATGATCATTCTAGTTTTCATAAAATTCTTCAAAAAATCACCAAATTCCATTAAAATTTCACACTATTAAAATTCTATCATACTTGGGGCAGCTAGGTGGCACAGTGAATAGAGCACCGGCCCTGGAGTCAGGAGTACCTGAGTTTAAATCCGGCCTCAGACACTTAACACAAAAAACTAGCCGTGTGACCTTGGGCAAGTCACTTAACCCCAACTGCCCTCCAAAACGCAAAAAAAAAAAAATTCTATCATACTTGTAATTACAATTTTCAGAGTGAAATAGTAGGTGACTATGAAATAATCTCTTACATAGTAATTTATGTAGAAACTTTTCATTTCACAAAGTTAAATCTAATATTTTGCTTATAACAGAAACCCCAAGCACAATAGATAAGTTAGTGTAAAAGTGCTTCACTAGATGCTTAAGTTTAAAAAACATACACGCGCACACGCACACACACGCACACACACACACACACACACACAACCACAGTCAAGTCATAACAAGTCCTACCATTGATTCTGGGCAATAGCTTGGTGCTCTCTGTAAAAGGTGTCTTAGGCGAGATTCACTTTTTGATGATAAAATCTATTTGAGAAAAAAAGAATCAATGGAACTTTAAAAAACCCAGTAATAAGTCACAAACTTTTTTCTGAAGTTCAAGTGCTTATGCTAAAACATCTGTATTCGCTTTTCAAATATAACTGCTAATTAACTTTTAAACACTATGCAATCATTAGGAAATAATCAAGAAATGCAATATGCTGCAGTTTGAGAAGTTGTTTCTTAATAATCATATGGGAGAAAAGCTGAGTTATCACCATGAAAAATGAAAATAACGGTATTCTATACAGTTCCACTAAACTACTTTCAAACAAAAGAACATTCTAAAACAGGACAAAAAAAATTGCCTCCAAATAGAAAATTATCTTAAGTTAATCTAAATAGCAACTCTTCTTTCAAAGGAAGCTTCACGAATTGTGTTTAAAAAAAAAGAAATAAAACAACAATAGATCACCTGTCGCTACAGAAAGAATGTTTCAGATTGAAAGAAATTGGTTTACTTTCAATTAAAATGTATCTGTGCTGTGGTCTCAAAGATATGAGATTTCCTCAAATAATGCAGATCATGTGTCCATGGCACCCAATTTGTGCAATTCTCATCCCTCTCTTCCTGTTAGTCTGCCACAGAGGGATCACCCAAAATACTTTTCTTTTGCTACTGAGAGGATATCAATAAAGCACATGAGCTGTCTTTTGTCTGTCCCTCACTTCCTCTCCATGGGATGAGATGCCTTTTTTTTCCAAACATTTCTGTGAGGATATGTGCTAATACTACTCTCCTTCATAATAATAACTAACATTCTACAGTGCTTAAAGGTTTTGAAAAATACAAGACATATATTAGCTTATTTGAAGCTCACAATAACCCCATGAGGTAAGACCATGAAATTTGAAGATCCCTTTGTATTGCTAAGCTAAGATATACTTAGCACCTAGTTTCAAATTACTCCGTTAAAGAAACAGAATGTATGAACCTCTTTTGCTGACGTATCAAGAAGGGGCTGAACAGGGAGGTGCAATACTGTATATAAAGAAAAATCCCAGCTGGGAAAGTCAGAACTTCTTTTTTTGTTTTTTTGTTTGCTTTTGGGAGGGCAGTTGGGGTTAAGTGACTTGCCCAAGGTCACACAGCTAGTTTTTTGTGTTAAGTGTCTGAGGCCGGATTTGAACTAGGTACTCCTGACTTCAGGGCCGGTGCTCTATTCACTGCGCCACCTAGCCACCCCAGAAAGTCAGAACTTCTTATGGAAATTCTTGAAGAAATTGGGATGAGCACCTTAAGGGTAGGCCGCTGCTACTGGAGTGGAACTTCCATGGAGAAAGTGATTTTGATTTTGAGAATGGGAGAAAGTGGTTTTCATTTTAAGAACGAAGGTGCTGAAGATTTCTGAAGGCCAGCTAGACCTGCCAAGTACTTTCAAGGGTCAGCTGAAAGTTGCCGAAGACTGCGGAAGCATGACTGTGGTATTGGTACTTTGTCTGTTTGTGGCTTTGTTAAGCATTGACTTCCCAGGAGTAGAGATTGTGAAGGATTTAAGGTGGCTGGACACTGTAAGCTTCAGTGTGGAACAGTAACTGCACAGAGATCTGGACAAGGAACTAGGAGCTGTCTGCCTTTGAACCAGGGTGACAGTTTGGTGGATTCAGGTAGAAGCTGCCTGCCCCAAGTCAAGATGAAAAGACCTCTCCCACAGGTATTGAGTAGTGACTGAAACTGCAATTTACTAGTGACCTAGGGGTGGATGGCTTGTGTACTTCCCACTACCCCTTAAGAGGGTACTGAGTAGTGACTGATGATTGAATAGTGCCTGGTTTATAACTTAGTGTGCCTCATGGGTAGACGACTTTGACCTTTTGTAATTTAAGACTGAATGATTGAGTTATTAAGTGATTGATGAAATGATTGTACTTTGAAACTGTGTGATGACTTTGGTGAAAACTATGTGGTCATTTTAGTGATAAGTTGTTGTGAATGCTATATTTTGATTTTCTGTGGTAAGTTGTAACTTTCAGAATGCTGTACCTTGATTTTCTGTGAATGTTTTGCTCTGATTTGTGATTGAATAAATAGAGTGTTAAGTATACTATGTAATCAGAACCCTGCAAGCTGTTCACAGCAGCATTCTTCTGGAAAGCTGCTTGTGCTTGGCTTTACAGACTACTATTATTAAAATACCCATTTTTACAGATGTTCAGTGAGGTGAAGTGACTTGCCCATGGTAGCATAACTAAGGGTGTGATTTGAACTAAGTTCTTCCTGCCTCCAAATGCTGCAGTCTTTTTAAATTTTGTTTCTCTAAGTCTATCTACATTCACCATGTGCCTCTGCATTTCTTTTTGGGTGATCCTCTACTTCAATTCTGGGTGGAGACTGCCATGATCTTTGGAATAAAACATCCCTGGAAGGCTGGGATTATAAAATGGGGTTTTGTCGGGGAGAAACTTGGGGCAATTAAAAGAATTGTGCAATATCTCAAAGTCAATCCAGCCTACATTCTTTCTCTGGCCCTTTTATGGGGTCAACTCATTGTCTATTAGTAATGCATATCCAAAATACATATAACGATGTCCAAGTGCTATAGACTATCTATTCAAATGCTCATCATAACTAGACAACAATCATTCTTCCTCTACTTATTCTTTTTGTGTAGAGAGTTAAGTAACTTTGTAGAGCAATTTATAGACCTCATATAGGAAGGAGGCTCTGTAGTGTTCCGGAGCTTGGCGCAATCTGTAAACCATCTATACATAAGTACATCTGTTAGTCCTCACCATTCCTCAACCAGCACTGTGTGCATGATCTCCTCTATAACAACAGTAAACACCTATGACAAGCACACATTCCTTATTTTATGCCTCATTTGATAATGATGATTAGAAAGGGTGGTTCTGAAATTCTTCTGACTATAACTTCTCCTTCCTTTTATCTCTGTGCTTCACCCTTCCTAGATCTCTATCTTCCTATATCTACCCTGTACCCACTATGACCTCATCTATGTTCTGGTCTCATTTTCCTTCCTCTAACATCTTGACCCTTTAGTTACCTTTCTCCGTTATCTTACTACCACTCATTCCTTTCCAACCATCAACTCTGAATTACGCTGTCCTCTGTCTTTGTTCCTGCTCACATGCTACATAACAGTTAAAAGTCATGCAAGGCTGACAAGATGTACTAAAAGCGTGATAATCTCAGAGCTGGGCTTCACAGCTGCCCTTTACTCTTCCTGACAGACTCTCTACCACACTCTCCACTGCAGCTATTCCAAACTTCTCTAATTCTCAAGCCACTTACAAAGCCCCTTTCTTTCCTCCCTTGAACTTCACTAAAAAAAAAAAAAAATTAAGCTTGATGTCTTGAGTTCTCTCTCCTGTCCAATTCCATATTTCAAATCACTTCCAACATTATTCCCTGTTCCTCTTCCTTTGCTCCAGTCTCAGTCAGTGACTAAGAGGTACTCTTTCTCTTTGTCAAGACCAATTTCTTTTGTGCTTTTGATTCCACCCTCTCCCATTTCCTCCAGGATATTACACCTCCCACCATTCTGTCTTCTTAATTTTAAACTTCAAAAACAGCCTATACCTACTACCAGCAAACATACCCTCATCTTTTACAATTTAAAAAAAAAAAAACACCTTTTGTTTGAAGCTATAGTACCTTTCAGGCTATCACTCTAAATATCTCCACTTCATAGTGGAACTCTTAGAAAAAGCTCTATACAATAGCTGTCTTCACTCCCTCTCCACTCACTTTTCAACCCCTCACACTCTGACTTCCATCCTACTTTTGAAGACTACTGATTACATCTTTACTGCAAAACCCAATGGTCTTTTCTCAATTTTTATCCCTCTTGAACTCTAGGTAGCATTTAACATTAACTATCCCTTTCTCTTCTGGATAGTCTCTTCTCTGTGTGATTTTTTGTTCTCACTCATTTCAAAAATAAAAGTTCACTACAGTATAATACTGTCTCTTTCTACCTGTGTCACTCATATCTTTCGGTCTCCTTTGTAGGATCATTATCCATGCCCTGCCCCTATACATGAGTATACCACCAGACCCTGTCCCAGGCACTCTCCTCTATCAATCAACAAGTATTTGGTTAGTGTTTATTATTTGCCAAGTACTACACTAGCATTGAGGATACAAAGATAAAAGACAAACAGTCCCTCATCTCAAAGCACCTACATTCTACAGGGAGAGACAACATGTAAAACAAAATAAAGAAAAAGTGATTGTGGGGGTAGGCAGCTGATCTAGAAAAGTTCTTACATGGAAGGTAACATTTGAATTGAGTCAAACGAGACCACTCCTGTCCCAGCTCAGTTTCTGACTCTCTGGACTGTGCCTTCATGCCTCAGCTGCCTTCAACCTTGTGATTCTCTTCTTCCATTGTTAAGTTCACATTCACCTGAAATCTCCATTTTGAGAAAGGTTCAAAGGTTAGCCATCTCTCTCCTATTCATTTCTAATTCTCTGATACCATCAACCCAACTGCACCCCCCAACTTTTGAGCTTGTTTTTCTGTTTTATCTTCACCTATGAGAATGAAAGCTCCTTGAGGGTGGATACTGTCTTTCTTTTTCCTTGTATTTATATGTTTAGCATAATACCTGGAACAAAAGCAGCACTAAAACAAATGTTGTTGACTTAATTTGGCCAAGGATTTTACAAGGCAGAAGTGAGGGAGGGCACAAAGACATGAGGGACAGAGAGTACAAAAGTATGGAGAACAAAGATGGAATGCTATCTGAGAAAAAACAGTAAGAAGCTAGTTTTGACTATATTATAGTGTGTAAAAGATAGTAATATATAATAGGGCTAGAGAGATAGGCTGAAGCAAAGTGATAAAAGACTTGAAATGCTCAACAGTTTATACTGACCACAGAAGTAGTAGGGAGCTATTGGAGTTTACTATGGAAGGACGTGATATTGTGAGACCTACATCTAAGAGAACCATTTTGGCAGTGATGTGGAGGATGGAGTAGGGAAAGACTTAAGTCAGGAAGTTCACTGAAGAGGTTATTATAGTAGACCCTGTGACAGGTGAAAATGACCTAACTATGGTGATGAGTGATGATTTTTGAGTAGAGAGAAAGGGATAAATGTGAGAGTTGTTGTAAATGCAGAAAAGACAACTGAATATGTGGGGTAAGGGAGAGTGAAGAGTCAAGGATAATATCAGGGTTGGGAAACTGAATGTCTAGAAGGATTTCTGCCCTTAACAGAAAGAGGTAAAAATGAAAGGGAAAAAAAATTAGATACACTGAGTTTGAGACGTCTACAGTACGAAACATTTGAAATGATGAATAAATACTTGGAAATATAGAATTAGAGATCAAGAAAGAGATTATGCTGGATATTTAGATACGGAAGTCATTTACATACAAATAATTGAATCCACAGGAGCTGAACAGTTCAACAAGTAGAATATTTTATAGAGTCAAGAGAAGGGATGATGGACAGAGCCTGGTATACCAGCATTTAGGCAGCTATAGATGATGAAAGAGACTGAGGAATGATCAGACAGGCAATAGGAGAACCAAGAAAAAGCAATGTCACAAAATCCATAGAGAAGAATAGTGGAGGGAGGAGAAGGTGGTCAATGGAGTCGAATGCTACAGAGAGGTTGATAAGGATGAAGACTGAGAAAAGAACATTGCATTTGGCAATTAAAAGATCACTGGTAATTTTGAAGAGAGAAGTTTCAGTTGAGTGTTACGTCAGAAGGCAAACTGCAGAGGAGTGAGAGGAGATGGAGGTAATTAATTATAGATAGCTTTTTCCAAGCATGTGGTTGGAAAAGGAGGGAGAGGTATAAAAAGACACAGAGAGGGGATGGTAGGGTCTAACGGGGACTCTCTAAAGATATGAGACTTGGGCATGTTTGTCAGCAAAATCAGTACATTATCTGGTGATCTTTTGGGGTATCACTGTTTTCTATGGATTCAACTATCATCTGTATGCAGATAACTCAAAAAATTACCGCTCTAGCCTTCATCTCTCTCTTCAGCTCCACCAACACCACCTCACAACTTCCCTATTTATTTTATAATGACACTAACCATTCTTCTAGTTACCCAGGCTTGCAAACTAGATGTCATCCTCAGCTCATTATTCTCACTCCCCCTCCCCCGTATCTGATCAGTTTCCAAGCCTTGTCAATTTACTTTCTTCAACATCTTTCACATCAGTTTGCTTCTGTTCACTCACACAACCACCCTAATCCATACACTCTCATCACTTCTCACCTAGATTATTGCAACGATCTCTTAAAGCATCCTGCTATAAATACTCTCCTCCTTGTCCATCTATTCATGGTCCAAAAGCTACCAAACTAATACTCCTTTTGTACAGGACTGACCATATTGCTTCCTATTCAAGATACTTCAGAGATTCTCTACTGCCTCTAACATAAAAGTATAAACTTTTCTCCTTGGCATTTAAAGTCTTCACAATCTGGCTGAGCCTAGCTATACAAGCTGATTACATAATATCTATCCCTCTCCCTTATTCTATATTTCAACCAAATTGGCCTGGTGGCTGTTCCCTATTCCAGATATTCTATCTTCTGCTTCAATAACTTTTCAGCCACAATGCCTGGAATGCTCTCCCTCCTTACTTTTGCCTCTTTGGGCCACCCCCCACCCCAGCTTCCTTAAGTCTGAGGTCCAGTAATAACTTCTGATCCTCCAATTGTTCGCATCCCCATTCCCATCTCCCCCAATTACTTTATTCATATACTGTATAAACTTACAGCCTGGGCTATCACAAAACCAACTGTGGCCAGAACCAGGTTAAAACGCAATTGGAAGGGCAGCTAGGTGGCTCAATGGAGATAACAGTGGCCCTGGAGCCAGGAGAACCCGAGTTCAAATCTAGCCCCAGACACTTACTAGCTGTGTGACCCTGGAGAAATCACTTAACCCTGATTACCTCCAAAAAAGAAATTAAAAAGTAATTGGAAAGGGGCGGCTAGGTGGCGCAGTGAATAGAGCACCGGCCCTGGAGTCAGGAGTACCTGAGTTCAAATCTGGCCTCAGACACTTAACACAAAAAACTAGCCATGTGACCTTGGGCAAGTCACTTACCCCCAACTGCCCTCCAAAAAGCAAAAAAAAAAAAAAAGTAATTGGAAAG
>CM053599.1:182625341-182651100 GCA_028646575.1 Pseudocheirus occidentalis | reverse complement strand
TGACTGTGCAGAGGTCAAAGCTTTTAAGAGTTTTATCTTTCATGAAAAAGTTAACAGGAATCAGTGCCAACTGATGAGAATGAAAGCAAAATTAGACTAGAAAATAAGTGAAAAAAGACTTAAAAGTAAAAAGTACTGTATTCAGTCCAACTGGGTTATTAATAAAGATCAGCATTATTGGAGAGAATGAACAGCATTAAACATTTTGTCCTCCTACCATATATTATTGCTTGGAGGAGAGAACTCTGACAAGCCCTTTACCCTAAGTCAGTTTGTTCATTCTTTAGTGCAAGACCGTGTTTAAAGTCTTGCTAAGTATTCTCTTTCAAATAAATCTGCCACATATCATGTTTATGCTTTCACTATAGTTAAAAATCAAGGTCCTTTTGCCTTCATTTTCTTCCTTCAGCCACAAGAACTAATTTCCATCTGCTTTCTGCCTTTAAAATGCACATTATTTATCTTTGCTCTTTTACATCAGGACCCATATCCTTGTGAAGTTCAGCCATTAATCCATTCCCATCACCTTCTTTTTGTGGATCTTGCTCTTGATTTTGCTCACATATCTCTGTTGTCACTTATCTCCTCTTTATATTTCATTTACATTCTTTGACTTTAGTACAGCATTCTATCTCAAAAAGCGCACTGGATTGAGAGGAAAAGTGGGCCTTGGTGACAGTTTTACTAGTAACAATCCATACAACTTTGAACGGTTAATCAGGTATTTATTAACAGCCTACTATGTGCTAGATCCTGGACAAATCACTTTGCCAGTCCTAGCCCTCTTGTTTCTTCATCTGAAAAATGCTAGACTATACCAGATTTCTCAGGTTTCTTCCCGCTCTAACATTCTGTGAAATACATGTTTCTACAAGTATCTAGAGCATTTGCATTCAGTTAACTTCTTTATAAAATTTTATATAGATTTCTATAATTTACAAGATTACACAAGAGTACTTGGATATAATTGTCTCTTTAACCTATATGTAGTTTCCATTATATTATAATAAAATCACCTCAGCTTCCTCATGTGCAAAATGAGAATTTCATTAAGATCATCTCTAAGCTTCCTTCTGCTACAACTTTTTTTTTCTAGTCCCATTATGATACCTATCTGTACATGGATTTGAAAAGAATATGATTTAAATCAAGCTGCTGAAAATAACTACATATAGTAAAAATCTGATAGAACACTGTCTATAAGGTCAAGAACAGCCCTGTTATATCCCAGTGTTTAAAATTCTTGTTATTCATCTTCATTTGTTAAATGTTTTTAACAGAAAGTTTTGGATCTAAGACATAGCTAAATGTTTTGTTATTTTCATGTCTTCTGTGAAGCAGAATAAATTAGCATGATATTAATGTGCAAAGTTGTGAGACCTATTTCAGAAATTCCATACTATTATTAATTACTGGGATTTGTTTTTATTTACAGAATGCCCTTTTCAGTTGCATTAGCCAAAATGAAAGTAAGTATTTTATTTAAAGTTTTAAAACAAAAGCAGTTCAGAGAACACAGTTTAAATGTTACTTGTATTGTCAGAAGCCTTAACACTGTCATTAAGAGTGAAGATCAAAATGAATGTTCAGTATTAGGATTCTTCTCATGATCAGAATTAAAATGGCTTGGCTTATTAGCCTATCTTTTCTCTGGGGAACTCAGAGCAATGACATTTATAATATCTCCTTTCTCCTAAAAGTAGACCTATGAAATAGGGACCTCATAGTGTCAGAAAAAGATACTTTAGAGGTGGTAATGAATGCATAAATATGATCATACTCAAAAGCTCTCTTGAGCTTCCCTATCTTGAAGAATGCTTGGTGTTTTCAGGTGGTCTTTCTCACCACAGTACTCTAAAGGTAAACTTTTAAAAAAGAGATTTTTCCATTATCCCTTTTATTCATTCTGTAGCTTGTTTTTTTTTTCCTTTCCACTTACCTGTTTCCTACCTTTACCACTAACATAGCATTACTGTTTTCAGGCTGAAGGAATGGAGTCTATGGTAGTGATCAGTCCTCTGGACCAGTAGTTCTTAAAGTGTGGTCCAAGAGGGTGCCCCCAGTCCCTCCCAAAGGTCCCTTGGATCTTTTCAGGGGGTCTACAAAGTCAAAACTATTTTCATAATAATACTGAGACATTTTAATTTTTAATACAATAAATATTGGTATAACACATGTAAACAAAAGCTGTTTTGAGAGGAATCCTCCGTTTTTAAGAGTATTAAAAAGTTCCTGAGACCAAAAAGTGTGAGAACCACTGCTTAGATACCTCTCTAATCTTCTTTTAGAGGCTCACATCAACCTTGCTTTTTAGTGAATACAGAGTACTGTGAAGCTGCAATTTAATATTCTACCAAGAAAAGAAACATAAATTAAAAATGTGTGTACTTCACTAGCCTATAGATTACTGAGGTTGCAGCCTTAGCTATCTAGGATAGAGCTAACAATCAGTAAGCAAAAAAGCCTTTGAAAAGTAGATGTCTCAGAGGATATAACCAGGCCCTAATTCAGAGACTGTTTTTATTTTAGACACAGGTATAACAAGCCTAATTATCTAGTTTCCCAGTTCATGCAGATTAGAAATAGTCATTTAGAAATGGAGAAAGGTTTTGTTACAATAACAATGAAAAAGTATAGTTGGCAGCTGGTACCAAAAAAGGAAAAAGAAAAATCTATTAAAAAAGGAGACCTTTGGGTCAGTTAGTATTGACTTACATAACACTGAACACTAAGAGGCAGAGATGTGTATGATGTATTTTAGAAAAAGTTAGAAGTAGTTGCATTGCTTTTTTAAGAAGTGCTTTGATGTTTAAGACAGTAAACTTTAGTTATTTGGAAAATTCTCCTATGTGAAATACTTCATTCACTGCTCAAGAGTGACAAATAAATGAGGTATTGGGTAAGTTTTTCACCTAAAGCTGTACCTTCTCTCAGAATAAAGGAAGAATAAGGGAGTAAAAGATAATGAGTTCAGTTTTAGACATACTGAGTTTGAGATGTCTCTGACGCATCCAGTTTGTAATGTCCAATAGGTGATGTGGGCTTGAAACTTAGAGAAAAAACTGAGGGTGGAGATGGATGGAGGGATGGATGGGTGGATAGATGGTGGATGGATGGATGGATGAATGGAGGGATGGATGGATGGATGGATGGATAGGATTGATCTATTGATCGATCTAGGAACCACCAGATGATTATTAGCTCTAGAAGAGCTGATAAGGTAACCAAGAATGTAGAAAGAGGGTGGGTAGGTGGCGCAGTGAATAGAGCACCGGCCCTGGAGTCAGGAGTACCTGAGTTCAAATCCGGCCTCAGACACTTAACACACACACACACTAAAAAAAAAAGCCAAAAACTAGCTGTGTGACCTTGGGCAAGTCACTTAACCCCAACTGCCCTCCAAAAAAAAAAAAAGAATGTAGAAGGAGAAGAGTGGGGGAGCCAAGACAGTCTTGAGGAACACCCACAGTTGGGGGTCATCTGGAAGATGATCCAGCAAAAGAAACTCAGGAATAATCAGTTGGGTAGGAGGAGGAATCCAGACTGTAGCCACAAGAGCCCATAAAGGAAAAAATATTAAGGAGAGGGTGATTAGTAGTTTCAAATGCATCTGATAGGTCAAAAAAGATGAGGACTGAGAAAATATGATTAAATTTGACAGTTATGAGATCATTGGTAATTGTTGAGAGAGAAGTTTCTGTTGAATGATGAGATTGGAATGGACTTTAGAGTAGATGGAAGGAGAGGAAGTAGTGAATATGAAGGTGGTTTTTTTTTTCTTTCTAAGAGTTTGACTGAGAAAGAAAAGAGAAATAAAGGATGGTAGCTTAAAGAGATGGTAGGATCCAGTGAAGCTTTTTTAAGAATGGTGGAAATGTGGGTATTTCTGAAGGCAGCTGGTAAAGAACCAATCGATAGGGACAGATGAAGAGGGTCAATGATTGAGGCTGCCATCTCTTGAAGAAGCTAAGAAGGGGATGGCATCGTTTGTATCTAGAGGGAGCACTTGGCAAGAGGAGCCATCTTCTTGTTAGAGACTGGGTAAAGGAGGACAGTGGGAGACATGGGGGATGATGTCAAGGGGAGAAGAAGGAGCTCCTGTTGAATAGCCTCCGTTTTCTGAATAAAGAACCCTAGTCCTCAGCTGAAAGAGAGGAAGGGGAGGTGTGAGAGGCTTGGTAAGAAGTGAAATACTTTTGTGGAGAGTGAGATAGGGAATCAGTTAGATATAAGAATAAGCAAAACATCTTTGTAAGATTTAAGAAATGTGACTAATGCAGTGACCAGGCATGGCTAAAGAATACTTATGCTGAGGTACGTTTCCTTTCTCTTGGTAGAGAGGCAATAGACAGAGAGGTGCAGAATGAGACATTTTCAGACAGTGAACAGGTTGATCTGTTTTGCTTGACTATCCTGATATGTTGCAAGGGAGGGACTTCTCTTTGTGTGAGGTATATTGGTAGAAAGTTATAGTAATTCCAAAAAAGTCAAAACATTTAAAAATACACAACAAAGAAGTTCTGAAAGGGATATACACAAGAATGACACTTGTTATTACTGTGATAATTTAATGCATTTTTTTTTAAAGATCAAACTGTCTAAAAGAAATTAACAGCTTCATATACAGTCCTTTTTTATTGTTCTTTGTATATTGAAGTATTCATGTTTGTGGATTTTTAAATTCATAATAAATATTTATTTTAAAAAATCTTTTTGGGTGATTACTGAATAACTGAAGCAAAACAATGTTAGTTACTGTTTCTTGGCAGTACAACAGGAAATATGCTGTTCTTAGCTTACACTTTAAGCTTTCTAATATATTTTAAAAATTATTTCTAAAGGGTACATACTACAGTCTTGTCTTAGTTGCTACTTTACATTGTTCCTGACTTTCCTGCTAAGCCTCACCACTCTCCCATAATCTAGTTCATTTGATTTATGTAGCAAGTAGCTCATTTTTTGAATATAACAAATATTAAGTGTTAAGTCTATTCTAAGGCTTGCCCCCAAAACCCTGATGTCTTTTTTATTATCCACATTATACCCTTGCTAAGTATCTGAACTTTAACACCTCTTCCTTTATTTTATCCTTGCTTCACTGATTCCCAACAATAAAAAAAAAAAAAATCTCTTAGTGTCATCATCTGTCCAGAGAACCCTCTTGTATCTATCCCCTGTAATTCCCTCTTCTGAATCTCATCCCCACCTCTTCAACTCCTGCTTTGTCTTTTGGTTCTTCCCAAGTCCCTAGGCCTAGTATTTCCATGATTTAATACATGGATATATTTTTCTATTTACTGTGCATTTTTACCTTGTTTTAATCTATTCCATTGGATCTCAATGACTGTTAACAGTTGAAACAAGACTGAAATTTCTTCCCCTTCTACAGAGTTCAAATGACAAGCTTGAGTTAGGAGCCATGCAAAAGTATAGAACAGTTCAATTAGGAATTTTTTTTTCTTATTGGGTTTCAATAATTGCCATTATCTAATTTTCTAACCTTACTATGAACATCTCTTGTACCTACCTACCAGTTATGCCTGCCTAACAGTTTGCTTTCAGGTGTTTACTTCATGTAAGATTTTTCCATTGCTACTGTTACATTTTGTTTTAAACATAGAAAGGCACCAGTTTCATTGTCTTGTATCCTGGTTGTTGTAATGTCTTTTATTGCTAACAAATGCATTTCCATTTAAATTTCTTATCTTTTTCCCCCCTCCCAGTGGGTTCAGTTTGTTGTAGCTATGCTGGTCATCACACAAATTGTCGGGAATACTGTCAAGCCATTTTTCGAACAGACTCTTCTCCTGGTCCATCTCAGATCAAGGCAGTTGAAAGTTATTGTGCATCAATTAGCCCACAATTAATACACTGTGTGAACAACTACACCCAGTCTTATCCGATGAGGAATCCAACAGATAGTAAGTAAAATAAGAGTGCTATTTTCTGATGTCATGGTTTATGAAATCTTTGTAGACAAATGAGATAACATTCTAAAAGAATTCTGAAATCTATACTAGTTAAGTACCTCAACATAGATGAGTTGTAATCTTCATCATTAGACTGAATTTCCACCCATGAAATCATAGGTTCAGAAACCTTCTCTCCTGTTCCATTCCACCCCCAAAAACCATGTTATGGATGAATATTATTAGGGAAAACCATTTATTGAATGTCTTCTTGGTACAGTATACTACAAGGAATATTTGTGACAGTAATATAAAGAAAGGTACCCTGTACCTTCAGGAGCTTTCTGGCTCAGAGGAAGGAGGGAAATAGGAACATAGTCACAGATAAAGATCAGGTTTTGTTGTTGTTGCTGATGATAATATTGCAGCCACTTACAACAATCACAGTATTTTACAGTTTACCAAGCCCTTTCCATCAGTTCTGCGTGTGCATAATACAAGTATTGTTTTTCCCATTTTACACACGAGAAAACTCAGGTTCAGCAAGACTAAGGAACTTGCTCGTGGTCAGTTGCAGAAGGGTAATAAAAATATTCTGGAAGCTGATCCCGGGCTCAGTTCTGTTACTTTCTGTGTTACTCTAACAAAGTCCCTTTATTTCGCTCATTCTTATTTTGTTTGTACTGTAAAACATTTGGATGATGTGATGCCTACAGTCCCCTCAGTTTTAAACTTAGGATCCATCTTTCCTATACCATACCACTTCATCTCTTATCAGAATGCCTGACAGTTTACCCATTAGTTAATCTTCCCTTTGTGGTTTTTTTAATAAGACATAGCAGCAAGCAGCAACACAGTACCAAGTTTTTTTCTTCTTTCTTGCCCACTCTCTAATAGAAGTATTTAGGCAGAATATATAAAGAATATACAAGTCAGTACAGGACAGAAACAAAAGAAGTAAAGAATATACCAGATCTCCACGTAGGTAAATTAGGTCCTTATTGTTGAAAATAAACACTAGCCCACATGTCCAGATTCTGAATCAAATGTCAGCTGAAAATCGGGCAGTAGATATGAAGAGTAATGAAATATCTTCAGATTTTCTGTAACTTTTTTTTTCAAGTTTTCTTGGGAATCTGTGGAGGAATTCTAAATATTTTTATTTCATACATATTCTTCTAGCTTAAGGATATAGGAAATCAAGGTAGATGAGAATGGGTGGAGCATAGGGTTGATCTTGATAAACATGACTGGGGTCAAGGCAAATTTAAAGAACTAAATAAAATGTTAGTACACTGACTTCATGATTTTCAAAAGTTAAATCTGGCATTTGCTAGGAAAGAAATTAGATACAAAAGCTTATCCAGTTGCTAATTTTCAAACTATTCTATGCAATTCTTTTAATTTATTCTGCCTAATGTCTCTTTTAGAATGTCTCACACATAACCCCCCCCCACTCCTTCCTAGGAATTTTCAGTAGCTTACCTTTCCCTTAAAAATAAATTCTAGACTGCTTAACTTGACATAGAAAGCCCTGCACAGTATGGTCTTTTATCCCTTTCTAGCACTATCTCCCACTATTCTCCCTTACCTTACACTTCAGCCAAACTAGACCCCTTTCCATTTTAGGGTCAGGTCCTGAGCTTTTGCATGGCCTGTGCCTGGAATGCCCTTCTCCTGATCTCCACTACTTTGAATCCTTACCTATAACATTAAAAGAACAGCTCATGTGACAACTCTTCGAGAAAGCCTTCCCTGATTCCTCCTCTCCCTATGGTAGTGATCTCTAGTCTAAATTCAGTACTGTGAACTTCTTTTGTGTATTTGCAGTCTAATGTAAGCAGTTTGTGGCTTAGTATCCATATTAAATTATAATCTTCTTTATGGGAGGAGCTGTTTCTTCCCCTCTATCTAGTATAATTGGTGTAAAACAGCTAATTGAGCCTTTATATCCCATCAATTTAGGTTTATATTGCTGTGACAGAGCTGAAGACTTTGCCTGCCAAAATGCTTGCAAAAGAATTCTTATGTCAATGAAGACAGAACTTGAAATAGTTGATGGACTCATCGAAGGTTGTAAAACAATGCCTCTGCCACAGGATCCACTCTGGCAGTGTTTTCTCGAAAGCTCAAGGTCTGTTCACCCTGGTGTCACTGTCTATCCTCCTCCTTCAACGGGCCTCGATGGAGCCAAATTACATTGCTGTTCTAAAGCAAATACTTCCACATGTAGGTCAGTATCTCTTTTTCTTTATTAAAACCACTGGAAAGCAACACAATAATAAATGACTTTAAACATTCTAAAGCTTCAAATAAATATCTTAAGATCTTGCAATTTTAACATTATAAAGTCTTTGGGGCAAGGACTAGAGAAAAGCAGACTATTTAATAGGCTTGTACCTGAATAATGTTTTCATCAACAAATTTTAAAAGTATGACCTTATATATTACCGTTATATATATTACTGTTAGGTTTGTGAATGACTGAAACAAAGACTGCATATACAATTTCCCTTCACAGCAAAAAAATTAATGATAATTTAGCCCTGGGGGATAGAGCAGACAACCTCTCAGATTTCTGTGAGGATCATTCAGCTTCTTCCTGTATTTTTGCTTCACAGAGTATGATGCCATTAGGATTTTCAGCTTTTGCATTTACTCTCCACTCCTAATTTCATTATTATAGGAGACTTTATCTATTGAGTGACAAAACCTCAGAGACTAAAAACAGTACATGCTTTGCCTTAGGTTCCATAACTAGACTCTGAAATTAGAAAATATTTTTAAAGTACCTTAGCCTTTCCTCATCAGAACAGTGACATTGTACAGTTTTCAAATTCTGAAATAGATCTATGATAACTTTTCATGGTTATGTGAAACTGTGGACCAAGTCTTCTCATAAATTTGCTACACAGTGTTTCTTTCTTTTTGTCTTTTTTTTTGGAGCGGGGAAGGCAGGGCAGTTGGGATTAAGTGACTTTCCCAAGGTTACACAGCTAGTAAGTATTAAACGTCTGAGGGCAGATTTGAACTCAGGTCTGAGTTTCCTGACCCCAGGGCCTGTGCTCTTATTTGTTGCACCACTTAACTGCCCTGCTACACAATATTTATACAGTCTTCCTCACCTCTTAACATCACAAAAAGATCAGTGGGGCATTCAGGCTAGCTTTCTCTTAGTCCTTTCTACATAACCAGCCTGTCTTCTTTTTAGATAACATATTTTGCTGATTGCATTCTTTACTCCTGTTCTTATTTGAAGTCCCTTGTGATACGTTATTTCTGCTTATATCCCCCATGTGCAGATCCATTGCCCTTTGTATGATACTGTTTCTCTATATCATGGCCATATGACATATTAAAATAATGGGCTCTGTTTGGGGGAGAAGTTTGGAGTCATTAAAGGAGCTTTGTAATTTCTTTGAAGGCAATCCAGACTGTTCCTCACCTTCCATTTTAATTTTATCCCCAGTTTATCCATTATACAGTGCAATTTAAATGTAATTCTGGATACTTGCTAGACTTTGTTTTTTCTTAATGACTGAACATGTGTTGAAAATGTAATTAAGTCTTCTTTGTACAAAAGCTCTCATGTATAGGCCATCTTGGGATCATCAGTAATTATCTTTAAGGGTGAAGTTACTTATTCAGTGAGGTACAAGTAGATTTCATACCTTGACTCTTGGAGAACCTCTTCAATTTAAATAACATTGCATTTTATTAAGAGGTGAATTCTATTATTATACAAATAACTTATTGCACAGTTATCTTTAAATTTATAGTCTTTCAGTTGCAAAAGATGATGAAAGCTGATGTGTTCAATAATCATCCAGATTGCTTCTTTTCTCACTGTAAAATATGAGAATACAGAATATGTCTTCTGAAGCTAGAGATTTGAAGAAAATGCTCCTTCTCTTCTCCTGGATTTTTTTTTTTACTTGAATTGGGATAGGAACTAGTTGACTTGTGATGTCATTGATTTGGGGAAGTCCCAGTGGGGGCCTGAGAGGCAGGACTTGAATTGAGGTTCTCCTAGCTCTCCTGTTAAATCAGTGGTGCTCCCTCCCACCCTAAGTCCAGCAGAATTAATCTGGTCCCTGGAACCACAAGCAGATAGAGCCATCAGCTCAGTCTCCCAAAGGGTTCTGTATCATCTAGGATGCTGCTGTGTCATGACCTGCACATGAGACCTAAGGCCATGAGAATTTATAGGAAGTCCATTTTCTCATCACCAGGTTTGTTAGTCAGGCTTATTCATAGCAGGACAACCATTCTGGGAAGAGGCCTGAGAACCTTACTATAACTTCTCTCAGTTTTCATTAAACTATTGTTCTGACGATATTTTCTTCCTCTGTATTTTATAAAGACTTCACCTTAGGGTTTTGGTTTTAGCTAAGTCAAGTTCATACCTGGACCTGTGATTTCATTAGTGTTGGAAGCTCCAAGGGAGTAACATCCGATATCAGGGGTCGGGAACCTGTGGCCTCATGACCACATGTGGCCCTCTAGGTCCCCAAGTTCAGCCCTTTGACTGAATCCAGATTTCACAGGATTTATTCTTTGAAGACCCCCACCTGAATGGTTAAGTGATTCACCCAGGGTCACACAGCCAATATGTGTAAGAAGCAAGACTGGAATATCTAGTTCTTCTTGACTCCAAGACCAGCTAGCTCTCTACCCATTATGCCGCGCTCCCTCCTGTCTATTTCTGCCTTCTCTGATATGTGACAGGCTTTTTGAAATGGTCTTTATGAAACTGTTATACTGTATTTTAAATGCTAATCTAACTCTTCTAATTAGCCATATGTAAATTTGTTTCAGGGAATTATGCACTAAACTTTATAGCATGAGCTGGGGCAATACACAGAGCTGGCAAGAGTTTGATCGATTTTGTGAATATAATCCAGTAGAAGTTTCCATGCTGACCTGTTTAGCAGATGTTCGAGAGCCTTGTCAATTGGGCTGTAGAAACCTTTCTTACTGTACTAATTTTAACAACAGGTAGGAAAGGAGAATTATGTAGTTTTTAAAGAAATTTTAATGTTTAAATGAAAATTGTATTGCAAATTTGTTTTGTTGGTAGAATGACTGAAAAAAAAACCCTTAACCTCACCAAATTTTTATTTGTTATAAGAAAATACTCCTTTTGATTTCCTCTTAAGACTTAAATGGTAAATGGTTCAAAATGATAAGTCAACTTTCAGTTTGGAAATATAAGTCAGATTTCTAAATCATGGGAAATACATCATCAGGATATTAAAGTTCTTTGAAGTATGCTAAAGTACACCTCGAATTTAAATGTAGTAATATAGCCATTTGTTCCCAATCTGTAAACCATGGAATTATTATAAAGGGTCTATGAGTTCGTATGTAAATCTGTAGACAAGCGTACCTTTTTAGACAGAATAAATATTGTCTCACACATCACTTGTCATCTGTACATAATTGTGACTAATGGTGTTACAAATTCATTTTAAAGTGATACTGAGTTTATAGAAGCTTTTTTGTCATGTATTATCTCAATCAGTGAATCAGACATTCTTCAGAGCTTTTCAGTTCAGAATAACATCTTGTACTCTTGAAATTACTTTAAGTAAGTGAATTGTGATATTTTTACATCTAGTATTAAAATGTTAGGAAATAAAAGCCTCGATTAAAAACAGAAAAATACATTTTTAGATGTGTTGAAAAGATTTTTAAACATATTGTTGAGTATGTGAGTTATTTATTAAAATGTAAATTATTATGAGAATCCTTTGAAAAATTGGGTCATGTCACGTCAACGAAGGAAACACTGTATTTTCTTAAGTTAAAGTCTCACATAATTTTGTTTGAGTCTTCTTGTGGGGGATTCATATGATTTTTCATTGACTTAAGTTTTCAGTGTTGCCTTGAATACATGCACTGGTATTGCTGTAATTTGCCACGGCCTTTGGCTGAAAGGAACACCATTGTCACCACATGTGACTTTCTTTTCAGGCCAACAGAGCTTTTCAGGAGCTGTAATGCTCAATCAGACCAAGGGGCCATGAATGACATGAAGCTGTGGGAAAAAGGAAGCATAAAAATGCCATTTATAAACATACCTGTTCTGGACATTAAAAAATGTCAGCCTGAAATGTGGAAAGCAATTGCTTGCTCCCTGCAAATTAAACCCTGTCATAGCAAATCCAGGGGAAGCATTATTTGCAAGTAAGTCTTTTTAAATAATCTTAACATTACAGTTCGGGATCACAGTGTAATTAATTAAATGATAATTACTATAGTGAGAACTTTCCTTCTACTAAAGCACTTCTGAGGATCCATGATTTCATCACTATGGAAAATCCTTCCCCGACATAGATGACAGATCTTCTGAGCCTTGATAAATTATTTTTGTGGATTGATGCATCAAAAAATAGACCTTGCCAGGGGCACCCTTTTTTGTAATAAACTTCTCCAGACTGTGAATGACAGTGATATAGTTTGATGATGGTGTGTGTTGGCTAGTTTACACTGTCAGTCCCCCTAGGCATTCACCTTCATGGAGCTGCACCTTTAAGAGATCTGTCTTGAGTTTGATGTGAGTGCTATAATTTTGTGCATAATGTTTTTCTGTTCAGATCTGATTGTATAGAGATTCTTAAGAAATGTGGAGATCAAAATAAGTTTCCTGAAGACCACACAGCTGAAAGCATTTGTGAGCTTCTGTCTCCTACAGACGACTTGGAGAACTGTATACCTTTAGATACATATCTCAGTAAGTAACATTTCTGTATGAGAGTTCAGATATGCTCTATTTCTTTCTTTGATCTGTAATGTACTGTCCTCTATAATACCATTATTTATAAAAGTAATTAGAGCTGGCAGCTGCAGTAACTGCTGTGAAAAACCTTTGATTTTTCAAAATGAACATGTACTAAATATAGGGGGAGGGATGGTGTGCCTTTGAGCTCTTAAATTTTGTGAGGAATACTGTTCTGAAGAATGCATTTATTATTACATATGAATTTTGGTATTCTATTGAGTAGATTGCAATCGAGGGACCTGTATGTAATGTAATTTATCTGGAAAATTAATAGTCTACAGTTAAGACTGAAAGGCAGAGATCATCTCATTAGGTAAGATATGCATGTGTATTTCACTGTGTGTAAGTTTTGATTTGATTAAGTCAGTCATCCCACCCTCCTTAAAGCAACCAAGTAAACACTGCCTCTGCTGTCTTTAGCCTTGAGTGTCTTTATTGAATCATTTAGTCAAAAGTATTAAACTAACAAGTACCTTGTGAGTGTAGCTGGTTCAGAAACCAGCAGCAGTCAAGAGTTAGACAGCGGCTCTAGCCAAGCCCTGAGGGGGCATTGCTCTGGAATCTCTCTCTTGGGGCTATGTGTACACTAGCTTAATGCTTCCTCTCTGAATTTGCACAAGCTACCATTGCACCTGGAGTACATCACCCCCTATAACAATAATGCAATACTCACAATACCCACAGTGGTTATATTTGTGAATCAAAAATGTAACAGGCTCTCCATGTGTAGGATAGAACCAAAGCCTTTATTCAAATACCAGAAAACCGAGTCCCAGAACCAGAAAGTCGTTACAGTAACCAGGAAGTTGGTACACATGGTCAGTGCAGCAGAACACCCACATTTCCAAGCCTTCACAACAGAACAGACTCCCTCAAGCAGGGATCCTCCTCTCTCATGGTAGCTCCTCAACCTGATTCTTGGGCGTTCTCAGCAGAAATTCCCAGAGGAAAGGTCTCAGCCTCCAGATGCTCACTGAGAGAAATTCCCCCCCACCGGCTCTTCTGCCTCCACTAGGCTTACCCCAGGAACATCTGTCTGTCTAGCATGTACTCTTCCTTATATATGTATCAGCTCCTCCCTGTTCTTCCCCTTCCTTTTACATCAGCAACTTCCTCCCAAGGTGTTAACTACTTCTGTGTTAACTAAATAGCTTTTATAAAGTGTTAACTTGAAATCTTCAGATTCCATTAACTGTTACACCCTCTCAACTCTGCTTCCTAGAATCCTTACCTTCCTTCAGCGGCTGCCTTCTTCTTGGTAGAGCTCCTTCCTTAAATTGCCTTTTATTGCTGTGTCTTCAGTGTATCGATAGTAGAATCATGAGTTTCTTGATGCAAGTGATGCTTTTTTTTAAACTTTGTATCCCTGGCTCCTTGCACTGCAACCTAGCACTTTTTTTATTTGAACTAGATCTGTGATTAATTGGAAAAGCCCCTTTACCAATGGAGAGCATATCCTACTCTGAAAATTACCATTTTAGAGGAATTGTCAAGTGCCTTGTGGATCTGTGAGAGAAGCAGAATTGGGACCCCAGGTCTTTCTGACTGCAAGACTGGCTCTCTAACTAGTCCACTACACTGCCTCTCTAAACCCTATTAAAATTTTATTTTTACTAAAAGTGACCAAGGTAAATAGGAATCAAAAAGACAAATGAAACTGGTTGTTTTTTTCTCTTCCTGAATTTTTTTTTAAATCACTGTCAATGAACACAAAAATGTGCATTTAAAATGCTATTAAATTTTAAATTAAATCATTTTGCATAGGTAAATGCTTAATAAGTATCTGTTGAATTGAAGTGATTATGTAACTGGACTCTGAGTCACTATGGTTAAGCATGATTGAGCATAACAAAACAAATGGAGCTAGTGAAAGGGCAAATAAAGGCACTTGCCTGGTGGGCACATGGAATGAAGGTGGATGCTGTGATCTTACCTTTCTGAGAGGATGTCTGGAGGATGTTTGGAGAAGGTGGCACAGAGTTTGCATCTCTGATCACGGGTTTCATAGTGCATTCTGTCTTATAGAGATGACCGTAAAAGAAAGCAAGGTGGGCAATATCCAGATGCATGCAGACTGTCTATCTAGAAGCTAAATACTGTGAAAGGGGAAAAAAAAAAAACATTTAGCAAATTGTAAGTTATCTGAATTTCACAAGAATCTCCTGCGCTGTCCATCTTATATTTTAGCAACCTAGTTGCCATATTGCCATATTTAACATGTTGAGTATAATTCAGCAAACATTTAAATACCTATAGCATGATATACAAAAACCTAACGTAAGCACTCCAGAGAGATGCAAAAATGAAAATCTTTTTGAAGTCTGAGAGGGATAAGAGGACACCACCAGGAGGGGATCAGCTTCCCCAGGAAGGTAGCATTTGAATTGGGCTCTAAATTATAGGCACAAGGTGGAGGCAACCAAATTAGCATTTACCGTATAAACTAGAGCTGTCATCTGAATTACCATAATGAATATGGCCCATGGTAGAATGACGTCTGTCTTGGCTGTTAGCCCTTTATAAATCAAATTCACTAATAAACTCAATTTTTAGATTGGTTAACCAAAAATCAAGCCAAACTCTCTTTATATTCATTACCTTATTTTTTATTTAAAATAGTATTCAAAATTCATAGGCCTCCATTATTCTTCAAGTCATTTAAACTATCTGCTACTGATTTTTCAGGGCCAAGTTCCTTAGACAGCATCATTGAAGATGTTACTCATCCCTGTAACCCAAATCCTTGTTCTGCTAATGAATTATGTGAGGTGAATAGAAAAGGGTGTCAGTCTGGTGATCCATGCCTTCCTTATTTCTGTGTTCAAGGTAAGTAGTATATGTTTATTTGTTCTTCAAATTTTATATTTTTAACTAAATCACAGGTGACAGGACTTCTGTCCAAAAGAACTTTATGCTAATTTTCTATACTTTTCCTTTAAAATTACTTTCCCTCTCCTTATATTCTCAATATTTCTTTTCTTATATCTGAATTTCTTTTTTTAAAAAAATCTGATAAAAGACTAACATAGAAATATTTTACAGGATTGCACATGTGTAGCCTATATTTGCTTACTGTCTCAGGGAGGGGGGAAGGAAGGGATAGAATTTGGATCTTAAAACTCAAAAAAAAATGTTTAAAAAACTGTTTTAACATGTAATTGGGGGGAAATAAATTACATATTTTTTAAAAATCTAAGTGATAGTATTATCAACACAATCTATTTTTGTTTCTATGAAATCAGTATTGAATGAAATAATAATATAAAACCTGAAGAGTTTGCTCGGTAGAAATTTTTCCAGACAGTATTTCTTTGGCTGCTTTAAGACTGCTTATTGCACCATTTTCCTCATTTTGTCCATTTCCTGCCTTAAAAAAATTCTTTCCACTTATCTCATTTTTTATTGGTTGTGTTAGTATAACCATCCAAAGTAATGAAGTCCATCATTTTATTATGTCTCAAAGGATACTCCTAAGGAGACAGTGTGTGTTAGTGTAAAGAGCACAGGACTAGAATCAGAGGACCCAGGTTCAAATCCCAGCTGTCTTTATCCCCGAGTATCCCTTGAACAAATCCCAGCTTCCTCATATGTAAAATGATATGGTTAGACTATGTTCATTTCAAATGATCCTTCTAGCTTTATATCTTGTAGTATGTCTGGTACAATAGAAAGATCAACAGATTTGGAGTCAGAGAATTGGGTTCATATACTCTCAGTAACTTACTGTGCAACTTAACTGCATGATCGAGGGCACTAACTTAATCTTGCTGAGTCTCAGTTTCCTTATCTGTAAAATGAGAGTGTTGGACTGAGTGTCTTTCAAGTCCCTTCTAGCTCTAATGCTGTAATCCTGTGATTCATTTGTATGCTGGATAAGCCATGGAATCATGATAGAACTATTTAAGATGAGTTAATAGACATTTTTATTTTGTACTTTGAGACCAGATTTTAAAAACTATATTCAGAGAAGCACAGGTCTTTTAGGGGTATATCTATTTTCAGAATTCTTTAACTCATACATTTAATTTAATTGAAAAGTTTATTTTTTGAAAACCAGGAAAGCCACTGTAGGATAGGAAAGTATGTATATGCATATATATATATATATATATACACTCAAATAAATATACATATATAGACATGAGAAATTTTCATTATTCTTAGTCCCACCCAAATATTTGTACTCATTTAAAAATTCCAAGTTCTATTCTTAAATGTTTTTACATGCTTATTTTTCAAATACTTGAAATTTATAGACAGTTTTCACTTTGTGTAGATTTGCATTGCAAATTTGACTTTACATAAAGAAATCTAAAAAAAAAAATTCATATTTCCAAAACACCTATGTCAACTTTTCTGCACAGCACTGTGCTTTTGGCTCCTGTCCCTCAGTTTGGCATTCTACAGTTCCTACTCGCCCCTCCCCACCAAAAAAAACCTTAAAAAAACCCTCTGAGTGAAAGCAGAATGGACATCTGGAGAGAATGCTACTTCTACCAAATCAGGGGTTTGGCTTGTGACCTCCAGTGCCCATCTTCTCCTGTCTGTGTCCATGTCCAGCCCTTACATGTCTCCCCCCATGTGTTCTTAGTTCTACCCAGGCCCCATGTGGCTAGTACTGGCCCCTGTGCATTCCTCTTCCTCCTCTCACTTCTCTGTCTCTGGCTTCCACATGTCCTTGAACTGTGTACTGGCTCCCTCCTTCCACAAACAAATGGCCCCCCTTCAGGCAAATTCAAATTACATAAAAATCACTTTACGTAGAGGTCTGTGAAACAGTCCACTTATGTAAAATGAGAACTATCTGTAGTACTTTTAAATCTTTGAATCTTCCCCCCAAATGTAAAGAATATATACATTTGCACAGGGCTAGCATTAAGCTACAGTAATCTTTGAATACTTCTCAGCCATTACCTAGTACTATAGAGAGTTTAATTTAAGGGGGCTTCCAATGATCCTTCTTCTAGCCTTATACTCCAAGGAAGTCAAAGACAGAAATAAACCTCCATTATATACCCCAAACTCTAATATATACCATTGCTGCTATGAATATACAATCATTCTTTGTGGTATCTAGTAACTAGAAACAGAATAGATGACTGTCAGTTGAGGAATGGTTTAAAAAAACCTGTAGCATATGAGTGTAATGAAATACTATTGTATGGTATGAAATAGCAAATATGGAGAAAACATATATACATATATATGTATGTATGTATGTATATATTAATGTTATATATAATATATGTATATATACATCTATATGTGTGTATATACATATGTGTATATATTACATATATAAAGACATTATATATATCTTTAAAAAAGACATTATATATACATACAGAGCAAAAGAAGCTCAACTTCCTCATGTGCAAAATGAGGTCATTGGACTACATGTAGCCGGCTTCCGTAGTCCCACCAGCTATAAATCTATAACCCTGTGGTCTGAAGCGGAACCCAAAGAACCATACACATAATGACACTATTGATGTATACGAAAAGATCACTCAAAGTTGAATTCTTAGAACTTAAAAACCATTGAAGATAGTGAAACAACAACTCCTTGCTTATGTCAGAGAGCCACGAAGGACTGTTATAACAGAATGCTGAATAGATGGTCCAATAGTCATTTTATCTGATATTTTTGCTTCATGGGTATGTGTTGTCACAAAGGAGAATTCATTTGCAGGGTGGGGGGGAGTGGTATGTAGAACAGATTTTTCTGTCCAGAAATTACTGTAATGTAAATAGAAAGTGCATCAATAAAATGTATTAAGATTAAATTAATCCTAAGGGGGATAAAAGAGATATTTTTGGCGAAGGGCATTAAAAAGGGCATTAAGGCAAACATTCTTATGAAAGTTGTGTATATTCCTTATAAAGCAAAGAAGATCTGTTTTCGATAAATGCTTTACAAATCACAGAACAACAGCTCTTTTTTATTTTGCTTGGTTGATTTTTCTTTGCATAGGTTGCAAATTAGGAGAAGCTTCGGATTTTATTGTCCGTCAAGGAACACTTATCCAGGTACCATCATCTTCAGGAGAAGTTGGTTGTTATAAAATTTGTACTTGTGGACAAAGTGGACTGTTAGAAAACTGTATGGAGATGCATTGTGTAGATCTGCAGAAGTCTTGTATCGTTGGAGGGAAAAGAAAAAGTGAGTGTTATGTGTTTTATAATCGCAAACACTTAGGCTAGATTAAAAATAAGTCATATGAAAAGCATTTTTAATAGATGTGACAAAGAGTAAATTCTGTATCCAGCAGTGCCCCAGAGAAGATTGTAGCCATTCTGCAAACAACTATTTTATATTCTGCCATTTTCCCAAATAAAATGTATTGATGTTATTTTTTGCAGAAAGTATAGGGAAAAATTAGTTTTAAACCTTAAGTTTTTGGGGTGCTGTGGCACTGTGGACATGTAGAATAGAACAGATTTAACATGGTATGAACAATTTAAAACAATTTTGAGAACTTCCATTTTAATTCTGCATTATAAAATACACTTTCTATTTCCTAACATTTTCATTATTTTCTCTAAGATCATGGAACATCTTTTAACATAGACTGCAATGTCTGTTCCTGTTTTGCTGGCAATTTGATATGCTCTACCCGCCTCTGCCTAAATGAACACAGCTCAGAAGATGATCGCCACACATTTACAGGTAATTGTTCAAATCACAAAAAACAAGCTGGTCCTTCAGATTTCTTGGATGTAGGTTTTCTTCTTGCCTATGGGAGTCATTCCTGAAATGTTGGTACCAAGGTAACTGGGATGTCAGTCATTCTCAAATATCAGATAGTATTAAAAAGTAACGGCAAATAAATATAGGAAAAGAACAGAACCTCTAAATTTCCAGGAGATAGGGTGGGCGAGGTACATAGATGATGGGACTAATTTTAGTTGGGTCATACTAGTGTGCTTAGTTGAATACCTAATAATGTATGATCACTAAAAAGACCAATTGGAGAAAATAGAATAAATGGGGGGACAGAAAATATAGTTAGTCTTTCACAATATGATTACTGTGGAAATGTTTCAAAAACAAATGTTAAAAAATTGTTGTTGGATACAACTGGGAAATAAGATATGCAGGCAGCTGGGTATAGAAATTCATCTTGCCCTACAAGAAAGTAAGGGGGAAAGAGAGGGGGAGGGGAGACAAGGGTAAAGGGTAATAGGTATGCTTGCCATCTTGGGGTGAAAGGTAGGGGAAAGATGGGGAGAAAATTTGGAACTGGAAATCTTGTGGAAATGAATGTTGAAAACTAAAAATAAATTCTGAAAAAAAAATTAAAGACTAATCATTAATCAGGCTACCTTGGTGGCATATATCAAAGAGCCCTCGTGTTTGAAATTTTTTTCAACTCTGGAAATCATTACCCAAATTTACTAAAGCAGGAAAATTTTCACCCCATTCTCAACAACTTAAGCTTTATCATGTGTTTGACCTTTAATGCCCAGACTTTGCAAAAGTAGTCAAGGTAAGCCTGTTCCTGTTACCATAGCTATCAGAGACTTAGACTTAGGGCTAGAAGGCTCAAGAGTGACCTTGAAGGTCACCTCATTCAACCCTCTCACTTTGCAGATGAGAAAACAGACTAGGAGCGAGGTAACTTGCAGGTCATTAGCAGATACAGGATCTGAACTGAGGTTCTCTGCCCTAAGCTAGCATCTTTCTGCCCCACCTTACTGCCCTCCCTGTATATCTATCTCCAGAGAACTCACTCAGTTCTACTTCTTTCCCCAGACGTACCCTAAAATCTTAGCAAACATGGTGTGAGGTTACTTCTGTGTCTTCTTGAGATTAAGGCCTTAGCCTCCAAAAGCACCTTCTTCTTCCACTTCTCTGTTTTCAAGTTGAAAGAAGGCAAAATTGCTGCCCTAATGGCTGAAACTTAGTAGTTCATCTCTCCTCCTGCCTAGCTGATTCTAGCCTGGAAGGGGCAAGGGGAGTGGTGCCAGGTCGGGAAAAAGAAAAGTTTGAATTCAATTGTTTTCCAGTCATGTTCAACTCTTCATAACTCCATTTGGGGTTTTCTTGGCAAAGATATTGGGGTGGTTTGCCATTTCCTTCTTCAGCTCATTTTACAGGTGAGGAGACTGAGGCAAACAGTGTTATATGACTTGCCCAGGGTCGCACAGCTAGTAAAGTCAGATTTGAATTTAGGAAAATGAGTTTGCCCCAGTACTGGATCCACTGTGCCACCTAGCTGCCCAAAAAGACAAGTAGAGAACCTAATTTGCAGTTTTTCTTTCTTCCCTGCAGGTGGCAGCAGAGAGACACCAAGATTCTAGAATGTTGAAATACCCTTTCCAAACCCTGCCTAACTTCAGAATGTCAATATATTTGCTGTGTTTGGTTCTGATTTTACCAATTCTCATTCCGTGACTTTGCTCAGCTCACTGGCCACTTAAGCTGCGGGCACTCTACTCTGCTTTAGATCACCATTTTGGCCTCACTTTACTCATCCATAAAAAAGAGGAATGAACTACATAATCTCTAAAGGCCTTAAAATTCTGTTCATTTTTAGAGCTATCATTTGAGAGTACTGGGTTTTGGAGAGAACTAGATCATTTTGGCCATAGATAGCAAAGAGGACTATTTTAAGCTCCTTTCCTGAGAAGGAATTTTTATTATCAATATTGCTAAAAGCAGAAGTAGTATATTGGAGTCTACTCATAGCTCCTTCAGGTTTCAGGTCTTAAGTTTGCGCTCCAAGGGAAGAACCAACAAACTTTACATTGTCTGAAAGATTTTCAGCATACTAGGGAATTAAGCAACAACACTGCAGGAAAAGGGAGCTAAAAAGAGAGAGGATAAAGAGGAGAAGCAAAAGCTCTAGAAGAAGGAGTGCTAGCCAACTTTCCATTTCCTGCTTCCCAGCCTGTAGCCTTGTTAGTTATTCATTTAATTTAGCTCCTTCTCAGCTCCAGCCTTGGCTGTCATTACAGTGGTTGTTTTAGAGCAGGGACAAACGTGGAATTTTGAAAGGAAAAATATTTTCCAGGATTTTCTAATCACAGAATTTGTGGGAAATATGTGAGTAAATATGATGATTGTAATCTTATTGTTTTCAGGACTACCATGTAACTGTGCAGATCAGTTTGTCCCAGTGTGTGGACAGAATGGACGCACTTATCCAAGTGCGTGTATTGCACGATGTGTTGGTCTTCAGGACCATCAGTTTGAATTTGGATCATGTGTCTCTAAGGATCCATGTAATCCTAATCCCTGTCAAAAATCTCAAAGGTACTTCATAAAGTTCATACTATGTTTTTCAGATGATTGCTATTAACAAGTAGGACATACTACAGTAAAACTTGATTGCTCCAAGACTGTTTTTAGGGAAGAGAATTAAGAAGGCTGTGGAAAATCATGCTGATACTTCTTCTTTGACCCTTTGAAATCTAGCTTCCAAAATGGGCTTAAAGCGAAATTTAAGTAGGATTTAATGTTAAATTTTCTCTACTTGGTGGACAAAAGAATTTTATTCAATTTGACCATTTTGGAGCTTTTACTTTCCTTTGAGACAGTGGGGATTTGAGTTCTTGCTGGTTCATTGAAGCTCTTAAAAGTCTTGATTGGATCATATCACAGTAATGCCACTGCTTTCTTATCATGATGTAGAATTTAAGCACTTACATAGCAACCCTAAATGTTCTTTTCCATGGTATTGTTAGACTTTTTCACATGTTAAAAGTGAGAAAGAATTGGCCAGCCATTTGGAAGTTCTGTAATACCTTAGAATCTGAACAAGAAAACATCATAAGGAAGAGGATGGGATTGTTTGACAGTCCTTCCCCCAGCTCCCCTTCTGTACTTTCTCCTAATTCTAATCTAGATTTTAGGTTTTAATTTTATATTAAATTCCTGGTAATCATCACTACTAGACTGATCAGTGTAAGCAGTACTAAGTGTCTCTTTTCTTTGTGCTGATTTTGAAATCCTTCTTTAGGTTCTCTGAATCTAAACCATAGCTAACTCTATTGTAATTTACAAATCCAAGTCAGCACAAAAATATGGTTCTGAAAGCATTTTGTGATTTTTACATAAATTAGGCCCAAATTAACACAGGCAATTTCTCCTTAAGATTTAAAATTGAGAGTCTGTTCTTTCACTTTTTGAATTTAAATTTTCCTTTATTGTATAAGGCTTATTTCCAAAACACTGGCCACCGTGTGATGGATTATTTTGGCCATAATAAATAATGAATTCATTCATTCAGCAAATATTTAAGAAATGTCAGCTGTGTGCCATGCTCTAGGAATGCAAAGAGAAAAATGTAAAATAGACTCTGCCCTCAGGGTATATTCTACTAGTGGGAAACACTATGCACACAAATGAATACACAAAAATACATAGGAAGTATTTTAAGGAGTGAGTGTAAGCCTAAAGGCCTGCGTAGGAATCATGGCACTTGGACAAAACTGGAAGGGAGCTACGAGTTTTGAGAAGAGGAAGTGAGGAGAGAAAACATTCCAGGTAGAGGGGAACAGTCTACCCAAAGGCACAATCCATCAGTAGACCTTTATTAAGCACCTGCTGTGTGCCAGGCTAAGGTTGGGGAGAAAAAAAAAGAGGAAAGAGACAGTCCTTTTCCTTGAGGAGCTCAAAATTTAATGGGGGAGACCATCTGTACCCAAATATGTACAACGTGAACTGTACAGGATATCTAAAATTAAGATGGTTTGGGGAAGACTTCCTGTAAAACAGTGGTTCTCAACCTGTGTGTCATGACCCTTTTGGGGGTCAAACAAACCTGTCACGGGGGTCACCTAAGACCATTGGAAAACACATATTTCCAATGGTCTTAGAAACTGAGACACCGCTTCTCTGTTTGTCTCCAGGCAGGTCCACCCACATGCAGATAACGCTCACATATGAGTATTAAAGGGTTGCAGCATTAGGAAGGTTGAGAAACACTGCCCTAAGGTATAAAGGGTTAGGGTTAAGGTTGATCACATATCAGATAAATATGAAAGCCTTTGATCTGTGTTGAAGGAGATTTTAATCTCATTGGAGAAATCATGGCTCTTTTGAAGTAACTAAATTTTGATATGTATTAGTACTAAATGACTGTCTTAAAAAGTGGACACAACCAGTAGTTTTCCGTAATGGAAATACTTTCTTCTTTTTTTCTTCTTTTAGATGCATACCAAAACCCCAGGTTTGCCTGACCACTTTTGAGAAATTTGGATGCAACCAGTATGAATGTGTGCCTCGACAGCTCAGCTGTGACCAGATTCGGGATCCTGTTTGTGACACAGACAATGTAGAACACAACAACCTCTGCACTTTATACCAAAGAGGAAAAAATGTGTCTTACAAAGGCCCATGTCAGGTACAATTATATGATTTTTCTTTTCTCTTTTAAAATTTTTCTTTTTTTCCTTATTTTTATAACAAATACATAAATTATTTCTAAGAATGAAATAAGTGTATGTTTTTTGGAAGCCCAGGCAGAAGTACATATATTTGGGAACATCTGTCAAACAAATTTCTGAATTACTGAGTTACTAAATTCCGTTGTACTTGTCAATGAATGAAAATGTTTTTAGAGGAGCTAGGTGGCTCACTGAGCACCTGGAGTCTTGGAAGCTCTGAGTTCACATTTGGTCTTGGACACTCATTAGCTGTGTGACCCTGGGCAAGTCCCTTACCCTGTCTGCCTCAGTTTACTCCGCTGTAAAATGGGGATAATAACAGCAGCCTCCTGCCAGGACTATGTGAGGATTAAATGAGATTGTGTCTGTAAAGCACCTGACACAGTGCTCAGCATGTAGTAAGTGCTTAACAGATACTTATTACCTTCCCTACTCTCTTAACTTTCCATAGAATGCTGAAATGTTTGTTAGCATCTTCCTGTTTTTGAAGACATCCCTCGTGTGCATGTATGTTGTTGGAGTCAAGATAGATTTTATTGGTATAAATGGATCATACTCCTAAAGTGAAATCTCTTCCAAAAGAAAAAAAAATAAATGTACATTTAAAAAATAATTACATAAAATTAAAAATAAGTCACTTAAAGCACTTCTTTGATATTTGTTTCTTGTGTTTTTTGTTCCTTTCCTATAGTTATAGCTCACACTTGGGTTTTATACAAGCCAGATCTTGGGTGGGAAGTACAGTTTGTGCTCTGACCAGTGAAATACATCAGAGGCACTTCCAAAAAACATTAGGAGCCACTCATATCTACTCCAAACAAAGGGATAAAAGAGATTCTTTTCTTTAGACTATGATCTTGACATTTAAGTCTGTCACCTTACTCCTTGATCCCCTTTTGAAGGGGATGTCACATGACATTCAGCCAGATAGAAAGCAAGAACTACTTTTTTATACTGTAAGGAATTCTAGGGTACAAATTACAAAATAAACAGGCAGATTACAGGTAAATATCTTAATTGTAGAATCTTAACTTTGGCCAGCTTAGAATGTCTCTCTCCTCAGTTCTGCTTTTTCTATTCTGAAACTTAACTTTTTGGGTTTTGGTCATCGAGGAAGATAAGCCCTTCCTTTCTATCCTTAATTGCATTACACAAAATCATGTTCAAGTGGTTGACCCTTCCAAACCAGTTAACACCCACCAATGTTGGTTCTTTCTTATACCACAGATAGCACAGATAGTCTTCTCCAGGACCCCAGCCTAAATTAAGTATACAGCTTCTTCTTCCAATTCTGACTGATTAAATTTGTGCTTTGTTCTTACTTTGAAGTCTTTTCCCCTTTCTTTTCCTCTTGGTTCTTCCTACTTAGGATTTTCACTTCCCTAGAACCTGAGTCAGATTTGTCTCCAGAGTTCTCTTTTCTGCCAGATCCATTGCCCCATATGAGTTTGCAATTATAGAGCAATTGCATTTAAATAAAATCCAAACCATATATAAGGGAGCTAATCACACTTATATTTGTTTCATAAATGGACATTTCAGACTTTAATACTTGTAAAATGACTGAACTGAATACTGCTTTGGTTTTTGTTTTTTTTTCGTTTTTTGTTTTGTTTTGTTTTCTTGTTTACATTATTCATTTTCATTGCATTTTTGAATTACAAATTTTCTC
>CM053599.1:182605811-182624841 GCA_028646575.1 Pseudocheirus occidentalis | reverse complement strand
AGCCATCCTCCACTCCCAGGTGCCGCGATAAGCCCCTGCTGCCGAGGTGCCTTCAGCGAGAGATGTGTTTTCTGTATTTTTGTGTGAGTCTGAGAGTCCTAGACTTTGTCTGGGCTCATAATTTTAAGGGTGTTTAGGGTGGCGGTGTGGGAGCTGCGGGTCCTTGCTGCTTTTATGCCGCCATCTTGGCTCCACCCAACTGAGCAGAATGCTTTTAAAAATCTTACATGAACTGATACAAAATGAAGTGAGCAGAACCAGGAGACTACTTTCCACAGTAAAAGCAACATTGTAGTTGCTCAACTGTGAATGACTTAGCTATTTTCATGAATAAAATGATCCCAGACAATTCCAGAAGACTCACGATGTAAAATGCTATCCATCTACAGAGAAAGACCTGATTGTGATAGAGTCTGAATGCAGAACAAAGTATACTTTTAAAAAAAACTTTAATTTTGTTTTCCTTTTTTTTGTTTGTTTTCTTTCACAACATGACTGATATGGAACTATGTCTTACATGACTGCACATGTATAACCTATATCAAATTGCTTACCCTCTCAATGAGAGAGAAGGTAAAGGAGGGAGAGAATTTTGAATTCAAAATTTAAAATATGAATGTTAAAAATTTTGCATATAGTTGGAAAAAAGTATCTTTTAAAAAAGCTAATTCCTTAAAGCAAAATCTCTACTGTCCTTTCAGCAAAAGAACTTGCTTTAAGGCCACTTCCCTTGGCACTAGTCAATCTAGTTCAAAATGCCTTAGGATATCGTGATTATTTCATTTACCAAGACAATTTATCTCAGTTGCATCCTTTTGTGTTATACCCCAAAGCAGTTGGGAAGACCTCTTTTTGTTTCCAAAACTGTAATAATGCTCATCTCAGCCTAAATGAAGTAGTTCTGTTGAAGCACTCGGGATCCTAGAGAGAATGTTTCTTCATCCTAACTAGAGATAAGAAAGAACTTTATGATCCTGTACTTACTATCCCAGTTACTCAATCCCTACCCTAGAATTCCTGGGAACAAAAAACCAAAACAATTCTTCTAATATATATCAGGGATTCCCTACCTTTGAGTTCTTGGGAACAGAAAACAGAAACAATTTTTCTAACATATATTGGGAAGGTTTTTTTGTATATAAAAAAAGAAGTCTCAGACAAGTTTTGGGGCTACTAATTAAAATATGGGAAAATGCAAGAAAGTGAGGAGTCAAGTATGACTGCAAGTTTATATGGCAGGGTAAATGAGAGGATGTTATTTTCTGAGTGATCCTGGGCAACCATGGGGCTAGCTATCTCCCTTCCTCCCACTCCCATTCTCTCTAGTAATAACAGGTGTGAAAGAATTCACTTAGACATTCTCTTTTCGCCAGCTGAAGCTTTATTATGTGAAAGCTACATGGGTCTTATTAGTAAGAAGCTAATGAAAGACCCTGATATTTGGAAGGACCAGGCTTATATAGACAAAAAGCTATACAGTAGTCTGAAGATGTTCAGGATGATGTAGTTTTAAAGTTTTATGGTGGTTGAAGATTAATGATAAGGAAGAATTTATTACACAGAATGAGGGAGATGGTTGTTATAAGACAAGGAGGAATTTTATGACACAGGGATGATGGATGCTTACAACATAAGGAGGAATTAATGACACAGGATAAAAAGGACAGGGGAACACAGGATAAAGGGGAAAAACAATTCTTTTGGAACAAGTTAAGATGTTTTATGGTATTTTAAGATAAAGGGAAGGGACTTTAGGATGTCCTTAAGAGCTACATAATGAGGCCCAAATTCCCTTGGCAGTGGCTTCACAAAGTACTGGAAAAGTGACCCTTAATATTCTCTTTAACCCTTAGGATACCATTTGTATCCACATCAGTACTGACATGGTAGCGCTAACATTCAAATCAGCTAGCTAACACTAACAGGAGGAGCACTGGTACCTTCTCTCTCTCCATTCCCTTCTCATTGGTCTGACAGCCTGTGATGCCCTCATGGTTGGTGGAGAGCTAACCCATGACACAGGGAAAGCATTCCATCTTACCTCTACCACTACTAAGTCCTCCACTGTCTACAAATATTATCCTTCAATAAGAGTCTCATTAGAAATTTGAACTTGGGGCCTGGGTGAGGCTGTTGGTTTATTACAAAATCACTCATTTGGAGGGCAACTGCTATTAAATGAAGGAAGTAACATGATTAGGAAAATCTTGGTTAATTCCTCTTTTCATTTCTTTTCTATGGACTCTCAAAATTAGCTCTGACTCATTTAGGAAAAGGAACAGATCACTAAAACTGAGAGAAATGATGATTGCTCAGCAAAGGATAATTGGAAAGAATGAGCTGAAAGGTAGAAGGGGAACAATGAGTTATGAATAAAGATAAAAAATTATTTATTCAGAATCCTTGTTGTTGTTCTTGTTCAGCTGTTTCAGTTGTGTTCAACTCTTCATGACCTCATCTGGGGTTTTCTTGGTAAAGACACTGACGTGGTTTGCCATTTCCTTCTCCAGTTCATTTTGCAGATGAGAAAAATGACATAAACAGGGTTAAGTGACTTGCCCAAGGTCACAGTTAGTAAGTTTCTGAATCTAGATTTGAACTCAAATCTTCCTGATTCCAAACCTGGTACTCTATCTACACTGTGCCAGCTAGCTGCCCAGAAAATCCTTACAGCAGGTCTATGGCTAATAAAGGACATTTGGACTTCTAATATTCTCTCGGGGAAGAGTAAAAGGGTGGCAAAAAGAAGAACAGAGATGATCAACTCAATGCTGATTTAATTAGTTTCTCAACCCAATTTCCTTCTTATGCTCCCTCCTTAAAAAAAGAAAACAAAACCAAAATCATGACCCAGGCCAAGATGGCAGAATAGAAGGGAGAAACGCAGCTGTTTACAGAATCTCCAAACATCTATAAAATGCATCCAACAAAATCACGAAGGAGAAATCCAGAAAAAGTCTGTGAATCTTTTTATCAGGCCCAAGTTGGCAAAGGGAGATAGAGAGAGAGGTCTGTAGAAATTGGGAACGGGGCAGGGGCAGGGGGAGAGGCTATGTACCAGCACATATGGAGATCCCAGACCCATAATAAGGCACAGCTATAGGGATAAGTGCTAGTAACTAGCATCTGTCACCTACTACCCAGTTTTCGGTCAAAAATTCAGGGTGGAGTGAGGAGGACCTGCCAAATTAGAAGCATCCTGGGCAGTGTACCAAGAAAGAAGTTCAGAAACCAGAAGCAACACTGTGTCTCAGACCTGAGGTACAAAGAAGTGTCTAATTTCCATCTAGTAAAACCTGCAGAGGAATAACCAAGAGAGGAAACCTAGACAAAAGGGGAGTCTACAGTTTTGCCACTTTAAACCAGCATAGTTTTCTAGCTGGCTTACAGTCTAGAGGCAGACTCCAGAAGTAGCCTACTTTTGATCAGACCTAAACCCAGGTCAGGAACTTACAGAGCTCACAATAGGGGAACAGCAAGCAGACTTTGCCTTGGATCAGATCTCTTTGGAAGAACCAAAATCTTCCAAGAAGACCATAGTCTGCTGAGATCAGGGAATAACACAAGATGCAGTACCCCAAGAGGATAGCAAAAGGACCAGCACAGATTTCTCCACAAGTGTGACAGGGCCTTGTCCTAAGATCAAGTCTAGTGTCAGGAATTAGGTTGGAAGAATGTGCAAAGAAAAAAAAAATACATTCCATAAAGGGCTATTTTGGTGTCAGTGACACTCAAGACAGAGATGAAGAAAATGACTCCAAAACATCTACGAGCAACGCCTCAAAGAAAAACACAAGTTGGGCACAAACTCAACAAGAATCCTATGAAGAAATGAGACAAGTGTTTATTAAAAAAGGGCTTTAAAGTGTTTTTATAAATAGAATGACAGGGGCGGCTAGGTGGTGCAGTGAATAGAGCACCGGCCCTGGAGTCAGAAGGATCTGAGTTCAAATCTGACCTCAGGCACTTAACATAAAAACTAGGCATGTGACCTTGGGCAAGTCACTTAACCCCAACTGCCCTCCAAAAAGCAAAAAAAAAAAAAAAATTAAATAAAAAAATAGAATGACAGAGAGAAAGGGGAGAATAAGAGATGGGAAATTAGAAGGAGGCCAGCTTAAAGAAAGGATTTGTCCTAAGCAAAACAAAATCCAGAAGGTAGAGCTAAAATGGCAGAGAAAAGAGAAAATCCTGTTAATAAAATCATCTTTCAAGAAATTATCAAGGAAAACTGCCCTGATATTCTGGAATCCAAGGGAAAAAACAGAAATGGAAAGAACCCACTGATCAACTCCTTCAGAAAGATCTTCCTACAAAAAGAGATGTCAAAATGAAAACTCCTAGGAATATTATAGCCAAACTTCAGAGCTCTCAGGTCAAGAAGACCTGAGAAATGGCAACACTACAAGCTGCCAGAAAGAAGCAATTCAAATTTCATGGAGGATAAGTCAGCATAACACAAGATTTAGCAGTCTTTTTTTTTTGCTTTTTTTTTTTGGAGGGCAGTTGGGGTTAAGTGACTTGCGCAAGGTCACACGGCTAGTTTTTTGTATTAAGTGTCTGAGGCCGGATTTGAACTCAGGTACTCCTGACTCCAGGGCCGGTGCTCTATTCACTGCGCCACCTAGCTGCCCCAGCAGTCTTTACATTAAAGGGATTGGAATATGATTGGAAGGGGAGGTATTTGGGATTACAAACAAGAATCACATATCCAGCAAAACTGAATATAATCCTGCAGGGGGAAAAATGGATATTCAATGAAATAGAGGACTTTCAAGCATTCCTGATGAAAAGACTAGAACTGAATAAAAAAATCTGACTTTCAAATATAAGACTCATAAAAGTATAAAAAGGTAAACAAGAAAGAGAAATCATAAGGGATTCAATAAAGTTAAACTGTTTGTGTTCCTACATGGGAAAATGATATTTGTAACTCCTAAAAACTTTCTCATTATTAGGGTAGTTAAAAGGAGTATATATAGACAGAAAGCTCAGGTATGAGTTGAATACAATGGGATGATTACCTAAAAAATAAAATAAAATTAAGGGAGGAGAAAGAAGAATAAACTGGGAGAAGGGGAAAGGGAGAGGTAGAATGGGGTAAATCATCTGACACAAAATAGGCCAAAAAGTTTTTCAGTGGAGGGGAAGATGGAGGAAGGGAGCTTGCAAACCTTACTCTTATTAGAAATGGCTCAAAAAGGGAATAACAATACATACTAAGCTTGGGTGTAGAAATCTATCTTACCATACAGAAAAGTAGGAAGGAGATAAGAGGGCTAGGGGGATTAGGGATGACAGAAGGGAGGTCAGATTGGGGGAGGTAAAAGTTAGAAGTAAAACACTTTTGAGAATGGAAAGAGTGAATGGAGAGAGGGAGAATAGGATAAACAGGAGGGAAATGGGATGGAGAAAATACATAATTGGTAATCATTAATGTGAAAAAAAATTTACAGTAAGTTTCTCTGATAAGGACCTCATTCCTCAAATATACAGAGAATTGAGTCAAATTTATAGAAATAGGAGCCATCCCTCAATTGCAAATGTCAAAGGATATGAACACACAGTTTTTAGACAAAGTAATCAAAGCTTTTTGTAGTCATATGAAAAAATGCTCTAAATCACTACTGATTAAAGAAATGCAAATTAAAAGAACTCTGAGCTATCACCACACAACCATCAGACTGGGTAATAGGACAGAAATGGAAAATGACAAATGGAGAGGATGTGAGAAAATTAAAACACTAATTCACTGCTGGTGAAACTGTATACTGATTCAACCATTCTGGGGAGCAATTTGTAACTATGCTGGAAGAGCTATTAAACCATGTATTCCATTTGACCAAGCAACCACTACTAGGTCTTTATACTAGGAGATAAAAAACAAAACAGAAAAGGACCTATATATACAAAAATATTTACAGTAGTTTTTTTTAGTGGTGGCAAAGAATTGGAAATTGAAGGGATGTCTATCAAGGAGGGGGGACTGAAGAAGTTGTATATGATTGTGATGGAACACTATTGTGCTGTAAGAAATGATGAACAGGATGCTCTCGGGAAAAACATAGAAAGACATATAAACTGATGCAAACTGAAATGTACAAAAGGAAGAGAACATTGTGATTAACTTAGCTATTCTCTACAATACAGTGATCCAAGAAAATTCCGAAGGACTTGTGCCTCCATTTCCATACAAGGGTGCTGTCCACTGCCATAGAAAGGTGGAGCCTGAATGCAGATTGAAGACATTTTTCTTTGATTTCTTTCTTTTTCTGTTTTTGTCTGTGTTTTCTTTCACAGCATGACCTATATGTTTTGCATGACTATACATATATAATCTCTGTCAAACTGCTTGCCTTCTCCATAACAGGGGGAGGGAAGGAGGAAGACAGGGAGAGAATTTGGAACACAAAATTAGAAAAAAAAAAAAAGAATGTTAAAAATTGTTTTTACATATAACTGGGAAAAATTTCAAATTTAAAAAATCTAAGGTTGTACAAATAAATTTTAACTCTTCAAGACAGCAAAAAATAGGGATCTGAAGGAATGCCCATTAATTAAGGAATAGATACATTACAGTATATAAATGTGATGGAATACTATTACTCTAATTAGTGTAATGACCAATGAAGATTCCAAAAGATTAATGATGAAACATGCTGCACACCTCCTGATAGAGAGGTAAAGGGCTCAGAATGCAGAATGAGAAAATTCTGGGGGGGTGGAGTGGGATATGAACAATGTGGAAATTTATTTTGACTGACAATGCCTGTGTATAATGGGTTTTGTTTGGATGTTTTCAATGTTCATTTGAGCAGGAGAATGAGAAGACAGATTTTGGTTAATTAAAACAAATTTAAAAAAACATCTGATCTTAAAACACTTTATACTAATTTGTGTAATATTTATATTATCCAGTGAGATTTATTAGGTGCCTACTATTTGCCAGAATGCACCTATCTTGTTTCTCTGTCAATACTGAGAATTCCTTAAAATGAGGTCCCTATGTGATTTATCTGTTATCTTTCCCCTTCATGTTTTAATTACATCTCACTCACAGGGTTCTGGTGAAGATCCAAACAGATAATCTATGCAAAATATTTTGCAAACCTTAAATGCTATATAAAGACTATTATTAATATCGTAAAATGTAATACTAAATGTTTAATGAATAGAAGGAAGGAGGGAGGGTAGGAAGGAAGAAGTGAGGAAAAGAGTAAACGGTAGAAGGAGAGAGAGAAAGAAGGGAAGGAAGGAGAAAGAGGGAGGGAAGGAAAAAAGAAAGGAAGGAGGGAGGGAGGGAATGAAGGAGGAAAGGAAGGAGAGAAGGATAGAAGGAGGAAAAGAGGGTGGAAGGTGAGGAAGGAGGAGAGGATAAGTGAAGAAAATAGGGAGGGAAGGAAGAGGAGGGGGGGAAGGAGAGAAAGAAGTAGGAAAAGAGAAAAAAGGAAAGGAGGGGGAAGAAAGGGCGAATGAGGAAAGGAAGAGAGAGGGAGGGAGGAAGAAAGAGAGAGGGAAGGAGGAAGGAGGAAAGGCAGGCCCTGCCCTGCCCTCTGAGGCCCGCTCGGGCCTGGCTCCCCGGTCCAGGTCGGGGCCTCGCCAGGGTGGGCTCGCCGGGCGGCAGGCACTCACCTTGGGAGTAGTAGTACAGGGGCAATCCGTAGTCAACGTCGTCGTCGTCGTCGTCGTCATCGCCGCCGCCGTCGTCATCGCCGCCGCCGTCGTCATCGCCGCCGCCGTCGTCATCGCCGCCGCCGTCGTCATCGCCGCCGCCGTCGTCATCGCCGCCGTCGTCGTCATCGCCTTCCTCTCTCTTCCGGGTCTCTCTCTCTGGGGCCTCCTCCTCCTCCCGCTCTTTTTGGGAGGCCCGGGAGGTCCGCCTCGAGCTTTCAGACAGGGTCGAGTAGCTTAAGGGGAGCGTCCAGGACGCGGGGTCGAAGCTGATGCTCGGGGGCCGGGAGACGTGGTGGAGCACTGGCCCGGGGCTCCCCGACCTTTGGGACAACCTTCTCCCGCTCCTGCCGGACGACGGGCCCTCCTCGCTGTTCTCAAAGTCGTCTTGGGTGACGAAGCCGAGAGACGGCCCGCGGGATAGGCCGTCCTCGTCCGGGCTGAGCAGGGACCCGCGCTTCTGGGGCCCTTCCTTGGAGGTCTGGGGCTTGCCCTTCAAGTGATCGGCCAGCTTGAGCAGGTCCTCGGCCTTGAGCCGGTACTCGAGACTCTTCCTAGGCGGCACTGCCGGCTGCTTGGCGCCTTCCTCCAGCAGCTCGAGGTCGGACTCGCTTAGCTTCACTCTGATCTTCTCCCAGGGATCGAGCGGCTTCACCCGGGTTTTTCCCGGGCCTTCCTCCTTCGACATCTTGTCCTCCTCCCCCTTCGTCACCCGCAGGTTCCAGTCCTTATTCTCGTAGTCCTGGAGCACCTGGTAAAGGGTCCCGGTGCCCTGGATCTTGAAGTCCTCGATGGACAAGTCGACCTCATCCTTCTCCGTGGCCCTTAACTCCCGGCCCCCATCCAGGAACAAGAGCGGCTCCTCGATCATCTCCACGCTGCTCTCCCGCACCTGGCGGGCCTTCACCTTCAGGTCCTCAATGGACACCGTGGGCAGGTCCGGGTCGGGCCTCGAGGACTTCGGCAGGTCTTCCCACCCTTTCTTACTGCTGGGGCCTCCTTTGGAATCCATGACGACCTTTCCTGAAGCGATTTCTTTCTGCTTTCTTCGGTAATAAAGAAGTCAGTGCCGGCTTGTCCTCATCCCCTTGGGCTTATCAGTCTCCCCCAAAAGAAATCTGTTTACTACAGATTACAGTTCGCGGGTTTCTTTCTATCCCTAGGCCCCAAGCTTCTACCTCGATTCCTTTTCCTTTCCTTCCTTTATGCCGCCACAAAGGGGCGCTAGAGCATCGCCAAATGATCGACAGAGCTTATGTTCCATAATAGGGCTCAGATCATTGGCCGTAGCGACTGAATCCACCCCCCTTAATTTACATAAGAGAAAATAGGTGGGGGGGAGGGGAAGGGTGAGGGCTTGTGACTTGCCCAAGACCGTAGGACTTCCTAGAGGCAGACGTTATGATTTCCCCTTAAGTGCTGGTTGTTTATATTTAACAGAGAGAAAGGGAGGGAGGGAGAGAAATTAATTCTGATGGCCAGAAGCTGCCCACTTAACTTGGAGTTTAATATCCTTTGTTTTAGAATATGCCCAATGCGTGTTTATTTATTTGAAGGGTACTTAATGCCCTTATATCCTCTTGGCCATTATGAGATTCAAATCCAAGTGCTGTTCCACAACCAAATAAGGGCTTGGAAACACTGATCTAGTCACGAAGCATTGCTACGTGGGTGTCCATCTTCTGCTTGAAGACAACCAATGAAGGTGATCATTATCTCCCATGACTGCCCTTTCTACTTTGAACAGCAGAGATCCTTAGTAAACTTTTTCTTTATATCAAACAAATGCACCTTTCTGAAATTTTTACCCATTTCTCCTATTTTGTCTTCTAAGGCAAACATGAGTCTAGTCTTTTACATGACAGTCCTTCAAAAAACTGAAGACATATATTCCCCTTCCCCACCTCCTTCATGCTTAACATCTTCAATTTCTCCAACCTATAGATGCTTATAAAAACATTAAATCTAGGCACAGAAGGGCAGCTAGGTGGCGCAGTGAATAGAGCACCACCCTGGAGTCAGGAGTACCTGAGTTCATATCCGGCCTCAGACACTTAACACAAAAAACTAGCTGTGTGACCTTGGTCAAGTCACTTAACCCCAACTGCCCTCCAAAAAAAAAAGCAAAAAAAAAAATCTAGGCACAGAAATAATTGAATAATCTTTTGCTAATCTAGTTTTCAGATTAAATATCTCATCCTAACATGAACATGAAGAATCAGGCAACAAACCCCAGAAAATCTTTTAACTTCTCTGGAAACCCAAAGAAAGGCAGATTAAGGCCCTGGAAAGATGGTCAAAGGTTAGGCTGATACAAGAGGAGTCAGTTTACTGTAATATACTGAGGGAAGAACTTCCCTAGTGTCAGGGTTGGCAAAAAATGAACTGACTGGAGCTCAGGTAGGTGAACCAAAGTCTAAGCCATTCTACCTCCCTGAGGCCCTTTCCCAAACATATCCTTTAAATAGTTGAAAAACATAAGATGTATCTGTAATCAATCAACAAGCATTTATTAAGCCTTCATGTGCCAGGAATTTAGCACAAGAAACTGAGGTCAGAGGCCAAATGGCTTCCTTCCTCTTCTTTCCTGTCCCCTCCTCAAAATGCTTAGGCATAGCTCCCCTACAGGAAGTGCTGAAACACTACTTTCTCAATCAGCTATTTGGCCTTAACTCATCTACCTGGACCCAGGGCAATTTCCAAAAACTATAATAATACATAAGGATCTTTTCCTTCAGAAAAAAGTACTTTTGCTCACTTCAAAAGTATTTCCATTATTTGATTCTTTAGACTTCAACAGTTTATAGATGATTTCCCACTTTTTCATACACATGAGAAAATAAAAATTGTTTTATTAAAATAGAAAAGCTGCCCGGTACATTGCATTGAAGACATTTATACAGACAAGAGCAAGTGTTACAAACATGCTACATTAGCATATGGATATTCCCAAAGTGCCTACTTTAAACAATTTTGGCAAAGAATTATGTCATCCACATATTCTTTAAAAGCTGACTAATACTGAAAAAAAATACTTCATGTGGAAGCTAAATTCAGGTGCATAAAATAAGTATTAAATTGTATAGCTTATTTCATATATTTAAACACGTAAAGTTTAAAATTTAATAAACAACATGCAAGACATTTTAATATTTAGAATAGCATCTATACATATATATGTAAATATATAAAAACAAATGTAAAACATGTTTGCAACAAAGAATAAGGCATAATACATAGTATCTACAATGGACATACTATAAAGACAATGCATCTTCATGAAAAAAAAATACCAGATAACATTTGTGATTGTCATCTTAAAAACATGGCTATTAGTTTTCTTCATAATAAAATATAAGAAATATAAGGATCATGTATTATTTACACGAACAATTAATTACTTCACTTTTTGGCAATTATTTAAGTAGCAGCAATTTGTTTTAAGACTGACATTTAAAAACCCTGTTGCTTCAATCGACTGTTCCCACCTAAATTAGGTTTGAGTCATATGAAATTGCATAAGGCAGGATGCTTTCTTTATTGCTTAAAAAAATCTTACTTTTTATGTACTTTAGAGGATTTTTCCCTTTCATAAAAGTCAGAAACATGTCAGTGACATACCTAGCTACAGGATATAATGAGGCACTTTACTACTGAAGGGTACCTTGTCATTAAACTAACAGAAATGTTCTTGCATTGCTTTGTAAGGTGTCAATTGAATTTTTTAGAGTCTCACATTTTCCACTGACTTTTAACATGATTCATTTCAGAAATATTTTATCTTTATTTCTGATACTGAGTTGGCAGTGAATTTACTAACACTATATTTCTTTGTATCTGAGCTTCTGGTTCAAGTAGCTGATATGTAAACAAATACTGAAAAACACTGGGGGAACTTTCCTATTAAAGGAACCCAGCAAGGAATCCTTCCATGAAGTGAAACCTTTTATAAAGCAGAACAACAACAAAAAATGCTTAAGGTGGGTAACAGCATCTCATTCACCAGATTTCCAATGGAAGAGCACATCTTTAAGCAAACTTCAAATCAAGTTCATGTAGTAATACAACGTCAAAGATCTAGTTTTTAAGATATTATTTTGAAGACCTATTTTCTATCAAATAATTGTAAAAAAAATGAAGATTTGACAATGAGAAATATTACTTAAAAAGAAAAATACTGTGTGGTAAATTATTGAAGTGACATGTGCTTTTACTTGGTGATTGCCATAATAAAGACCATCAGTCCTGAATGTCTTTTACAATAAAGAAACATCATAAAGAATTCCTTTTGCACATTTTGGAAGCAGTTATGGGCCATGCAAAACTAATAAGGCAAGTACAAGGCCAAAGTAAAAGGGACAAGAGCGAGGCAGAGTTGTTGTGCTAGCAGAGGGAAGGCTACTGGAGACTTGCACCCGGGAGATGATAAGTGCTGAAAGTGGAACATGTGATGACAGAGTTGGGCTATCTGAATTGATCAGTGACTCAATCTTTTCTGCTTCTTTATTGCAAGCCTCGATCTGGGAGAAAGGAAAAAAAAAATGAGATCATGAAAAAGTACAACCACATTGGGTCAGGGTTATTTTAAATTGATCCTGCCAAATTTGTAAACATGCATATTCCAGGTAAGGCTTAACTCAGATCGCTCCAATGATTCAAGCTCAAGGTCATTATATAATGAGACACTTGTCATCTGCTGGGCCTGCCAAGGTACCCCTGAGGCCATTAGACCTTGCTGCCTGGCTGTTGCCCCCTTCTAGCTATAGAATCATAATTAAATCAATATTGTCATTATAGCTGGAAAAGTTACATTGTTAGTCAACTGTTCTATGGCTCCACTCACTACCCCAGTGACTTCTCAAATCAAAACACTCTTTTCTGGCTACCACTCCTTGGTCTCTGTCATCTGTCTCCTTCTATTATGATATAAGTCAGCAACTTGAGGGAAAGGACTGGATCGCTTTTCTTTTTGCAACCCAGCCTTTTAATATACTTTAAATTAATTTTTCATCCTAACATGTGCAAAAGCCTGATTATTCTCTTCTTACATATTAATCAAGGATGTCCATTGTTTAAACCTTTAAAAGAAGTACTAAGAAGAGCCAGTCTTTATCTTTATCCATTTCTCATTTTCAGAGTCCAAAGCTTAAACGGGCTGGGTTTGTAGTTCTATAGTGTCTTCTAACTCATTTGTACTTCCTTTTAATTTGGCGCTGGTTTTGACTTTTGTTCTGACTAGAAAATAACTAGATCCAATTGGTATGAGTCCAATTGGTAGCTCTCATGCCCATGTACAATGGTTTTCCAGTGCTCTATCTACTATTCAAATTGCTCTTGATGAAAATATTCATGGTATGCAAGTATACCTGGGTGAGTTTGAGTCACTTTTCTTTTTTTTTTTTAATTTTGTTTTGGAGGGCAATTGGGGTTAAGTGACTTGCCCAAGGTCACACGGCTAGTTTTTGGGTAGAGTGTCGGAGGCCGCATTTGAACTCAGGTCCTTCTGACTCCAAGGCCGGTGCTCTATTGATTGTGCCACCTAGCCGCACCAGTAACTTTTCTATTAGGCTGCAATTTGTATTCTGGTTTAATTTATGAGGGCAATGTCAATAAAGGCAGAGTTGAATTCCTCCAGATTCATTAGTTATTTGGCAAAGTTCTCCAGTAACTAACCAATAATGAAATTTTGTAAAGATTGTCTAAAAATTGCGAGTTTCTGTCAGTTAATTTATTTTAGGTTTAATTACCAATTAAAAAGCAAATAATGCCAAATTTAAAAATGTAAAAAAATGTCTAGCAATGTATATTTCAATACAATTCAATGCTAAATCTTACCTGTAATGCTTTTGGATAATGATCAACAGGAATGATCAGAATCACTATTTCTGATTCAATGCTTAAATAGCCAAATACATCACACTGTGGAACTGAAATGTGCAAGCGAATTTTCTCAAGTATTTCCAGAACAGTTATGGGTTTTTTGGTTGTTACCTAGAAAAAGAAAGATTTTTAATTACCTGCAGTACTGGTTCATGTGCAAAACTGCACTTCACTAGTTTGTAAGTTTAGACCATGTTACATCAAGGTCCTGCTGGTAACTAAACTCCAAATTTTGTATATGCCCAGTCATCTGAACTAGCAAGGAAAAATCTTCTATCACAAATTATTTCTTTGAAGGAAATTTTTTTGATTGGAAGATAGTAACTACCTTATAAAAAATGTATTTTATCTAAAACCCATGGGTATGAGCTCTGGTGCACCCACATTTCAGGGGCCTACCCTAGAGTTAGTGGTAAAAAGTGGAATGATACACAACTGAAAAAAAATTGTATTTATGGTAGAAGACTTATATGGAGAAGAGTTTTATGATGAAGAAATGAGTTAGTTTCACAGGTACTCTTTTGGGGGAGCTTCACTGTTGTGAAAAGAAATAATACTATCTAGACCAGCGGTTCTCACCTTGTGGGTTATGTTCAATTTATAACAATGAAAATACATCCTGCATATCAGATAGATTCCTAACAGTAGCAAAATTGCAGTTATGAAGTAGCAACAAAAATAATTTTATGGTTGGGGGTCACCACAACATGAGGAACTATTATTAAAGGGTCGCGGCATTTGGAAGGTTGAGAACCAATGATCTAGAATCTTTAGCACCCTAGAATCACGGAGCAATTTGGACTTGGATAGATTTACTAAGATAATTTTACTCTATTCTGTGCCAGCATCTAACCAAGGTCAGCATGCTGACATGTGAAGTTTTTTGAACAAAGGCATCAGGTTAACTGTGAAACATAGGAAGTGTATCATTAATGCCTCTGCAAATACTGGCTGCAGTTATATACTACAGGGAAAAGTCTTTATGTATGAAGTTTGTGTGGAAAAGATACACATCAACCTTTCTGGTCATGCTTCTGTAATAACTCATACTCCTACAGTGCCTCTTTGTAACAACCCTGAAATAGATAACAAAAGTATTTCTTATTGGTCTCATATCGCAGATGAGGAAACTTGAGAGGTTAAGTATTTTGCTCATGGACCCCCAGCTAACTGCCAGGATTCAAACCTAGCACTTCTGGCTTGTAGCCCTCTTGTTTTGCCTATTCCACCCCCAGCTCAACAAACTCCTGTGACTCCCTATCACCTTCCGGATCAAATATAAAATCCTCTTTTTGGCATTTAAAGTCCCTCACAATTTGGCTTTGCCTTTCCAGTCTTCTTGTACCTTCTACCCACCACATACTCTTCTATCCAGTGACCTGGGCCCTTTTCCTATTCCTTGAACAAGATACTCCACTTCTTGACTCTGGTATTTTCTGTCTTTCCCTCATGAAAAATGAACATGGAATGTTCTCCCTCCTCATCTCTGCCTTTGCCAATTTCCTTCAAGTTCCAGCTAAAATCTCACCTTTTACAGGAAGCCTTTCCTGATTCCTCTTAATTACAGTGCCTTCCCACTGGTGACTATTTCCAATTTATCCTGTATTTGGCTTGTTTGTACATAGTTATTTGCATATTTCCGGTCCATCAGATTCTGAGCTCCTTGAAAGCTGAGGTTGTCTTTTACCTTTTTTGTAGCCCTATTAGTAAACACATTTAATACATCTTAACTGACTCTCCTTCTCCCTCCATTGTGTAATTATCATTGCTGAGAAATCTCACTGCAGAAACTTCCCCTACTTATTTAGATCAGTCAATCGATCAAACAAGCATTTATTAAGCTACTTTGTGCCAGGCACTGTGCATACAAAGAAAGGCAAAAGACACTCCCTGCTCTCAAGGAGCTTACAGTGCTAGAGCAAGGATTGGGGCACTGAAATTGGGGCACTACCTTGTCCAAAATCACAATGTGCCAGAGACTAGACCTGAATCTAAGTCTTCCTGCCTCCAAGGACGGTTCTCTGTCTACTTCCATAGCTATCTCTCATCTATCTATATTGTACTATTTGTACACGCATTGCCTAGTATTCATCAATAATCAAGACTCTGGTTCTTAGTATGAGGTTTACTCATATTCATTAGATGGCAGTAGTCTTTAGTAGATGCTATTAACATATCAAAACTTTGTCAAAGTGATCAACTTTGCTTAGTGTTACCACAGCGACCTAGGATTTTAAGCAGCCTTTTGATACAGTAACAGCTCCTCCTAGTGAAAATAGTTGTCAAATAAGCAAATTAGTCTGGGATCAGAGCTCTCAGCAGAGACACATCTTGACAATGTACTGGTTATTGTATGCTGCTTAAGTTTTACTGTGACAGTTACAGATATTAAAATTATCCACATTCAGAACTATTTTTGTCTTTTCGTTCTCAACAAACATTGTTTAAAGAAAAAGCATATTGGGGTGGCTAGGTGGCCCAGTGAATAGAGCACTGGCCCTGGAGTCAGGAGGACCTGAGTTCAAATCTGACCTCAGACACTTGACACACTTACTAGCCATGTGACACTTAACCCCAATTGCCCTCCAAAAAGCAAAAAAAAAAAAAAAAAGCATATTATTAATAATGGACCTGCATTCATTTCTGTATGATGAGGCAGCTGGCCTAGATGGTATCTAATGTCCTTGGCTTAAATGCCAAATGAAAAGTTTACTTTTCTGAATTACAAAACTAAATTTTTGCCTAATTTTCAAAGTGAGTTTACAAAATTGTTTTAAAAGAAGATGTAGCTTTTCTAAAATTTCTAATATTTTCTTAGTTTTTACCTTAGCAATTGTATCCAACTTTTCCTTGTCAAATAAAACTCTTAACATCCCTGCACACAATGGGCAACACGCACCTGTATAACAGAAACCAACGAAAATAAAGCAAATTGAAAACATTCGGGTAAATAATCAACCCCTATTTGAGGCTGTACAGATACATATATGTGGGGTTGGAAGAGTAAGCATGATCTGTGAAATTAACTGCTGCATAAAGAATAAAAGGAAAGAAAGGCAATTTTAAAGATCTGGTTCACAGGACTTGCTGCAACATTGCAGATAATGAAATCTGGATTTTAAATTGCCAATAATTGACATATATGAACCCTTCATGAACCTACCAGGTGAAATGACCGGTTTGCATCCAGTTGCTGGGAGAGGAGGACATTGGACGGCAGCACACTCGGTGAAAGAGCTGTACTCTGAAAGAGCACCTACTGCCTGACAGGGGCCAGAGTAGTCCACTGCCACCCGGTCAGAATAGGCAGCACACACACTGCTGTAGGTTTCACCATTGTGTCCACAAACAGGTTTTGCTGATTTGCAAAAGGGCTGAAAGGAAAAAAAAAAAAAAAGGTTTACATTTAACTTTAGTTATGTAAAAACTCTTCTGCATCAACAGGGATCCTAAGGGAATTTAATATATTCTTTCTCATGGGAAAAATAAAAGGCACAGAGGCAAGTTCCATAGAGATTCTACATTTTATCAATAGACCAAACAACAGCTACTTGCACCATTCAGAGAAGATTACTTTATCACTATCCTCTGGTTCCATTGATATGTGTTCATCCACTGTGAGCTAATAAATTTATACATAATTATAATTCATGTAAATTTTAATTATACATAATTATAACTTATAAAATTATATATAAAATGCTATATTGCATTAGGATGTTTTTGCTGATGTTTATCAGTTATTCTCTACAATAATACGAGCAAATCGTACGTGTTCCAACATATGGTTATTGGATATGTGTGTGTGTGTGTGTGAGTATTTTTTAATCATTAAGAATTAAAAAGCCTACTCTGTCACTGTGAAACATGGAATCAAGCTTTCAGGCAGCACTATTCTAGAGCTAAGAGGACACACAGAATCAAACTGACTATAAGATCAAATTTTTCTTGTCATATAATGACCTAAATATATGTAGGAAGGGAAAAGAATTCCAGTGCCTCTGCAACAAATATAGAGTCAAAACACCTGGGTCCTAGTTCTATAAGTGCCACTTAATTAGCTGTATGATGCTCAGCAAGTCACTCTACCATTCAGGGCCTCAGTTTCTTTGTCTATAAAATGGGGATAATGCTTGCACTATCTCACAAGGTTGCCAAAGCCAATAAACAAAATTATTGATAATAATACTAATTGCCATCATCCATTTTTTTGCTTCAATATTGGCTTCAACTAAACCTTTCCAAGTACACTGGTAGGTTTCTTTTTCATAAAAACCTCAAAAGAAAAACACTCCTAATTCTTATATATTTAAATATATAATATTTACTACTGGTAGCATAACCAATAGTATATATTGAAGAATATATTATATATAATAACTATATAAATCATATAATTATATATTATTATGTATTATATGCAATATAGTATATATATGTATATATATATATATTCACCAATAGTAATTGTTATGCTACCATTTGGGATTCAGGCACACAGTCACATATTATACAGCCAGAGTTCCTTCTTCCTTAATCCCCTTGGTTTTAGTAACCAGAGTCATGGCTCTTGTAACTAAGTCACAGGGACTCGGTGAGATCTGTGAGAAACATAAAATTAGCAAGGGATTCTTGAAGGCCAGTGCAGCTGCTTCAGTAAGCTTCCCTTCTGTTGCTGTTCTAATTACTACATGTGATTGTTGGCTCTGTTTTAATGTAAAAGTATCTTGAAGTGATTTTGAAGATTCTGATGAAAATGAAAATGTCAATCATTGAAATGTTTCTTCTGTTCCACGTATAAAGAAGATGCATTTCTCCAGTTGTTTGATTCTCAGCAGGTTACAGTATCCTAATAATTGCCTGATAAATGTTTGCAAAACTATGACATTAAAGTTTTGATAGTAAGAATATAAGATCATAGGATTTTCATCAGGAAGGAATCTTAGAAATCATCTCTTGAGTTCAATTTCAGATTTTAACATTTAAGGAGAGTGTGGCTCAAAGAGTGTACGTGACTTGCCAGAGGTCACCAGATTTTGAACCCAAGTAATAGAATCATAGAATTTCACACTTGGAGGGACCTCAGAAGTTATCTAGTCCAACCCATACCCATGCAAGAATATGCTTTATAACCTCCCCAACTAATGGTTAGTTTCTAGCCCTCTTACTCAAAATTGGCATTTTCTCCAACATGTTATGCTACCAGTAGTAGATATTATATAGACTGTCGTTATTTTCCTTTTGCACAATAAATACAATTGTTTTGTCAAAAAACAAAGCAGTAGGAGGCGGAGCCAAGATGGCAGCATAGAAGCGGAAAGGTCCTGCAGCTCCCACACCGCCACCCTAAACACCCATAAAATATGAGCCCAGACAAAGTCTAGGAAAGTCTAGGACTCTCAGACTCACAAAAATACAGAGAACACACCTCTCGCTGAAGGCAGTTTGGCAGCAGGGGCTCAGCGTGGGAAGGCTGGAA
>CM053599.1:182576906-182605311 GCA_028646575.1 Pseudocheirus occidentalis | reverse complement strand
TGATGGATCATGTCAGCCCCCCTACTATCTGCAGGCCGAGGGCTCTGAAGCAGCCCAGTGGGGGCTGCTGTGGCTCTCAGACTTTCCTGCTGTTACCACCGCCTCCCACTGCTTCCTTGCCCTGGGAGCAGTTTGGCCGGAACGGCTTTTCTCCTCCCCAGTTAGCAAAATCCACTGACCTTTCTCTTAGCCTTTTTTTCTTCTGGCCTGATAGATGTGGTAATTGTGCCTCCAGTGCAGCTGATCAGCTCTCCTATAGCAACGGTTCCCCGCCTGATGCCCCAGGGCTTGACCCGGCTGGGGTTTCAGCTGCGGGTCCCAGACTTCTGCGAAGAGCCTCACCTGCTGCGCTACCTGTAGCAACAGATGTGCTTTCTGTCTTTTGGAGAGTTTTGGAGCTTGAAAATCTGTTTAGCGTCCCATTTTATGAGTTTTTTAGCATGTTTGTGTGGGAGCTGTGGTGCTTTGCTGCTTCTATGCTGCCATCTTGGCTCCGCCCCTCGCAAGGGACTCTTAAAAGTCTTCTCTAACACCAGAATTCAAAAGCATCAGTCCCGTGGCACTCAGCTTCCCTTATATTCACAGCCACTTATTGCTACTGGAAAAATCATGGCCTTGATTATATGAACTCAGCATGGGGATGTCATTGCTTTTCAGTATGCTGTTCAGATTTGCCATAGCTTTTCTTTCAAGGAGCATCTTTTAATTGTATGGCTGCAGCCACTGTCTGCAGTGATCTTTGAGCTCAAGAATATATAATGTGATACTGCTTCCATTCAGCTCAACCAAGAGAGAGTCCAAGATCTGACCCAAGAGGAAACTCCCTAAAGCCCCTAATGTAGCAACTGGGATTAGGGACATGATGGAGACTGCCAGCTCCTCTCATGTATTCTCAGAGTCTTTTCCTTCAGCAACCTAACAAGGAAACCTAAAAAGCCAATGCTTCTATCTTCCCTCATGAAACTGAAGGCCAGAAGCACTCAAAGTGATTCAAAGTTAGAAAATCCCCCAAAAGACCACATAAGAACTACAAAGAATTCAAGCCTTCTTGATCTCTCCAACTCACCCCACTGTTGCATTCAGGGCAAAGAATCATCTCCACCAATGAAGAGAGGGTCCTTTATAACAATAAGTTTTGGAGCAAGGGTTGTATTTCATTTTCCTATAAAGTAGGGGTTAGTCCAAGATCAGTTAGGTGACAGTGTGTGAAACTCTAGACTTGGAATTAGGAAGACCCAAGTTCAAATCCTGCCTCAGACATTTGCTAGCTATGTGACCCTGGACAAATTGCTTGACCTGTCTCAGCAAAACTAGACATAATGGTAAGTGATGTGGTTTGAGAGGTTGAGGGACTGGAGTATAGGAGAGGGTCATCTGGAATGAATTCATGAACTCAAGCATTCTTTAAGTCAAGGTGACAAAGGTTTATTGTAACACCAGTATGCCAGGCAGAGCTCCTTAAGAAACTTGCAACTTAACAGGAATGATGCGAAAGCTTATATAGGAAAAGTAGTGGGTTGTCTGGCATATATGCTAGTTAGGTGATAACCTATGACCTTAGTCACTGGCATCATTCATCACTGAAAACCAGGGGAAGGTGTTTCTCAAAGGTGTATTTTTGGTCTGTTACATCTGTAGCAAAGTAGCTTTGAGAGTTGATGTCTATAGCTTGATCTCTAGGTTGAATATAACTTTGAGAATCAATACATGATAATTCTGTGGGTACAAGATAGTTCTATTTTTACAAGAGAATTTCTTCAGAGAGCAGCTTGTTCTTCTGATGAGGAAAGATCATTTGTTTTACTAGGTTCCACTCGAGTAATTTTGAGGAAATGTAGTTTGTCTTTCTGGGGCCCATTCATGAGTTATTGCTAGGCATAGTGTTCTTGGGCTGGGGAGAAAATTATCAGGGATAGTGTTTTGAAGCTAGGGAGAAATGTAATCTTGGAATTGGGGTACAAGCATCCCATCAGTAGCATTTATCTCCTCAAGTCGTTGTGAGGGTAAAATAAGTAACCTACGTGAAGAGTTTTGCAAACCTTAAAGCAGTTTATAAATGCTAATCATATGTAACCCCTCTTTTACCCAAGGGGCTGGAATGCAACTGGGATGGAAGCCTGTAAGAGGGGAGAGAAATTATCAGCATTTTCTAATCCAAGCATCACTGTGAGCTGTAATTGTGCCCCCCAAAAAGACAGGCTCTTTCTCCATTCATCTTGGAAAAGGAGGAGAGTGGGAATATCACAAGTGGGGATCTCTATTCTCCAGATTTTTCTGGATAAGAAGAGAAAGACACTGTCTTTTTTCCCAAACAGTCACAGCCCCACTTATCCTTGGATCAGAATAAACCAATGATTTCTGTCCCATCTTAGCAGGCTCCCACCTTAGATGCATTCCAGCTTCTTGGGTCAGAATAGCCAGGGTGGGTAGAGGTGGAGGAGAGGAGCCACTGATAAAGTGATCAAAGTTTTATATGCCTCAGTCTGGTCTTTCTCTGCCACTTTATACTCTCTATAATGCCCTTTCCCCCCTTCAAATACCCAGTGCCTTAGAAAAAAGGATTCCAATTTGGGAGACTATGGTTGTGGAACAGAACATCTAAGGTGATACTCTTTTTCATTGTGTTGGCTAATTCTGTTTTCCACTTTTTTTGTTCTTTATTGTAAGGAATGACTCTCAGGGAGAAGGAGGGGAGAGGAATGTAGTACAAGTAACATAAAACAAAATGATTTTTTTTAAGAAAGGATCAGCTATCAGACTTACATCTTAGTGTGAATTTAAGTAAATCTCTCAGCCTTTATCAAGGAACTTAGCAGTTCAAGCCTTTTTTATATGAATAGAATGAAAATTTGTCTCCTAAAGGAATTCTAACCATCAGTTAGCAACTGTCTTTGAGTGGGGAATGATAGGCTCTTTTTGTTTTCCATTGATACTACCCCTAATTTAGAATCATAGATTTCCAGCTAAGAGGGATTTCAGGGGATATCTTTTTTTCAGTATTTCTCTAAAAAAAAGTCACGTCCTTTAGGCATCCATCTATTTTGGCTATGGCTTAGTCCAAGATCAGTCCTACTCTTCCCCATAATGAACATTAAAGTGTATTTCTAAATCTGTCTCAGAACCAGACTGGACTAGATTCTAGTCCCACTTGGACTTTAATGGGAATCCCCTTTTGGTATTTCCCAACATGTTCCTCCAGTCTCATTGATTTTACTTGGTTTGTGCCTTCTTCCCCTTGGCATTTTCATTTTAAAATTAGAAGTGAGAGTTATTTTTAAGCATCTGGTTGTCAGGGCTGCTGACCACAACAACCCCAGGAACAACCCCCTAGGACAGAAACAACCCTGAAAACCCCCAGCACCACCGTTGCCATAGACAATCTCCATAACAAGGACACAGATGTGCGAGACCACAGCCCTAGGGACCAAGAATCTAGGACCGCTCATAAATTGTATCCAGGGCAGCTTGCATTACAAAGGCCTCCACCACAGCCTTAAACTGTTACAAAGTCAAAAGAAAGCTTGCAACAAGGAGCAATCTCATCGTGAAAACATGTATTTGCTCTTGAATTCACAGAATGAGTCAGGGGACAACAAAAAGGGGGTGAGAAAGTATGTAAAATATGAATGCTTGATAGTTTGTTCCCTTGCTGGAGAGAATCAACTTTTTTTCCGGAGACTTAAACTCTAGGAAATAATGGATTAGCCCCACCCAGTGGCTAGAGAAAGCAAAGTCAGTCTGACAATCTGAATCTCCACCCTGCGTCTAGCAATCTTGTTAGGAGTAACCAATGACCAGCCAGTCAAGCGCTCTCCCCGCCGCTCCTCATATCGTACCAAGAAGAGCCGGCATCTTCTCACAGACTAAGATAAGGATGGCCGGGAATTCTGACATTTGCCGCAATGGATTTCTGAGGATTTAAGACTCAAAAAGGAATCCCAAATCTCATTATTTTTATGACTGCATTCATTTGGAATTTTCCTAAGTCAGTTTGGTCCAGTTGACCCCTAATTTCATTGCACACAATCCTGCCTGGCAGGCCTCTGGGATGTGAGGAATGCTTGAAAAGACTCCCTGTCCAAGACTGCCGCACCCTGGTGCCCTTGGTCTCTGAAATCTGAGCAGCAGGTTTGGATGCCTAAGTCTGCAGTCCTCTTTAAAAAGACAAATATACCTGAAACAAGTGAGGGGTAATATAGTATAATGGCTAGAAAGGATCTGGGTTCAAATTCCAGCCCAGTTATCACAAGTTATCACCAGCATGGCTTTGCAACCACTCTTTAAACCTCAGCTTCCTCATTTATTTATTCATTCATTCATTTGTTCATTCATTTATTTGCTTTTTGGAGGGGGGAAGGGAGGGTAATTGGAGTTAAATGACTTGCCCAAGGTCACACTGCTAGTTCTTTGTGTTAAGTGCCTGAGGTTGGATTTGAACTCAGGTCTTCCTGACTTCAGGGCCAGTGCTCTATTCAGGTTCCTCATTTATAAAAGGAGGGGGTTGGATTAGAGAACCTCCAAGGTCTCCTTCCAGCTCTAAATGATATGAAAAATTCCATTTTGTAAATGCCAATCACACCAGCCTAATTTTTAAAATCTCATCATCAGTGTCCTCTAAGGTCTGTTTGCCCCTGGAGGTAAGGTGCAGGGAGGGCCTAAAAAGGGACCAAAAATGCCCCAAAGGAAGAAGTTTGTAGGGGATGGGAAAGTGCCCAAAAGACAAAAATTCCAACTCTTCTTTTTTTTTCTCCAATTTATTTATTTATTTTTAGCTTCCAACATTCATTTCCACAAGATTTTGAGTTACTAACTTGCTTCCTGTTTTTCTCCTACCCTCCACCCCCAAGATAGCAAGCCTGCTGAATACCCCTACCTCCAGTCTGATCTCTCTTATATCCTCCTCCATTCCCCCCAACTTTCTAGTATGGCAAGATGGATTTCTATACCCCAGTGCCTGTATATTTTAGTTCCCAGTTGCCTGTAAATGAATTTTTTTAAACATTTATTTTTAAAACTTTGCCAACTCTTCTTTCCAAAGCTTTCCTTGAGAGGTCAGGAATGGGCAGCTTAGTGGGAAGGGAAAAAAGCAGCACTGCTTAATTCTGCCCCTCTTTCAGCAATATGTGGACAGGTGGAGAGGAATTTCATTAGAGTCAGTCACCATAGCACAGAGGAATCTGGACTACTTGGGAAAACCGCCCCCTCCCCACTGCCTTCTACTCTGCAGCTCAAGTGGCTGGTGGTATGAGAAGAATGCAGGTGAATTCATGAATACACCAGCCATTCATTCAAGAAATTGAAGGACCTATTTTAGGCAAAGGCCTATGGGAGATCAAAATATGGCATGACACTGGACCTTGAGGAACTTTTAGCCTAGTTGGAGAAATGAGATAGACATAGAACTATAACACAAAACAGCATGTAATTAATTCATATAAGAGCTACAGAGTGATGTGAGTTTGGGGCTCTTCCAAGTTCCTGTTGTAATAGCCTTCTGGGTCAGCGCTGGACCAGCTGCCTTGTGAGAGTGCCTCCTGGACTGAAGCTTAGAAGGAAAGGACTCTTATCATGGGATTAGTATTACAGAATAGTTTTCCACTACCATGGAAATTTAAAATAGAAGACTGAGGACAAGATTTATAAAGAGAACACAGGCAGGAGCAGCAATAGATAGAGGCTTCCCCCAGGAGGCTGACTCTAAACTTTATAGGCTTCACGGGCAGCAGCAACAGAGCACGCTGTAGAAGAGGTATTAGTAGAAGTAGCATGGGGAAGGGGAGCACAGTAATAGTGGACAACATTGTGAGTCCTTGGGAAATGGAGTGGAAAACCACATAGGCTACATAGTAAGCACTTTGCTTACTGTAATTTGGAACCGATAAGACCTCTCTAAAGAGTAGCCAGTAGAGTAAGCAATGTCCAATGAACAGCTCCTCAGAAAAGGTTTAGTGCAGGGGTGGGGAACCTGTGGTCACACAGTTTGGATTCAGTCAAAGGGCCACATTTGAGGACCTTGAGGACCACATGTGGCTTCAAGGCCTCAGTTTCCCCACCCCTGACTTAGCGAATGGAGAAGCAGAGTCCTGGAGAAGTCCTTTGCTTTCCACTGACTAGAAGCAGATGTTTCTAAAGGGGCAAAGACACAGTCCTTTTCCCCTCCTCACACACAGGAGGCTCCCAGGCCAGGGTACACTGAGTGAGGATGGTACAAGGTGAGTTTGGGTGTTTGATCTGGTGTAATGGTAAGGGAATTTGAAGATCTCTGCCCCTTAATAGGCATAGGGAATTTGAAGATCTTTCCTGCCCCTAATGGGTCTCACTTGGAACCCAACAAGAGGAGCTTACTTAGGGGAGGCTTGTTTTGCAGGAAGATCCACACCTTTTGTTACTTTGTTATTAGGCAGTGGGTCATGAAGGTTGTAATGTCTTCTGACCCTGGAGAAGGCTACAGAAGCCCTGTCTTTTGGTGTGCTGTATCAGCAAGCACCCTAGCATACCCAGAGCAGCTGCTAGCACAGGTTCTTAGATCTGCTTTACTAAAGGAAAGCCACTCAAAGTGGGTTAACAATCTTTCTTTAATCAGCCAAACGTATCATTTACCTAGTTCAGGGTAAAAAGTCAGCACCCTGAACTCCAGGGAATACAAACACAAGTTACAAACACAAGTTACAGACAGATCAGCAGATGGGCTTCCAACCATCTGACCATCACATCCATTACCTATTCAAGATACCAGAGAGGGAAGCATCAACATCTGGGTTTTTCAAAGCCAGGGGGCTCAACAGTTTCCCAGAGTCTCATCTGATCAAATCACACAACTGTTCTCAAAGTGAGTCCCAAAGCAAACCTCACATCAGGGCATATATATAGGCTTCTCCTGGGTCAGCCCTCTTGACCCACTATCCAATTACAAAGTAACAAGGTGTGGCCATTCCCCAAAAACAAGCCTCCCACCACAGGCTCCATGTGACCACATTCAGCCTGTTGGGGGCAGAATATATTTTCACATCAGGGAACATTCTGGGAGCCACTTAAGCCTATCAAAGGGCCTAAGGGCAGGAAAGATCTTCAGATTCTCATTACATCTGTTGAATTGTGTTATTTTCTCTGTCTGTATTTTTTGTCCGCTTGTAATTTCTGTTTGTTTTCTGAAGCTCAGAGTGCTGACTTTTCCCCCTAAACTAAGTAAATGATATAGATATAAGATATACATATACATATATGTTTGATTAAAGTAAGATTGTTAACTCCTTTCAAGTTGTTTTCCTTTAGAAAAGCAGATCAAAGAACCTGTGCTAGCCGCCATCCTGGGTATGCTACGGTGCTTGCTGCTATACTTGGCACCTGAATGTGCTGCTTATAACAGGGTAATGACCTATTGGCTACTTTACTACAAATGATCTTGATCCATGGTGAAGATGATTGTGTTGGAAATGTCATTGTTACTGTCATCCTTAACTATTCTAAACTGTGAAGATTGGGCATCACTTATCACATGGTCCAGTTACAAGGGGAGGGAAGCTGTGGCCTTTAGCATATGTGGCCCTCTAGGTCCTCAAGTGCAGCCCTTTGACTGAATGCAAACTTCACAGAACAAATCCCCTTAATAAAAGGATTGTTCTGTAAAACTTGACTCAGTCAAAATGCGACACCTGAAGACCTAAAAGGCCACATGTGGCCTTGAGGTCACAGGTTTCCTACCGCTGGTCCAGATGGTTAAGATCAGGGACTTGGTCCTCCTAAAGAGGGAAGGTGAAGCCTGGTATTTCTGGACTTCATTTTCCTCAACGTACTGTCACTTCTTCAGGGATCTTTGAGATTAGGCTTGTCCAGGAATGGTCTTAAAGCCCACAAAGGAGTAGAAAGTCTTCTAAAACAGTGGTGTCAAACTCAAATAGAAATGAATGCCTGTTGGCCGTATATTGACTCTGAAAATCACAATTAGTATTATCCATATTGTACTGCATTTTCATTATTGTTAGTCATTTCCAAATTACATTAAATCTGGTTTGGACTGCAATCAGGAGTTTTGCAGTGGAAAGTTCGAAACCTCTGTTCCAAAATACCTTAAGGACCTTCCCATTGCAGAATAGAATGTGGTAAGAGCAATAGTTGCTGAGTAGGTTAGGCTAGTTTTCTCCTAAAGTATGGGAATTGCCCTCAAGATTTAATTGGCCCAAAGGACCAAGGGTTGGGCCATTGACATAGCTTTCTGGTGGCCCAAGTACAAAAACAAGCCCATGAGAAAGGCAGTGGTTGCTCTCCCTCAGGACTGTCCAGCTTGCCAGCATGGTGGACATAGAAGCAGGTAAGCTACAATTAACTAGTGTCATCTCCTTCTTGAGTATCTTTTCCAAGCTATATCTGCCTCTTTTTGTTAAATGTAAAATATTCAATAAGTGTTATTTCATTTTTTAAAATTATTTTTAAAATGTTAGCATTAATTCTTTCCCTCCCTCCAGCACCTCTCTAGCCTATTGAAAAGTCAAGCAATATGATATTCATTATACATGCAAAGTCATGCAAAACATATTTCCATTTTATCCATATTGAAAAAAACACAAAAAAACTAAAGTGGAAAAAATGCTTCATTCTGCCCTCATGGTTCATCAGTTCTCTCTCTGAAAGTAAGTGGTATTTTTCATAATGAGTCCTTTGGAAATGTCATGGATCACTATATTGATCAAAGTTTCCAAGTCTTTCACATTTGATTATCCTTAAAATATTGCTGTTACTGTGTACAATGTTCTCCTGGTTCTGCATACTTCACTTTGCATCAGTTCATGTAAATCTTCCCAGGTTTTTATGAAACCATCCTTCTCATCATTTCTTATGGCACAGTAATATTTTGTCACAATCATATACCACACATTATTCAGTCATTCCCCAACTGATGATTATCCCTTCAATTTTCAGTTCTTTGCCTACACAAAAAGAGCTGCTATAAATATTTTTGCTATAAATATGTATATATATATATATATATTGGTACTTTTTCTTTGATATCTTTGGGAAACAGACCTAGTAGTGACATTGCTAGGTCAAAGGATTTGCACAGTTTTATAGCCATTTGGGCATATTTCAAATTGTTCTCCACAATGGTTGGAGATACGTTCACAATTCCAACAAACAATGTATTATTAGTGTCCCTATTTTTCTACATTCCCTCCAACATTTGTCATTTTCCTTTTCTGTCATGTTAACCAATCTGATAGGCATGAGGTGGTACCTGAGAGTTAGTTTAGTTTGCATATCTCTAATTATTAGTTATTTTCAGAGTATTTTTTCATATAACTATGGATAACTTTTCTTCTGAATTTTTTCTTCTGAAAACTGCTCGCTCATATCCTTTGACTATTTATCAGTTGGGGAATGGCTCTCATTTTTATAAATTTGGCTCAGTTCCCTATATACTTGAGAAATGAAGCCTTTATCAGAGACACTTGCTGTAAAATTTTTTCCCAGGTCTTCTTTAATTTCAGTTATGAAGATGAATCATCAGACTGAATCAGGCTTGGCCTACAACAGACTCTATATTTAATAAAAACTGCAAGAAAAGCCAGAAAGTCACCTGTCAGAAATTAGATTTAGATTGACATGTCACATCATATGCTGTATACCATATGTCATAATCAATCTAAATATAAAAGCAATGCAAACAAATGAGAGAACAGAAGGCAATATCTTTCACAATTATGGATAGGTAGAGATAAGCAAGGGATAGTTATTTTTCAGTCATTTTTAGTTATGTCCAACTCTTTGCGATCCCATTTGGGGTTTTCTTGACAAAGAAAGTAGAGTGGTTTGCCATTTCCTTCTCCAATTCATTTTACAGATAAGGAAACTGAGGTTAAAAGGTTAAAATCCTCATTTGCCCAGGATTGGATAGCTAGTAAGTGTGTAAGGCCAGATTTGAACCCACAGAGGTGAGTTTTCCTGACTTCAGGCCCAGCATTCTATCTACTGCACCGCCCAACTACCTTAAGCAAGGGCTAGAGATGATCATAAAAGATAAAATGCATAGAGATAATTATAAAAGACAAACTAGCAATGGAATGACATAAAATTCAAAAGGTTTTGCACATGCAAAATCAAGGCAGTTAAAATCAAAAGGGAAACAATTACCTGGGGAAAAGCTTTCCAGGAAGTTCTCCAAGATAGAGTTGGTACAAACACCTAAGAACAAGCATGGCATATTTCCTAATAAATGGTCAAAAAGTAGGAATAGGGCAAGTGTTATAACACCCATTTTACAGATGAGGAGACTAAGACTGAGAGAGGTTGTGACCCACCTGAGGTCATACAGCAAGTAAGTAGGAGAGTCAGGAACAGGACTCTAGGTCTCCTGGTCCAATGCCCTTATCCACTCTATTTGTCTACACTGCCTTTATATAAGCAGCATCAAGTAAGAATGAGGTAACGAGGTGAGGAATGCCTGTCTTGGATGTTGCATTATGATGTGGCCACTCTGCTCTATTACATCACTCTCCCTGTAACCCTTACTTGACAGGAGATGACCAGACCAACAAGCACAAGAGAAATTCTGTGTTTCCATTACCTGTCCTTGTGCCTTCTATTTCATCAAAAAAAGAGGAAACATGAAACTGGAATTCACAGAAAAAAACTATAACAACTTTGTCGTTCAGAACCTCAACAAGCAGAGAAAGAGGAAAGAGTACTGGGACATGGCCCTGAACGTGGATGATCACGTCTTCTTTGCCCATCGCAACGTGCTTGCCGCAGTGTCACCCCTGGTTAAAACCCTCATCTCCAACAATGACATGAAAGCCACAGATGAGCTCTTCATCACCATTGACTCGAACTACCTGAGCCCTTCTTCCGTGGAACAACTCGTGGACTATTTCTATAGTGGGAAGGTGGTGATTTCTGAGCAGAACGTGGAAGAGCTGCTGAGGGGAGCCCAGTACTTCAACACACCCCGACTAAGGACTCATTGCACGGACTTCCTGCTAAAATCCATCAAAAGAAACAACTCCCTTCACTATCTCTTCTTGGCTGAGCTCTTTGAGTTGAAAGAGGTTTCTGACTGTGCCTATGCTGCTATTCGGGATAACTTTTACTACTGGGCCAGCCACGAAGGGTCAACCCACTTCATGCAATGCCCCCCAGTAATCTTTGGCCGACTGCTTCGGGATGAAAATTTGCATGTGCAGAATGAGGACCAGGCCCTTACCTCACTCCTGCATTGGGTAAATTTCAAAAAGGAAGAGAGGGAGAAATATTTCAAGAAGTTCTTCTCCTATGTCAACCTAAACGGAGTCTCCAACAAAACACTCCTATTTGCCAGCAACAAAGTGGGCTCGATGGAGAACAACAGTATTCCCTTGGCCCTGATAGAGAATATCTTGTTGGACCGAAAGCAGGAGAAATCATGCAGGCTGCTGAATTTCCAAAGGAAAGGAGCCTTGTTAGATGCTGTGGTAATTCTAGGGGGTCAAAAAGCCCAGGGAAAATTCAACGATGCTGTGTTTGCCTACATTATTCAGGAGGATATTTGGCTGAAACTCACTGAGATGCCTTACAAAGCAGCTGCTCTCAGTGCAGCTTCTGTGGGTAAGTACATTTACGTTTCTGGTGGAACCACGGAGCAGATTTCAGGCCTGAAAACTGCCTGGAGGTATGACATGGATGAGAACTCCTGGACCAAACTACCTGATCTGCCCATGGGCTTAGTCTTTCACACCATGGTGACCTGCGGGGGAGTTGTGTACTCTGTGGGAGGCAGCGTCGCTCCAAGGAGATACGTTTCCAACATCTACAGGTACGAGGAAAGGAAGGAAATCTGGAGTCTGGTGGGGAAGATGAGCATCCCAATGGATGGAACAGCAGTGATCACCAAGGGAAACAGGAACATGTACATAGTGACAGGGAGGTGTCTGGTGAAGGGATTCATTTCTCGAGTAGGGGTGGTAGATTGCTTTGACACGAGCACTGGGGAAGTAGTGCAGTGTATCACCTTCCCGATTGAGTTCAACCACAGGCCTCTCCTGTCTTTCCAGCAGGACAACATCCTGAAAGTGCACAGCCACAGGCAAAGTGTAGAAATTAACTTGCAGAAGATTAAAGCCAGTAAGACTGCAAACTGTGTGCCCTTGCTGCCCAACAACTGTGCCTTGGACGTTTCACATGCAGTGTGTCCAATTGGTGACAACAAGGTGTTTGTTTGCGGAGGTGTCATTTCTTCGAATGATACACATAATAAAGATTACACTATCAATAAAAATGCCTACCTGTTAGACCAGAAGGCAGGGGAATGGAAGACTGTCACTTCACCACCAGAAGCCCTGGACTGTCCGGCATGTTGTATGGTCAAGCTGCCTTGCAAGATTCTTCGAAGGATTGACAATATTTAAGTGAGAAAATAAGTAAATCCATTTTTATTCACAGTTTTAAAAAAAGAGAGAGAGTGCATGCACACATCCTGTTGGTTCCATCTCAAGGCTTCTATCATCTGCTTTTGGCCTTTGGGACATATTTAAGATCCTTAGGCAGAGCCCACCGTTTAGGATGGCAAATGAAAGCTGTTGCCCCATACTCTATGCTTTAGGGGACTCCCCTAGGTTTTGACACCAGGGTGTCCGATGTAATCATTCATGGCTCCGTTTAAAGTAACTATAGACAATATAAACTATTTGGGAGTCTAATCCTAGAGAATCAACTAAAAAACTACCTGAAATAATGTATTCGTGGCTACTCATTAGAGTGCACACATGTGAATGTCAAATGTAGTTACTTAGAAAAAGATTCACTAAAGCATAGTGAGACCCTAGGCACCTCCATCACCACCCTCTCTCCCACCTGAGAGATGCCCCCCCCAAAAAAATGAAGCAAGAGTTCATTTCATAGGAAAGGAGAAAGATCCACAGAGAAGTGGGTGTATTGGATTTGGGGGAAGGAGGCAGGGATGACCGTTCAAAGGGGGTAAGGGATTGGATTGAGAAGGAGGGGAAGATAAAAAGATTCATGGGTAATGAAAGAGAAATACTCTGCTGGTACATTTAACTTTGAATCAACAACATATGTTTCACAATTAATTTATGGGATATATTTTTGGAGCTACTTACAAATGTGAAAGGAAGGGTTCATTTAAAATTTACAGAAGATTGGGAATTGGGGTGCTGGGAATATGAGGGAAGGGGAAAGAACTTCTACTCTAATCCCCAGCACTAACAGTGAGGAAGAAGAAAAAGTTACCTCCTACCCTGCTCAGAAGATGATCGGGGGAAGAGAGAAAGGATGGCAAGTCATGCTATTGGGACTCTGCAATAGTTAGAGTAGAAAAAGAGAAGAGGAAGGGGTAGAGTAGTGTCTTGATCTAAGGTACATGATGAAGTCTACTCAGCTTCCCAGAGACGGAAGAAATGTTAGGAAAATGAACTCCTGGCTAACAACGCCCTTCATATCTATCTGTCCTTCTGTTTCCCTCTTTTACTCTGACCTTTCCTTAAACCCTAGAAGTAGAAAGGGCAAGTTTTCTCAAGATGGTGGTATCTGAGAGAAGACAGGCAAAGAATTCTATCCAGGCTTCTTCCCTGACCATGAATTTCTTACTCCATATTTCTTCATTTTTCCAATACTCATTGAACCGATTTTCTTTCCTCAATGGAATTGCAAGGGTTCAGGCCCTCCCCATTCAACTATGCCATCAGCTAAACATACCTAGCTAGCCTCTAAACCTTAAGGTGTCAACTGTCAACCTTGGGTCACCCACTCTATCTGCTTTCTTTTTTATTTCCCTTAGGCTTGAAAGCATAGAGGGTGTACCCAGAAGGAGTCTGGTAAAGTTCTTTTCCATCTCTCTTTTTTTAAAAAAATAATTTTTGTTTTTGCAATTCAATCAGTTTCCAATAATCTCTGCATCATGAACACATATACAGTACCCCTTCTTATGTCAGAAAAAAAAACTTTAACTCTGGTATATGGTATATGGTGATGTCTATACCTTTTTTTTTTCCTAAGCAAACAGCTTTCTGGTTTTCTCAGCAGTTTTTATTAAATAAATTGGAGCCCAGTCACTTGTGCTCTTGGGTTTACAAAAAAAAAGTTACTGTATTTTTTTCCCCTCTTAGGTCTTATATTATCTAGTCTGTGTTACTATTTTTCTTTTCTTTCTTTCTTTTTTTTTTTTGGAGGGCAGTTGGGGTTAAGTAACTTGCCCAAGGTCACATGGCTAGGTTTTGAGGCCAGATTTGAACTCAGGTCCTCCTGACTCCAGGGCCAGTGCTCTATTCACTGTGCCAACTAGCCACCCCTTAACTAATCTATTTTTTCTATTTTTAAGTTGTACCAAATGGTTTTGACAATTACTGTTCTATAACGTAATTTGAGATATGGTGATGTCCTTCGCCCCTTTGTATCCTTAGTGCTTAGCACGATGCCTGACACATAGTTGGCAGTTAATGTTAATGACTGATTAATGATTATATTCCTTCATTCCTTTTTTTAAAAATTATTTCCTTAGAAATACTTGATCTTTTATTCTTCCAAATAAGTTTCATTATTATTTTGTCTAGTTCTCTAGAGTAACTTCTTGTTTGTTTATTTGAAATAGAGCTATTTAATTTAGGTGGTATTATCATTTTTAATATATGGGTTGAGTCATGAATTTGAATAAAATCTCTCCACAATTATTTGTCTTCTTTTATTTCTCTAAAGAGTATTTTGTGTTTGTAGTCACATGTTTTCTGAATGTTTCAGTGGGCTCATTTCCAGATATTTCTTTTTTATAGTTATTTTAATTTTTCTTCATTCAATCATGATTTTTACTAGTATTATACAAACATTTAATGTATTTTTTATGGTTTTTTTCTACTTTTCTGAAGCCAGTAATCATTAAAATTCATTTCTTTTGTTGATTCTCTTAGGTTTTCTAAATATGCCAACATATCTTCTGCAAGTAGGGATCATTTTGTCTGATATTTTTCAATGTTTAATGTAATTTTAGTTAATTTAATTTAATCCATAATGTTTTTTTCTTGTCTAACTGCTATGGCTAAGCATTTCCTCAAACTATATCAGATGAAGTGGGAAAAGGAAACTATTTTGCTTTAAGCCCAAATTTAGTGGGAAAGATCCTAGTGTTTCTCCATTACAAAGATAACTCTTGATTTTAAATCCATTCTTTGCAGTATATAAAAGAAGGGTGTTTTCATACTTATGTTTTTGTATTTTTAAGGTTAAATCAATGCTATATTTTGGCAAAAGTTTTTCTGCAACTATTGAGATACAATCTTATGGGATTTTCTTTGTTTATAGTATTAATTGTACTAATTGCTTTCATAATGTTGAATGATCATTGCATCCAACAAAGTCAATGCTTTTTTATGTATCATTGAAGTATCTTTGCTAAAAATTTTACTTAACCTGTTTGCATCAATGTGCATTAGTGATCTTGATCTACAACTCTATTTCTTTGATATCTTTTTGGTTTGACATTCAGGACCATAGTTGTCTCATAAAAGAAATTTAGTAGAGTACCTTATATATTTGTTTTTAAGAACAATTTTTGTAGTTCTTTAAATGTTTGGTAAAATTCAATTGGAAATCTATCTGCATTCATGGTTTTTCTTTAGTAGTTCATTTATGGCTAGTTAGATTTCTCTTTCTGTTTTACTGGATTACTTAAAATGACTATTTCTTATTTTATTCATTTGGGTGTTTTATATATTTTTAAGCTAATCATCCATTTCCTTTAAGTTCTAAGTTTTGAAGGTATATAATTATGTAATTTCTGATAATTCTCTTATTTCCTCTCTGTACATTGTGTGCTTGTCCTGTGAATTTTGTAATCTTAGTGATTTGATTTTTCTCCTTTTAATTGTTAGCTAGTGGTTTATCAATCTTAATTTTTTTTAAAAGCTACTTACTTTACCTGATAGTCTTTTTATTTTCAATTTTATCTCTATAAAATTTTCTTTTGTTCTTGTTTTGGTGTTGCTAATGTGGTGATTTTTTTAGTTGTTGGGTCTTTTTAACTGCCTACTCAGCTCATTAATGCCACTTTTTCAACTTTTTTAAATATTTTTTTTCAGATGTCAAATTTGCTCTGTTCAGAGGAAATGCATCTTACAAATTTTGGAATATTGTTTCATTGTATTTCACTTAAAACATTTTTTTGTGATTTGTTCTTTGACCCACTTATTATTAAGGATTTTACTTAGTCTACTTCTCAGTCTGTATCTGTTGTTCACAGTTTCTCTGTTGGTTGATTCTTTTTATTGAGTTCTGTTCTGTAAAAGACACATTATTTCTGCCTTTTTACATTTATTTATGATTTTTTAATGTTCCTACCACATGGTCAGTTTTTGTAAAGGTATAATATGTTGTGGTAAAATATGTAAATTCTTTAACATTTCCACTCAGAAATCACCAAAGGTATTTCAAATCTTTTTTTTTTTTTTTTTTGCTTTTTGGAGGGAGAAGGCAGGGCAATTGGGGTTAAGTGATTTGCTCAAAGTCGCACAGCTAGTAAATATTAAGTGTCTGAGGGTGGATTTGAACTCAGGTCCTCCTGACTCCAGGGCCGGTGCTCTGTTCACTGCGCCACCTAATTGCCCCTCAAATTTAATTTTTCAAAAAATCTTTTTCAGGTCTCTATTTTTCTTTTTGTTTATCTTTAATATCCAGCCCTGAAAAAGGATTGTCAAAGTCTCCCGTGATAATTGTGCTACCATCTACCACTTTTTTGTAATTCATTTACTTTTACTTCTGGGGATATATGTATATACGTACATGTACACATGTACACAATACACATGCATACACATATATTAGACAATGAAAGGGTATGATTGGTACATATGGAATATATGTAAAGTGTATTATTAACATATATGTCTATGTCTATGTCTATGTCCACACATATATAATCATATTTTTTCACTGTCCTGTAAGCATAATGTAGCCTCTCTTAACATTATGAAATTTCATTGTTGCCTTATTTGAAATCAGAATTGTGACTTCTGCTTTTAATTTAATCCTCTGGAGCATAATAATTTTTGTTCTTACCTCTCATTGGTAACCGTATGTACTCTGATATTTTGAATGTATTTGTTAATATACAGAAAATTATTGGCAGTTTGTGTGTATGTATGTGTGTATGTGTTCTATTCACTGTCATTTTATTGAGTAGTTTAATTCACTTTTAGTTACAATTGTGAAGTTTATGTTCTCTTCCTTTAAACTCTATTATATATTTTTTCTTTTCACTCCTCTTTTAAATCAGCACTTAGTCCTTATGCTCTTTTTTGGGGGGACGGGGGGGACTGATCCTGGTCTCCTCCCACAGATTTTCCTCCCCTACTTTTCCCCTTGTTACCCTACCAATCCTAAAGACCTTCAGTTTCCTTTTTTTATTTATTCCTTGTTTCTATTCTTTTCTCCCAGTTCTTTTATTTCTCTCCTGAACCATTTTGCAAATTCTTGAAATTGCTCCATTTTCATTCCTAATGATCTCACTGAATTTATTTTAATATTTTTTTCTGTCCTTGGGATTTTAAAATTTTTATTTATTTTGCCTCTAGTACTTGTTCATTGCTTTGGTGCCTTCTCTCAATTGTTTACTCAATTTTTTCCTACTTTCTCAATCTCTTTACTAATTTTCCTGTGATTCCCTTCCTATACTCAGCCTTCTTGTAGGAAGCCCCTTCTCTTCTGTACTACACAGCACTGAAGTATCCTCATACTCCTGAACATCTCCCCACTCTACTGCAACCAACTTATTGAGTAATTCAGTTACTTTTATCCGCTAAGAAGATGGAAATAAGGGCAGATTTTTTTTTTTTTGCCATGGCCATATTGAGCTTGAGACAATGAATCACTGTAGTGAGCAATGGGTGATAAATATGGTATGTGCTAGGCATAGCTAGAAATAGCAAGCAAGTAATATGGCCTTCTGTATTTCTGTTGGAATTGGCTAGATGGCCTAATAAATTCTTGCTGGGGACTAGTTTCTTTCTTCTCTTCTTGAAATTGTTTTATTACTTTATTTTTTTACATTTCTGGTTTGGAGGTGATAAAAGGGTGCTAGGCTTAGAAACAACCTCTCACTCCCCTATCTTCCTAGGAATTCCTGAATCTCCATTGCACCTCTTTAATGAAGAGAGATTTCCTTGACAAGGTAAAGCCACTGAGGCCCTTCTTTCTGGCACTTAACACATCCTGACTTGGTCTTAACTTCTGTAGCCCTGAATATCACTGAATTAACTCCCCATAAAGATGAAGGTGCCTTATTTAAATCCACACTAAATCAATACACAAGATTTTTTTAAAACATTTGCCTGTTTTGTTTACAACGGTTTTTTACAATATTTGCTTACAATATTCTAACAATAAACAGTAATTTGTTTATTGTTAAACAGTAAACAATACAAATTGTTTACAATTTGTTTACAATATTCTAACAGAACAGCCCCATTGCTGTGTTTCTAATTCTTAATAATTAACTCCTACAAAAATAAGCCCAAGCTTTTATAGTAACTTAGTCTATACATAAATAAAATTTCTCTAGCTAGTTTAAAGGCCTTTTCATTGACCAAGATGCTTATTTCAACAAAAATGTTCCATTGACCAGAGAAGGGTATATATACTATACTAAAACACATACATATATATTATATAAATATATGTATACTACACTAAAAATACTGAGATGCACCCTTTAAATTAACCTTTATAAAAGGATGTTAGAGGCAAATAGAACCAGAGCAGAAACAAAGAGAAGCATGTCAGACACATGGTCTCAAGTTCCACGGAGGGAAGCATGTGCAATCTTACATGACAACTTCACCAGGGAAGAATGTAATCAGGGGGCCACGAGGCCCCAGAAAAGGAGGAGAAACAAGCTAGCCCCAGAGATGGGAGCAGATTAAGTAAGTGCCCAAGTGGTGAAGCATTCAAGCCATGCTGGGAGCAGCAGAAACAAAAGCAATAGTTAGTGGCGAAGAAGAAGAAGAAGGAAGAGGAGGAGGAGGAAGAGGAGGAAGAAGAGGAGGAAAGGAGGAGGAGGAGGAGAAGAAGAAAGAAGAAGTCCTGAACCAAGGGGAGGAATTTCTGTACTTATGGAGTCTATAGACCAAGCCTCCTAGACCCAGTGGAGAAGTCCCTCGACCAAGCATGGACTAGAGCCAAAGAATAACCAGGATTGAGCCATAGGGGGAGTAGCAAACTCAGACTTTACTTTCATTTGTACTGTGAATTATGCAAATTGTGCCTCCCTGACTTTCCCCACTACACACTGGATTTCAGCCAGACCCTCTATGTTGCTTAAATATTCTTGCCATTTCACAATAATCTGTGCCAGACTTTGTCCAGGCTCAAGTTTCCAATACCTCCAAACCCCACTCCATTGTCCTAAGATGATCTCAACTCCTACTTTACTGAGAAGATGGAAACCATCAGGCAATGACTGAAACTATTTTTTTTCCTGTATTTACATATTTCTGTCTTCATGAGCATAATCTCTTTCCTCCTACTCAAATAAGACTACAAGATCTTCTTCCTCCTTTCCAAGGTTAACCTATACCCATCATTCCATCTCTCCAATCAGCCCTTCCCTTCCTAGGGTTCAGATTGATTATTTTTTGTCTTTGTATCCCCAGGGCCTACACAATAAATACTTGTTGAGTTGAATTGAATTGAATTGATTCACAACACTCTCCTCCTTCACTGACTCTTTCTCAGAAGCATAAGGAAATGAATAGGTCTCTATCCCGGAAAAAAAATTCTTCTCTGGAATCTGTTATTAACCTTCAATCCTTGCTGTCCTCATATCTTCCTCTTTTCTTTCACTGTCAAACATCTAAATGAGCAGCAGGTTCTTCACGTCTCCATTTCCTCACCACCCAATTTCTCTTTTGTCTCCCATAATCAAGTTTATACATCACTAAAACTGAAGTTACTTATTGCTTCTTGGCAAATCCAAGAATCTTTTCTCAATCCCCGTTCCCCTTAGCCTCTTTGTAGCATTTAACATATTAATCACATTCTCTTCTCTCTTGGATGCCCCATCATTGCCTTTTTATCATTCTTTCTCTGTCTCCTTCGCTTACTCCTCCTCTTCTACCTGCTCATAAAATGTGGGAATGAAAGTATTCCCCAAAATCCATTCTTCTGTCCTCTACTCTCCCCTCTTTTCCTTTTCTTCCTTGGTAATCTCATCCTCATAATTTCAGTGATCACATCCGTGATTCCCAAATCCATATCTCCAGCTGTAATCTATCTTCTGAACTTCTCTGCCTGTCTGACATTTTCCATTTAGGTATCCTACTATTATATCATATTCAACTAAATTTATCTCTCTTTCACTTCCTCAATCTCCCTCAAAAACTTCAAAACAGGCCTTCTTGATTTAACTGTTTTTGTTAATGGCAAATCATTCTTTTTTAAATATGCTTTTTGTTTTATTTTACTTTTTTTAAGTTAGCAAAACTTTTTTCTCTTCCTACCATATCCCCTCAAGTGGAAAAAAGAGAAAGACCATATAATGTATAATCAGGCAAAATGAATTCCTTCATCATCCATGTCCAAAAATGTATGTTTCATTCTTCATCTTGAGTCTATCACTCTTATCTATCAGATAAGTAGTATGCTTCATCATAAAGTCTCTGAAATTGTGGATGATCACGGCATAGGGTTCTTAAGTCTTTCAAAGTTTCTGTCCTTTACAACATTGTTATTATATAAATTATTATTCTGGTTCTGGTTACTTCTGTCTGCATAAATTCATGCAAGTCTTCCCAAGTTCCTCCAAAACCATCCCATTCATCATTTCTTATGACATCATACAGGCCTGCACGACCTGTCACCCTCCAAAGGATTTTGGACAGCCTGCAAAAAATGCACAGGATATTGTATGAATACAGACTGAAGCATTTTTCACTTTCTTTCTTTCTTTATTTTTCTTTTATTCAATTTTTTTGTACAAAATGACTAATATAGAAATGTTTTACATGATTGCATGTGTATAACCAATATCTACTTACCATCTCAAAGTGGGGAGGGGAGGGAGGGATAAAATTTGGAACTCAAAACTTTAAAAAATGTTATACATATTTCCCCCCCCAATTGCATGTTAAAACAATGTTTAGCACTTTTAGAAAGTTTTTTTAAAGGCTATGACCTTCACTAATAGAAAGAAAAACTCAGAAGGGTACAGCAAAGTTAAATTGGAAAAGTGCCTTCTCAGATACCTGAGCCAAGGAAGAAAAGTTTGTGTTCCAAGAGCATCATCCTATGACTTCATATGTAAGGAGGAAGAGTATTGGGTTGGATAATGCTACCTAGAATGAAGAACAGAATGGATTTCTTCTTTACAACCTGACTAATGTTTAATGTGAAGATATTTGAAGATCCTATATTTGATCGCATGCTGCTATGAGCGGGAAAGGGGGAGGAGAGGGAAAGGGAAAAAATTTGAAACTCAAGGGATTGTGGAACTGAATGTTATAAACTAAAAGTAAATAAATACATTTAAAATTTTTTAAAGTAGAAATTTGAAGAATTGTATGGGACATATTTATTAGCTATGTGACCCTGTGTGACCACTTACTTTTTCCATGTCTCAGTTTCATTATCTGTAAAATAAAAGGAATGATCTCAATGACCTCCAAGGGGAAAAAAAAAAGAATAGAATAGATTTCTTAAATAAACATTTTGTTTATAATTCAAAAGGAAAAATCTATCTTTGCTCTGGAACCAACCAAGGCTCCTAATCCCCAGGAAATTATGGCCTTCAAGTCAGAAACATGGACTTTGGGAGGACAACTATGAAGTTGGAAAGAAATAAGGGACAGAAGATTTACAGAGGAAAAGAAGGCAATGGGATGCAGTAGAAAGATTATCAGACTGAAAGTTGGGAAACCTGGATTCTGGTACTAGCTCTGACACTAACTGTGTGATCTTGGGCAAGTCATTTCCTCACCTGTAAGAAGTGGTGGGGAGAGACTTCCTGTCTGTAAAATGAGAGGATTGGACTAGATAATCTTCAATATCTTTTTCAGTTCTAAGGTTCTATGATTCTAGGAGCAGACACCCTACTCAGCTTCTGTTCTTTCTTTAGGATGGGTTGCTTACTCAGAAGTCAAGGTCCTTATTAATTAGACTTTCAACTGCTATTAGATAGTTCTTCCTTGTCTTTTATTTTTGGTACTTTTTTCATTATTAAATTTTCTTTTAAATTTATGGAATAAAATAAGCATTTCTATAACACAGTACAATAAAAAGATAATTGCATATGAAACTATGAAACTTCACATCTACCATGTACAACTTGATATTCCTTTCAAATATACAATAAAATTATCATGTAAATTTCTTTATCTTCTTTCTCCTCCCTCTGCCCTATAAATGGCTACCATCAGATACAAATACATATATATATCTTAAAACAATATTTGTTACTGAACAGAGTGTTCTCTTGGCTCTGCTCATTTCACTCCATTATTTCATGCAGGTCTTTCCAAGTTTTTTCCTGAAGTCATTGATTTTATTTTTTTTTTATTTTTATTTTATTTTATTTTATATTTATTTCTTATAGCACAGAAACATTCCATCACAATTACATACCACAACTTGTTCAGTCATTGTCCAACTGACAGGCAATTTTTCCTTTAATTTCTAGTTCTTTGCTACCACAAAGATCTACTATAAACATTTTAGAACATATAAATTTGTTTTCCTTTTTCCCTAATTATCTTCAGAAATAGACCAAGTACTGGTATTGCAGGGTCAAAGGGTATAGGTCATTAAATAACTCTTTGGGTATAATCCCAGATTGTCCTCTGAGATGGTTGGATCATTTCAATCCACCAACAATGAATTAGTATCCCAATTTTTCCACATTTCCTCCAACATTTGTCACTTTTCTCTTCTATAATTTTAGCCAATTTAGTAGGCATAAAATGATATCACAAGGTTATTTTAACCCGCATTTCTCTAGTCAATAATGATTTAGAGGATTTTTTCATATGACTATAAATTGTTTTGATTTCTTCATCAGAAAACTGTTCATATCCTTTGATATCAATTTATCAGTTGAGGAACGACTTGGATTCTTATAGATTTCATAATGTTCTTTATATATTTTCAATATGAGACCTTTATCAGATAAACTGTCTATAAAAATTTCCCCCCAATTTTCTGATCTCCTTCTCATCTTACCTACATTTGCTTTATTTGTACAAAATAAAATTTATATGTAAAATTTATAGCGGAACTTTTTGGGGCAGCCAAGAATTGGAAATAAAGTGAGTATCCATTAATTGAGGAGTGACTGAACAAGTTGTGCTATATGATTGTAACTGATATGGCATATGGTATATCAGTGTAATGGAATTAATATTTTTTGCCTTTTGATATATTATTGAAAGATACACACTCTAACACTAATAGGTCAATAAAGTCAAGAGCGTAATCATTTTTCCTATATATAACTTGTATTTTTATAAAGTATACCATAAACTCAACATGGTAGTTTTAAAGCCATCCTCCTTAACTGCATCTCCCTCTGAACTTCCTTCCTTCTGTTTTCATTTGTGCATTTAAAGATTCTTCAATAATACTTTTTTCATTCTTTTCATTTTCAGTAGAAGCAGCATCACTTGCTTTCATCTTCTTCCAATGCCTTCCCAAAATGGTTTTAAGCTTCTTGGATAACAAATAAGCACAGTCAACCAAAACAAGACCATACAATATCCATGTCTGAATATATATACATATATATATACATACACACATATACACACACACATATGTACATACATACATACATACATACATATATATTGCATTCTGTGCTTCTGGTTCATCCACTCTAGGTCAAGAGGCACTTCATCACCAGCCCTTTGAAGTTGTGTTTGGTCATCTCATTGATCATAATTCTTAAATCTTTTGACTTTAGACATTTTCATTTTTATCATAATGGTGTGGTCCAAATGAGAACATTTAATAATTATTTATTTCTAGCTTTGTTGTGGCTTCATTTTTACAGTTCTTCTACGTGGACTCCTAAATATTTTATTCTGCATTTATTTTGAATATATTTCTTTTTCTGTCTCTTACTGCCTACTTTTGCTGGTAATAATGTAGAAAGATTATTTCTCTAAACTTATTTTATATTCTGCTACTCTGAAGAAGCTGTTGCTTCAATTAATTTTAACTGAGTCTCCAGGGTTCTTTAAGTAAACCATCATAGAAAGTATGGGAAAGAAAAGGTATTAGACTGACTACCAAACTGAAGGTCTACAGAGCTATTGTTCTGACCTCATCGTCATTCACCCTGTGCCTGTGAAACCTGGACAGTCTACCAGGGTCGTGCCAGGAAAATGAATCACTTCTATTTGAATTATCCTAGGAAGATTCTGAAGATCACCGGGCAAGATAAGGTACCAGACACTGAGGTCCTTACTTGAACTGCCAAGCATTCAAACTCTCCTGCCAAGAGCACAACTCTGATGGGCTGGTCACATTGTTTGAATGTAAAATGTACACTTGCCAAAAAGACTATTTTATGGAGAGCTCACACAGCAAGCATTCATATGGTGGTCAAAAAAAGTGATATAGGGACACTCACAAGGTCTCTCTCAAGAACTTTGGAATTGATTGTGTGACATGGAAGACACTGGCACAGGATCACTCAGCATGGCATGCCCTCCTCAGAGAAGGTGCTCTATGAGCAAAGCAGAATTGAGACAGCTCAAAGGAAACGCCAGTGCAAAAATACAGGGTATCCACCCCAAGTGCCCACACTGACTATTTGTGCCGGAGCTGTGGTAGAGCATTCCAAGCTCGTATTGGTCTGATCAACCACAGTCAGACACACTGAAACTTGACTCTAGCATAGTGATGTCATTTTGGTCCTCTTCTGAGGATGAAGGACAACAAACAATATCATCTATAAAAAGAGATACTTTCATTTCTTCTCTGAATTCCTTTGGTTCCTTTTTTCTTATTGTAAGAGTTGGCATTTCTAAAATTATAACAAATAATCACGATAATAATGGACATCCTTTCTTGACCCTTGATCTTATTAGAAAGGATTGTACTGCTTCTCTAATACATCTAATGTTCACTGATGGTGTTAGAGATCTACTATTTACCATATACTGAAAAATTAATTTATTCCTATGCTTTTTTAGTCTTTGTAATAGAAACAGATGTTGTATTTTGTAAAAAAAAAACTCTACATCTGATATAATCATGTGATTTTTATTGTTTTCATATTAACGTGATTTTTTAATCATTAAGATTTTCCTGACCTGAAACTAACCTTGCATGTCTCACATGAATCCTCATTAACCACATTGTTTAATCTTTTAGGTATGTTACTGTTGTCTCTTTGATAATATTATATTCAATGTTTTTGCAATGATATTGAGGACATTGATCTATCATTTTCTTTTTCTCATTTTCTTTCCCTGGTTTAAGTATCAAGATCATATTTTTCTCACTGAAGGAGTTTAGTAGAATTTCTCCCTTTCTTATTTTTGCAAACAGTTTATATATCAGATTTATATGTCTTTCAAATATTTGACAGAAATCACTTATAAATTCATCTGGCCTGAGAGGTTTATTGGAGAGTGCATTTATGGATTATTAAATTTCTTTTTCTTTCTATCTTTGTATTTAGAAGGGTTTTTTGTTGCTTTCTTTCTCTTGTATGTCCAGTTGATAGATCTATTCTTTCTTTTGTTGATGAAAATTTTTAGAAAGATGTATCTTCTCCTAAGGCAGGGGTGATGAATGTGTGGCCTCAAGGCCATATGATCTCAAGGTCACAGGTTCTCCATCACTGGCCTAAGGAATGCTTTGGCTTAATCCCAAATATTTTAGCATGGCCTCTTTTTTTGTCTTTTTCTTTGATAAAAAATATATACTAGTTTATGATCCATCCTTTGACCTATACATTATTTAATAAATTTAAAGTAAATTATTTAATATCTATTTAAGTTTGAACCCTTTCATCAAGAATCCTTTATTGATAATATTCTTTATTGTGTTGTGGTCAGTAAATTCTGTGTTAACATTTCTACTTTCCGACACTTGTTTATTAAGGTTTTGTGCCTCCACACATGATGAATTTCTGTATAGAAGCACTATATAGAGGCATACCATAGCTAGCATTTCTAATTTTCTTTCTAAATTTCTAAGTTCTAAATTTCTTTCCTCATTTTTAACTTCTTTCTTGGTTTTTCTTTTCATTGGACTTATCTAGATTTGAAAGAGATACAATTAGGACCATGGTTATTCTTATTCTGTTGTCTTTTTCTCCCAATAATCAATTTATTTTTCTTTAAGTATTTAGATGCTATCATATTTGATCCATAAATATTAATTAATAAATATTAAATATCACGTTGTTATCTCTGGTGTCTTTAACTATATATAATCTAATTGTTCATATTTTTAAACTACATCTGGTTCTTATTATTGCTTTGCCTTCTGTTATGATTGCTATTCTTTGGCAAGTTTACCTGAAGCATAAATTCTTCACCAACCCAAAGATGTCAAAAACATGGCCTGTGGGCCACATGCAACCTACAATACTTTTGAATATAACCCAAACCAGATTAAAATGTAATTGGGAAATACCTGTCAAAAAATATAAAGACAATAAAACATTAAAAATGTTAATATGTGGCTTTCTAAATTAATATGTAATTCAAAGGGATCCCTATGTATAGTTTAGTAACCCGTTTCCATATGAGTTTAACACCACTGTAACTAGTCCCTTATTTTAACTCTGTGAGGATCTTTATGTCTCAGATGTTTCCTGTAACTAACATAATGTCGGATTCTTTCTAAGCCATTCTTCTGTCTTCTTCTATTTTATATATGAATTCATCCCATTAATTATATTCTCTTTCACTCGTTCTTTGCCCCTATCCTCCTCTTTACAAAGCAGAAAGGGATAAAAGACAATGAATATCATTAACACCAATTAAATGTAATTAAAGCATTCTTCTTGCACATTACTGCTGCTGGTCTTTACCCATTACCCTGATCCCAATAACTGGCTCTTATCCTTTCATTCTTTCCCTTTGATTCCCAGTAGAGGTCGCTGTGGCTAGCTCAGGGTTCAGGGCATCATGCTTTTAAGAACTCTACCCTGCTCCCCTCTCCACTCAGTCAGCAGAGAAATGGAAGACCACAAAGGCCCTTAGCACAGAGCACTTTAAGTTAAATAACTTAAAGATAATGAAATTCTCTTAGGTTTATGACTCCCTTTCTTTGCACAGCTAAAAAGTTTTAAAATGAACATTATAAATAGCATTCTTAAAATGCTTTCAGCTTGTAGGCAATTTATTCATTTTCACCAATGGCAAATTCCCCACCAATTGAATTTAATACAATCAAATATCCACTGGTTTTCCTTCCCTCTCTCACACTTTCTATAGCAAAAATGCAAAATTAAGGTGCCACTACAATTATAGCTTTTGAATCATCTTTAGAAAAAGTAAATAACTAGTAGGCAAAAAGCTTAAATTCAAAGCAACCCTTAACATTGTAAAAGTGGAGGGCGGAACCAAGATGGCGGCATAGAAGCAGCAAGGTCCCGCAGCTCCCACACCACCACCCTAAACACCCATTAAATTATGAGCCCAGATAAAGTCTAGGAGTCTCAGGCTCACAAAAATACAGAGAACACATCTCTCGGGGAAGGCAGCTTGGCAGCAGGGGCTCATCAGGGTGGCCAGGAGCGGAGACTGAAACAGCCTGAAGCCAAGACCGGGGCCAGGCCTAGGACGGTGGGAAGGAGCCGGGCTGAGCTGAGCTGAGTGGGCACTGCAGCCAGTCTGCACAGGTTCTACAGCCTCCAGCACCTCCACATCTGCCAAGGCGTGAGGAACAGGATGGGAGAGGCACAGCTTGCACCACAGCAGCAGAGCAGAGACCCCACCAGCCCAAAACCGCAGCTGCCCCTAGGAGCCTCCCTAACAGAAGCATGAGTCTAATTCAAAGAAAATCTAAAGCACCTGCCTAAGGGAATATTCAAATCCTCTGACAGTTAGTGAAAGTGAAACTTTGAAAATTAATTTGGGGATGGTATAGCAGTTCGAGCCAATCTGCCCCCGGGGCAAAGAAGCAGTGGGGGAAGGGAACGGCTGGAACCCTCGGTGGCCCCCACCAGGCTGCTTCAGAGCCCCTGGCCTACGGACTCTGCAGGGGGACTGAATCGATTGATCAGGGCCAAGTGCTCTTGTGTTGAGTGGCCTGGATCTGGATCGTGGTCTTGGGTGGTGGTCCTGGGGTGTACTTTCAGCAACCCAAAGCTGGAGGGATTTGCAACACCCCCCTAATAGCTCCAGCAGTTGGGAAAACCCCAGAGATTTGGAACAGAGCTTCCCCCACTAGAAGCAGAGTTTCACAGACCTAAAAAAACCAACCA
>CM053599.1:182551178-182576406 GCA_028646575.1 Pseudocheirus occidentalis | reverse complement strand
CAGTGGGATCAATGTTCTGGGCTGGGGGGTAGGGGCAAAAAGGGGAGAAAATTTGTGACTCAAAACCTTGTGGAAATGAATGATGTAACCAAGAAAATAAATTAAAATAAAAAAAAATTAAAAATCCAGTGCATCTAAAAACATATGATCATTTCAATAGATGCAGGAAAAAGCCTTTAACAAAGTACAACATTTTTATACTAAAAAAAAAACCCCTACAAACTATAAGCATAAAGGGATTTTTTAATATCATAAAAAGTATCTATCTAAAACAAAAATCAAGCAACATATGCAGTGAGGATATACCATAATTCTATAACAACAAATTACCAAGGGAATACTTTATAGAACTTGAAAAAAAGATAAAATTTGGAAAAAGAAAATAACACCTTAAAAATATAAAACATCAAAGGAAAGGGTGAAAAGAAGTAAGGAAGAGGAAGGATTAGTACTTCTAGACCCTGAACTATATGATAAAGCAACGATCATCAAAGCCATCTGGTCCTGGTTAAGGAATAGACAGAGAGATGAATGGAATAGAGTAGACAAGAAAGAGTCAGAAAGAATAGAACTCAATAACCCAGTGTTTGATGAAGTGAAAAGCACAAGACACCTAGGGGAAAACTCCCTATCTGACAAAAATTACTAGGAAAAAAGGAAAGCATCTGGCAGAAATTAGCTTAGAATGCTACACTCCACAATACATTCCAAATGGATATGTGACCTTAATATTAAAGCTCATACTATCGAAAAAATTTAGAAGGAGCGGCTAGTTGGCTCAGTGAATAGTGCACTGGTCCTAGAGTCAGGAAGAACTGAGTTCAAATCTGGTCTCAGACACTTGACACACTTACTAGATGTGTGACCATGGACAAGTCACTTAACTCCAACTGCCCTGCCTTCCCCCCTCCCTCTCAAAAAAAGTATTAAAAAAAATTAGAAGAGAAACAGATAATTTACCTCTCATAGCTATGGGTAAGAGATGTATTCTTAATCAAAAAAGATATGGAGGTAATTACAAGAGATAAAAATAGATAACTTTGATTACTCAAAACTCCAGGTAGTTGCAGTTTTATTTTCAGAAAGCAGAAAGATTTGTAACTTGATCCTAAAATTTGGAAGAAAGCAACAGGATCAGACTGATTCTTCTAAAGAATTATATATAGGTGTATCAGACTGGCTTTCAAGAATTTCTCTATTATGGAAACTCAGATCTTGAGCATATATGGTAATAAGATCAAAAGTTAGGATTTTTGATGCAATTTTGTAACCCTTTGTGTAATTGTGTTGTAGTGTTTGTGCCTAGCCCTGTGTAGCTAGAAAACTGAACTGTTTCTATGTACCTTTGGTATTCAATCATGTTTTTGTGAGCCCCTCTCAGGTTTGGCTAACTATTCCAGCATTGTGGAGACCCCTGCTCCTGAGTGAACATCTGAGCCAGGGTACTTGGAAAAAGATGACATCGGATGCAGACGGCTTGTCCAAGAATCTGAACCAGGCCTGCACAAGAACGATTACAGCTTTAACTTATTGGTCTGTGTTCTCATTGTGCTACCTTGACCCCTCCCCCCCTTTTTACTGTAGAAAAGAGCAAGCAGGTTTCAGTGACCACAGTGCGTGACCAAGTTAATGATTCTCATGAGAATAGAATATAGCCTGCATTCCTAGCCAAAATGGGTTGGATGTTTTGAACAGATCTTGCTGTTTCCATGAACTAAGCAAAGGTTAACATTTGTAATTGAATGTATAAGTAAAAGGTTCAGATTCCTAAAGCAAGAATAAACAAACTTGGGAGAACATTCTTTTCTGAATAATACAGGAATAATTAGACCAAGGAAAAAGAAGTTTGTGAAGCAAAGGTGCAAACACAATGTTGAATCATTATCCCATAAACTAAGACTGGGATACAATTGAGCTGCTATAATATTCCTTTTTATATATTAAAGAATTTGGTAAGTGGGTATTTGGCCTAGTCATCTGCCTGTCACTAGATATTTGTCTGTATGGAATAAGGTCCTTAAATGGTTCAAAACAATGTTAGAACAATTGAATATTAGTACAACTGATTATGAGACTTAGCTGTTATTCTATTAATTACTGAAACTAGATCACAAATGTCTTCTATGTGAGGAAAAGAATCTCAGTGCAAATTTCTTAAAGGAAGGTAAATTATGGAATACTTTTTATTAATGGAAAAGTCAACTTCATTCAAAGTTTGCTACTACTGTGGAAATAATACCTGTTTATAGTGTCCGTTCTGTGATGCAAACATGTTTTATTATAAGCAACTTATTGATGTGCACTGTTTTAGGACTAATTAGTTATAGATCCTCTCAAGTTTTTTTTATGATAACTGGAGTGGAAGTCAGTATCTCTGCTATAAGTAAATTCATTTGTATAACTATTGAACTCAAAGATAGGAATCTTCCAGCTGCAAAGTGTTCATAGGGTTGAAAGTTTCTATTTGTGAAGTGTAGACTCAGAGTGGAAATTTCTCAGGCAATAATAAGATTAGATAATTTTGTATGTCAGATCCATCAGTTTGTGAGGTTTAGCCATTAACCTCCCTTGTTTAAGGCAATACAGTTATGTTAGTAAAGGAAAGTTAATTAGTTTAAGTAATGGATTATACTAGTCCATAATCACTCTACTGGTCATTTTTCTCCTACCTTTCTGGCTCTTGTTTGTTTTAATCTTTGTGCCAGACTTGTATCTTCTAGGCACACTTGCAGATGCCAGCTCAAGCTGATTACCAAATACTGCCTGAAATCGCTATGCAACATCCCTGGGATCTGGCATCTGCCACGTTCCGGACATTGGGACATTGGCTGCAGCCCCCACCTCTCAAATGATGGATCCCTGTGAGGCAGGGCCAGCTCTACGTTCTTTCTCAGCATGAAGCAGCCTGGAACTGAGACCTTTGTCCCTTGTCCCCAAATGATTTTGGGTCCCATCTGTTTAAGAGGGGAATGGTAGGGAGCTGGGGTGCCTTTGGCAAAGGGCCTAGGTTTCCATTTAATAAGAGGCCTCAGACCCAGGCCCAACTTTGAATTGTTGGTTAAGCCAAAGCCTTACCCAGAGTCCCCCATTTCTCTGAACATCTCCAATGGCTGCCCTTGAGGACATGACCTATCCTGGCCAGCCCCTGGGTGAGGAGGTAGAGGAAGAATCTGGCAACAGATGCTGCCCAGAGGCCTAACTGCATTTGTAACACCTCCAGGACTGATGGGTGTTTTTGGCATCATCACCAAGCTAGCTCTGGGGAGTGTGGGTAGGGGGGAACCATCCCAGACCATTCAAGCGATCAGCTTTGTTCGCCCACGAGAAGCAAAACCCCCCTGCACCTCCAAAATCCAATCCTGAGCCACTGTTCCATCCCCAACAGACAGATAAGAGAGGGGACCCAAACTGGGTCAGGCTCCCAGGTGTGAGGGTGCATTTGTAACCTTGTTTGTAACATTGTTGTAAGTTTGGTCTACATTTGTAACCTTGTTTGTAACAGCATTTGAAACATTGTTGTAACTTCAGACTTGTAATTAGCACCCCCCAACAAAAAGACCATTGGGAGACATGCAAGGACAGGCAGTTTGTGTCCTTTCACCCTATGCTAACCTGTGTGCTGGTATCATTGAAATTAACAAGGACCCAGGGTTGTCTAACCTCCTCCTCCAAGCTCCTGACAATGCCTGGATGGCCTGCACCACTGGCCTTACCTCCAGCATTCTCATCCATGTCTTAGTAGACTCTAACTCCCCTGAAATGTACATTTTGGTTAAATTGGTTTGAATGTCTGTTTAATTGATCACCTAGGCTGACCTCCCTTGTAACATCATTAGCCAGCCCCTCCCTCTTAGGCTATGTGCAGAAGCAGGTCCAGTCTGTCATATTCATGGTCCTTGCATAGGCATTGAACACCCATAAGTGGCCCGAAATCCATGATTGGATTTTTTCCTAAAACAAAGAAAGGAATGAAATGGCCAGGAACTAGTTAAGCTGGGGACTAAAGATAGGAGTCTAGAGATCAGCCAGGAAATAGTTAAGTGATACTTTGTGAAATTAGAAATCAGCAGCCTCAGTAAACTCAAAGTGAACCCAAGATAGAAATTAGTGAAGCAGCCTGTACCTGGCTAAGAATGCACCTGGGTAATCTGTCTTATTTTTTCTTTTCCTACATGCCTAAGTCTGCATTCCCATGCCCAACTCCTCATTCACTCCCCTGGTTCCCATGCCCAACTCTTCATTAATCAATATTGCTCCTGGTACATGCCTAAGTCTTCATGCCCAGATGCCCAACTCTTCATTAATCAATACTAGGGTGATCACATTGTCCTGGTTCCCATACCCAACTCTTCATCAATCAGTAAGGTATTTACACTCCCTTGATTACAAAGATCAGATCCTCTGTACCTGGATGTCAACTAGTTTTAGTAACAAATCATAGACAATTAGGGAAAATGGTATAAAAGATCCTGTACTTCTGCATTACTTTGCTGTTCTCTCTCCCTTTTTGGCTTTTGAGACAGCCCAACTGATAAATCAATTACTATTAAAGCTCCTTAAACTTTTATTTGGACTCTGTGGTCACTTTGTTAAAACTTGCCATTTCAGAACAAAGAGCACGACTTAGTAGGTAGGGAACAAGTTATGATAGGTTAAAAGAACCTGCTATCATGAATGGTAAAATCAATATGATTGATTTCAGAGCTGAAGTGTCAACACCAATATGATTTGCTGGAAATTGGGAATGAGGGGCTAGCAACAATTCCCTACTTTTCTCCTGTGACTGAGAAATGTTCATTGTTTGAGTCCAGCTACGATGTTAGATTATGGACCAGAAGTCTTTGGACAGCAAACCAGACATCCTTGAAGGATAGCTCGTTGGTGTAAAGACACTAAACCAACTCCCTGGTGTCCACCCACATTCCTCAAAGATACCAGATTCCCTTGAGGCAAAAATAGAACAGTGATTAGCAGGAGAACTGGATTTCTAAATTTAACTCATTACAGGCCAGCTGAATTTCTGAACTAAGTTAGAGACAAAGAACCAAGACATGGGCAGTAACAGGACAAAATAAATTAATTGTAAATAGGATCAGTTTTTTAAAAGGCATAGAGTTAATCTGATCATTTTGGAGGAAACAGGAAAAAAAACCACTTGATAAATAGCTACATAGACTGGGAAAACAAATGGCCACATGAGACCTCCTAAGGTCACCCCCTCTCAGTCAGGTGGGAAGTAAGTGTGCATCTCATCTTCCTTCTTTTGCAGTTGCGTTTTATCATCGGTCAGAGCAAGTTCTAAAGTCTTCCAAAACTGTTTTTCTCTGTAATGTTGTTATTGTATGAATTGTTCTCTTCCTTCTCAATTCACTCTGTGTCAATTCCTAGGGTTCTCCTTGCTTCCTCTGAACAGAGCTGCCACACAGCCCTTTGACAGCTTTGGAGGCAAAAGGGAAGCCTCACTCCTGATAAGGCCAAGAAACTGTTTTAAAACTCACTGGAGGGATTTAGTTTTAGTTTTGTTATGTTTTTCAAAGCAAGCCCCAGATGTGTGGCTGCTGCCACAAGGATAGCTCTGCCTTTGCTCTTAATGAAAAGGAACTGGCCCCTCTGCTTGGGGCTATCTGGGGCTGCACACTTAGACCTGCCTCTCTGCTCTTACTTGCCAGTACTTGGCACACATACAACTAAAGTGTCAAGGAGAAAATTAGCAGCCACAAACTTTGTCCCCAGTACTGTTCTTTCTGATCTGATCTGCCCTTCTAGCCTTTGTGAAACTCTCATCAGCCGGTCCAACTTGTCTAGGGCCAGCAACCCCCTCATTTCCTAGACGAGGACACTGAGGCTCAGGGGCACAGTGATTTGCACAACTTCACTCCTGGTGGCAGAATCAGAATGGGAAACCAGGTTTCTTATCTTTCAAACCATTCCTTTACCATACAACTTTCCTAGATTCTGACCCAATCTGCACAGCTGAAGCCTACTATCCATTCTCTCTGTGTTAATACAAAGATTAGCCACTAATAGGAATAATAGGAGCAGCCAGGTAGTGAAATGATAGAGCACTGAGCCTGAAGTCAGAAAGTCTCGTCTTCCTGAGTTCAAATCTGGCCTCAGTCACTCACTGGCTGTGTGACCCTGGGCAAGTCACTTCACCCTGTTTCCTTCAGTTCCTTGTCTATAAAATGAGCTGGGGAAGAAAAAAGGCAAACTACTCCAGTATCTCTGCCAAGAAAACCCTAAACAGGGTCATGAAGAGTCTCCCAACTGAAAGGACTGAACAATAGATAGGTATGATGAACTTCACACCTATTAGCCAAGATAGCAGATTAGCAGGGCAGTATAGCCAGTCTCCCTCTACAAGACTCCTCTACAAAGACCTAGAAAATGCACCAGATCAGATCCTGATGGGGAAATCCAGAAAAGGTCGTAGTGAGCTATTTGTCTGGCATGGCAGAATACAGGCAGAAAATACAGGCAGAAAAGTCTCCTGACACTGGGGACAGTATCAAGCCTGAAGAACCACATATGTAGACCTCTAGCACCCAAGAAGAGACTGTATGCTGGGCAAGAGGAAATTCCAGAACTATGCCATAGCATCACCAGACCCATAAAGGGGCACTGAGATAGGGACAAGTGCCAATGAGTAGTGCCAATTTGTCACCTACTGCCCAGTTCCAGATCATAGATCTAGGGTGACCTGTGTGCAAGGGTGACGTAACCAGACAGAGAGGCCCTGGGGGGAATACTGAGAAAGAAAGAAGGACAGAAGCAAGCAGCAGCAGTGGGACTCAGACCCCTGGAGCAGAACAGGGTCTCAGTTTCAGCATCTAGCCCAGCCTACAGAAGAATAACCAGGATAGGAATCTGAAACTGAAGTGGAACCCACATTTTTGTCATTCTGAACAAACAAAGCTCTCAAAATGGCTAGTGGGGAGTGAATTTAGCAAATATCTACTGCTGCTCAGACTGAAATCCAGGTTAGGAACTTGCAGAGCTCAGATGGGTTTGGAGGGGCAGTTTGGAGGAGGGGTGCAGCAACCAGACATTGCTTTGGATTAGACCACTTTGGCATCACTGAAAGTGTGAAATCTTATCCCTGAGATGCTGAAATAATAGAACTCAATACTCCAAGAAAGTAGCAAAAGGACTGACCCAGACCTTTTTTCCAAAATGTGCAGCGTCCATCTAGCATCAAGGCTCAAGTCAGGAAATAGGATGGAAGAATGGACAAACAGAAAGAATTCCATCATAAAAAGCTAGTACAGTGACAGGGAAACGCTAGACACAAACCCAGAAGAAAGTACCCACAAAACATCTGTGAGCAACGTCTCAGAGAAAAACACAATTTGGGTACAAATTCAACTAAAATTCCTGGAAGAGATGAAGCAGGAGGTTTTTTTTAAAAAGTAGTTTTTATAAATAAAGTGAGAGTGCTTGAGGAAAAATGAAAAAAGAAATGAGAGCTATGAACAGATTGGAAAGAGAATAAAAAGCTCAGTTTGAAAGGTACAAAACCTTGTCTAAGCAGCTGTAATGGTGATGGGAATTTGAAGACCTTCCCAGCTTTGAAGATACACTCTGCTCCCTAACAGGCTGAATGTAATCACAAGGAGCCTGTGGTAGGAAGAGTTTGCTGAAGGGAAGCAGAGTCCACAGGAAGTTGGGAGTCAGAGCAGTTAGAGAAGGAGGGAGGAGAGGATGCACCAAAGTGAGACACTTAGGCTTGTAAAGAAATGTTGGTTGTTTGCCACTTGATGTGACAGCTAGACTTGTGTTGGTTTGTGGGAAGGCTAAAAGATGGTGTGACTCTACTATGTTTTGGTGTATCAACCTCTATGTTGCTATGATGGATTCAGTTTTCTGGTGTTGAGATTTAGTTTTCTGGTGTCTGAATAAATATTTTGCTTCTGTCTTCTATATGGAGAGTCTGTTATATGTTTTGATCGACCACTATGCTGGCATATTTACAGTTGCCATTGGTGCTGTGAATATTCCATTGGCTCCATAGCAGCAAACTCTGTGGAAATTAGAATGAACCAAGTAGAAGCCAATGATTCCATGAAACAGTACCAAATATTCAAACTGAGTCAAAAAATTAAAAAATAGAAGAAAATGTGAGAAAATATGCTATCTCATAGCAAAAACAACTGACCTGGAAAACAAATCAAGGAGAAAAACTGTAAAACTCTTGACTACCTAAATACCATGACCAATATAAGAGCCTAACCATCCTATTTCAAGAAATCTTTTTTTCTTTTTTTTTCTTTTTAGAGAGGGAAAGGTTGGGCAATTGGGGTTAAGTTACTTGCCCAAGGTCACACAGCTAGTAAGTGTTAGACTTCTGATTTGAACTCAGATCCTCCCGATTCCAGGGCTGGTGCTCTATTCAGTGTGCCACTTAGCCACTCCCTGTTTCAAGAAATCTTAAAAAGAAAACTGCTGCCTTCTCGAGCGGTTGCAGGCCCAGGAAGGAACAAGGTCTGTAGGAAGAAGGGGACTCAGAGCCATTTCTTCCTTCTCCATTGTGGCTTCTTCTGTGGTCATCGCGGAGCCCTCAGCAGTGCCATGTTGGGTCAGAGCTTGCACAGGTTCTCCACCTCCTTGGTTCTCAGGAGCCATTATGAGAAGGGCCTGGGGAAGAGCCTGCCCTTTTCAGTGGAAAACAAATGGCAATTGTTGGCAAAGATGACTCTGTTCTTTGGCTCTGGATTTGCTGCACCTTTCTTCATAGTAAGACATCAGCTGCTTAAGAAATAAGAGTCACCTATACAGGAATCAGACTTGAAGAACAACAACCACTTAGAAAAGCAGTTTTGAAGAATGGAGTAAGCAAACTATTTACCATAGTATATGTCTTTGTAAATAAACCTATTAAATGAAAAAAAAAAAAGAAAACTGCTCAGATCTCTCAAAACTAGAGGGCAAAATGGAAATAGAAAGAATTCCCCCAGTCACCTCCTAAAAGAAACTCCAAAATGAAAACTACCAGGAACATCAGAGCCAAAATCCAGAGCTTGCAAGGCAGTCAGAAAGAAAAAATTTCAGTGCCAAGGAACCACAGCCAGGGTCATGCACAACTGAACAGTCATCGCTATAAAGCAGAACAGAACTTGAAATAAAATATTCCAGAAGGCAAAGAATATGGGCTTACAGTCAAGAATAACTTACTCGGAAAAACTGAGTAAAAGTCTCAAGAAAAAATGGATCTTTACTGAAATAGAGGACTTCCAAATATTACTGATGAAAAGACCAGGCCTTTGGAGAAACTCTGAAATGCAAACACAGGAGTGAAGAGAAACATAAAAATGTAAACAGAAATGAACAATGATAAAGAACTAAACAAGAATAAAATGGTTATATTCAAATATGGATAAAGGCTATATGGGTCCCCTCTGAACTCTATCATCATCAGGTTTCAGTATCCAATTAGACAAGGCCTGGGAGTGATTACGTTATCTTAAGAATCAGAAGAAGGGGAAAGAGGAATATGCTGAGGCAGGAAGGGGGAAAAGAGAGTTAAGTAAAATTATCTCACAAGCAGAAGTCTATAGAAACACAAATAAAAATTTACAGAAAAAGAAGGAGGAAGGGGCTGGGGCAAAAGAAGGAAGAATGCAGACACACAGAGTTAGGTATAGAAAAACATTTCATTCAACAGGGGGATAGGAGGGAAAGGAGAGAAGCAAGGAGGGAGAATTAGAGGGATGGTGATTAGATTAGATTAGATTAGTTTAGTTTAGTTTAGAACTAAGCAAAACAAACTCTAGCTAAGGAAGTACAAAAATATTTAGAGAGCTTTTTTGAGGTGGCAAAGAATGGGGATTTGAGGGGTGCTCATAAAGTGGTTAATGAATGAACAAGTTATGGTCTAAAAATGTGATAGAATACTAATGTGTTGAACGATTATCAAAGTAACAACCAAAATATTTGAGAGGACTAAGGATGAAATGTGTTGCCCATCTCCTTACAAAGAAGTGAGAACTCAGAATGTAGAATGAGACCAATAAGCTAATAAAAATACAGCTAGTAAGTGTCTGAGGTCACATTTGAACCCAGGTCTTCTTGACTATACCCTCATCCTAAGTTTTACAACCAAAAATAATCTAGTTATGTCATCTATAAAAACTCTCACAGGGGTGGCTAGGTGGCGCAGTGAGTAGAGCACCGGCCCTGGAGTCAGGAGTACCTGAGTTCAAATCTGGCTTCAGACACTTAACACAAAAAACTAGCCATGTGACCTTGGGCAAGTCACTTAGTCACTTAACCCCAACTGCCCTCCAAAAAGCAAAAAAAAAAAACCAAAAAAAACCTCTCACAGCTGCACACAAAGCCAGATTTATTAATTTATTTAATTTCTAATTTATTAAATTTATTTTATTTCAAATTCATTAAATTTATTAATTTTTATTTTAAATTTATTTTATTAACATTTATTTATTAATTTATTAACAATCTGTTGAATTTATTTTAATTTATTAATTTATTTAACTTATTATTTATTTATAATATGTTTATTTCTAATTTATTAAAAATAGACCAAATGAGTTTCAGTGGGTTTTGAACCCATTTGTTAAAAATATACCAAGTAACAGCTTCAGATCAGTTTGCGAGAATAACCAGTTGATGGCAGGGCACGTAGAAATCTACTACTCAAATCTCAACAAAAACCTTCGCGTGATGTGTGAATGAGATTTTTTTTTTAATTGTCATAAAATGCGAAGTATAGCGCCAACAAAGCACTTCTTCCATTTAGCTCTTTATACGTTGGTCCTGCATTTTTATCAGCTCTGACAGCCATCACCAGCAAATATTGACGCAAAGTGAATTTGAATGATCTCATCACCAAACATTAGACTAAGTTGTCTGCAAATAAAGCATATTCAATCACATGCTCTCACCACTTTTTGTAGTAAAAGTTAAAAGGATTTTTGTAACATTAATAAAATAAAATTTATTTTAAAAGCTTTGTTTATCTCTTCTTATATAATTTCTATTTTCATGTATGTTTTATAATGCATACAGTTAGTACAATAACGCATTTATATAATTTATAAAGAAATATACTTATGTTGGGGTGTGTAGTCAAAAAATCTTCAAGGGTGAAGTACACAGTGTGCGAACCACTTCACTATGCCTTACTCTCTTTCTCAGCAATTATGGGGGCAGCTAGGTGGCTCAGTGAATAGCGCACCAGCCCTAGAGTCAGGAGGACCTGAGTTCAAATCAGACCTCAGACACTGAACACTTACTAGCTGTGTGACCTTGGGCAAGTCACTTAACCCCAATTGCCTTGCCTTCCCCCTTAAAAAAAAAAACCACCAAAAACAAAAACCAATTGATTATGGTGCTTTACAAAACATGTGACTTTATGCTGGCTCCTGCTGGCAAATACTCAAATTGAAAATTTGTGCCTTAGTGGAACTAGCTGGCTAATGCAACCCAATTGAGTGACGGCAAGCATTAAAGCCCCTGGAAAAGTCTCTGTTTCTACATTGTAGATGGGAACAAAAAGAGTGTTGACCAAAGTCAATGGAGTCAGTGGTACCAGGGAGAGAATAGAGGTAAGAACAGGATCTGTGCTTTCCCTGGTAGAAGGAACATCCTGATAAGGAAATTCTCTCTACCAGTTCAGATAGGTACCTTCTCTGTAATATGAAGTCTCAGCAAATTGCCTAGGGCTTTGAGAGGCTAGCACAGATCACCCAGCCTAGAGGCATCACAGGCAAGACAGGTACCTAGCTCTATCAGTCTGACACTCCAAGGCCACTCTGACACTAATCCATGAAGATGGTCCCTAAATGAATAATATCAAACAAGTAGCATTTCAAAATGTCAATTAGAATTGCTAAATTTGATTTTTCTTGAAAAAGAGAGGTAATTGACTTGGAAAGGACTGATAATATTAAATGTAATTCACTTGAACCAAATTGGTTTGTTTTTTCCTTTTCTGTGCCTGCTAACATTATTGTCAAGACCTTATTGGTGTGCCAGCAGTAATCTGGGGGTTGTTTAAACCTTAAATATGTCTCCAAATAATCATGCTAGCCTAGTGGCATGAGATTAAATTCTCTGCCTTAGCGCCACAAGCAAAAATCTCAGATAGATCTCCCTAATCATTGATTTACTGGCAAAATGGAGATATATCTAGTCCTCCCTGCAGTGAAGGGGCTACTTGGGTGGTTTATGTGTCTAGCACAGGCAAGAAGGCAGCGATTAAGGGGTTTTCTCTCATTCTTAGACATTTGGCTTGGTGAAGTTTAAAGAACGCAATTCTTTATCTAGCAAGCTAAGAGAATGTGTCTGAAGAGAGAATTCCAAGGAAAAAGAAAAGTGGTTTGTTATTCACTGTATTAATCGCAAATATTCTAAAAAATAAATACCAGAAAGTAGTCAGAGCTTCTAGAATTTTAAAACAGTTCACTTACATGCAATCCCCACTTCAGCTAAAACCATCTGTATACTTGGAGGCTCCACTATGAAAGAGAAAATTCTTGTTTTTGTGTTTTTGTCTTTTGCTTTTTGGAGGGGGGAAGGCAGGGCAATTGGGGTTAAGTGACTTGCCCAAGGTCACACGGCTTGTACGTGTTAAATGTAAGTTCTGATTTGAACTCAGGTCCTCCTGACTCCAGGACCTGTGCTCTATTCACTGCACCACTTAGCCACCCCTGAAAGAGACCATTCTTAATGGCCTACTTTGGAAAAAAAACAACAAACCAAACAGCTTTTCATTAATGGTAACTTCCAGGGGCCCACAACTGCCCAAAGGGTCCAGTCCCCCTCACACGTTAGACTTAAACAAACTAGTATGTGAAACCTCTCTCTCTATTTCTCTTTCTCTCCTCCTCTTTTTTCTTCTCTTCTTCCCTCCCACTACTCTGTCTCTCTCTCTCTCTCCGCCTCTGCCTCTGTCTCTCTCTCTCTGTCTCTGTCTCTCTCCTTCTCTGTCTGTCTCCCTCTCTCTCTCTGTCTCTGTCTCTCTCCCTCTCTCTGTCTCTGTCTCTGTCTCTGTCTCTCTGTCTCTCTCATTTCGCCTTTCATCATGCCTTCCAACTCTATTTGTCTCTCTAGCACACTCAACTGGCTACCTGAAATAAGAAAGAATAAGAAAGGAATACATGTTCTTCATTCATTCAACAATTATTTCTATAGACACAGCAAAGATGTGGACTTTGACTATGCTTATTTGTTACAAGGATTGTGTTTTTCTTTTTTCTTTTTTTCCATTGGGGTGGGCAACTTGAGGGGGAAAGGAAAGGAACAGATACTGTTGACCAAAAAAAAAAAAAAAAAGAATATCATTGAAGCATTTTTTAAAATGCACCAAAGAGAACAGGAAACTCAGAAGGAAACAAACAAGCAAGACAGTTTTGAAAGAAATTGATTCTGTTTTTTCTCTTTTTTATGGAACAGGGATAATGTAGAGTAAGTTTTACATAATATCTTCAGTATAATAGATATCATATTTCTTTTCTTCTCAATGGGGGTGGAGTAGACAGAGAGGTGGAGAATTTGGAACTAAAAATAAAATGAAAATTTTTGGAAAGAAAGTAATCTATGCTGAATTTATCATATACTTAAAAAAATAAAAGATATATAGTAGAGATGCTCAGTTTCACATTTGATTCCCTTTTTCTTTTCTATTTTGTACATGGAAATGTCTATAGGGTTTTTAGTAGTTAAGTTCATTATAATATAAATTTAAACTTTAACAAATTCAATATCCCTGGAGCCTGAGTAATAACAATCTTTTCATTTATAGCAATAGGGAAGTTGCAAAGTTCAAATGTGTTTTAAGCAATTGGGTTTGGCTTAGGCTTGGTGATCAAATATCAAAAGGGCTGAGAGACTACAAAGTTCATCCATAAGAGAAACAGTTTGGCTGAGCTGCTCATGGTCCCACCTTCAAAGAAACCATCCAGATCTAAATGAGATCACTAAAATCAGAGTGTACATGTGTATGTGCACACACGTGCATGTGCACACACGTGCACAAACACACAACCGCACACACGCACAGAAACACACAAACACACACATTCCACTCTCAATGATAAAATAGCTTTATTTTTTAAAAAGCCTGTTGCATTTTATGGGACTGAAGCTCAGGACTGAATAGGCATCAAAACACAGAGGATGGCAAAAGGAGCCAAAAGAGCCATTCTAGGAAAGCAGGATCTGTGACCGTTGTCCTTCCTGTGAGCATGAGGGAGTAGATCTCCTCCAGCTAGTCATATTGACATTTCAGACACAAAACATTCTTTTTTTTTTTTTGAGGGGAGGAATTATAGCTCAAACCTTCTATTTTTACAAATATCGGAAACATTTCTTTGAAATGAAATTCTTACTTTTTTGTGATAGGAGGACCTCAACAGAAGAAACCAACCAGAAGGGGAAAAGGCTACAATCTGTTCCAGGTTACTGTGCCAACATCCTTACACTCCACACTCTCTGTCAAGAGTACCACCTGGTAGATACCAGTCACCCAGCCCTGTCCTTGGGAAGCATCTCTAGGACATGTGCACTTCTCCTCATCTGACACTGTCACCACTCTAGTGCAGAACCTTATCACCTGAACTCTGTAATGACTACTAGATGTTAGAACTTCCCTTCTTCATAGGGGAGTAAGACAATAGCTACACAAAAACTAGAGATTAAAAAGGCTTCTGGAAGCCCAAACTGCTTGACATACCACTGATCCTTTGCGAGTGAACTCTAGCCAGATTTGGAGGTGCCTGTAGGTACCAGAAACCACAGAACCAGGGCTTGATCAGCTCAGGGGCAACCCTGAGCAGAAGCTACAGGCTCAGGACCTTGCTTGAGACTTTCTAAACACCCTGCTGCTGCCCAGCTTATTGTGTCTGCAGATGCGCTCCCTTAACACCGGCTCCCCAGCCAAAAGCCTCTGGAAACTACGTCTCATCCTTTCCCCACTTCACTCTGAGCAGCTGAGAGCTCTCTTCCTCTCTGCTCCCTTGTAGAATCTTCTCTTCCCTGCAAGCTTTTTCTCAGACAATAAATGCTTTTAACTGATGTATCAGACTCTGGTTCATTTCAGGTCCCTTTATGGGCCTGGGGCTTTTTTGTCAATGTACATCACACCTGGGTAACGGTACTTGCCAGATGGAAAGTCTTCATTTCATCCTCCAGTCAGCTACCAAAGTGATCTTGCTAAAGCCCAGGTCTAAACGTGTCACCCCACTCCCTACTCAGTAAGCTAGAGTGGTTCTCTATTTCTCACAAGGCTCACCGTGTTTTAAATGCAGCTGCTTGACTCCACGTTAAAACCCAGATTTTTAACTGGCTAATAATGGCCTCACCCTAAGCCTTTGTGGCTTGAATTCTGATGGCTTAGAAAGTGTAAATAGAAATTGTTTTCTGTTCTGGTCAGAAACTCTGAGGGTCTTCCCCTGCCAAAATGATACCTTTGTGGCCACTGCATTCTGGGTCATCACTGGTGGTCTTGACCTTTGTCTTGCCACTGGAAGAGAGAGTGAGGCTGATGAATGTGCACAGTTCTGCCCAAACTCATATCCAGTTCACCCACAAATCAAGGCATCACCCACATGATGTCATGGGTCCTCTTAGAGAACATGGTGAAGTGCTGGGCCTGGAGTCAGGAAGATCTGAGTTCAAATCCGGCCTCAGACACTTACTAGCTGTGTGACCCTGGGCAAGTCACTTCACCCCATTTACCTCCAATTCCCCATCTATAAAATGAACTGGAGAAGGAAATGGCAAATCACTCCTCTATCTTTGCTAAGAAAACTTCCAAAAATGGGTCACAAAGAGTCAGATGTGACTGAGCGACGGCATAGCAACAACAAAAAGTACTTACAAGGTATTAGATGGTTGTGGCATGGGTGAAAGAATATTGTCTGGAGTCACAAGACTTAGGTTTAAATGCTGGGCTCAGTCACTTTACTCCATTCGACAGTCACTATTCATTGCCTGCTTTGTGCGAAGCACTGCACTAGAGCCTGGGGACCAAAGGCAAAACCAAAATTCTTGATCCCAAGGCACTTCCATCCTACTACAATATGTATGTTTTAAAAAGCCAATTTAAAATGTATACAAAGTAATTTATACACTATATAGCTGTATAATACGTATGCCATACTAATAACTTGGGAGAGATGGAAGAAGTGCTTGAGCTGAGCTTTGAAAAAAGCCACGATGTTTAAGAACTGGGGGACTAACAGAGCGAGCATTCCACTCCAGGGGGGCATCCTGTACAAAGACATCGTATGGTAGGAGATGGAATGTTGAGTCTCAGCAATAGTAGTAACTAAGCCAGTTTTGGCTGGAGTGTGTGAGTGTGGGTAAGGAATCACAGGAAATCCACCTGGAAAGAGCGTCTTTTTTAGCTTTTTGCCTCTTTTTATATTCCCACTGCTTAGTACAGTGGCTGGAGTGCACTAGGTGCTTAATAAAAGTATGTTGACTGACCAAAAGTGAAATTAGAGCCAGATTGTGAGGAGGTTTTAAATTGTCAACCAGAGTAGATGGGAGAATTCTTCAGTTTGGGGAGAAGGGGGCAATTGAGGTTAAGTGACTTGCCCAGGGACACATAGCTAATAAGTGTCTGAGGTCATAGTTGAACTCAGGTCCTCTTGATTCCAGGGCTGGTGTATACCACCTGGTTGCCCTCATCCTGCAGTTTTAGAGGTCAGACAAGAAGAGAAATCTGGTTTAGGATTCTGTTCCTCCATTTTAGCTCTTTTCCCTACAAAGTCATTTGCTAATAAAGCTATGTCATAGCTTAATGGTATTTCAGGTAGGCAGAGCAAGTACAATTGTCCCCATTATAAAGATGAGGAGATTGAGGCACAGTCACCAAATGACAAGGCAGGTGCTTCTAAGTCCTCCTCCTAAGCTCTTTTAAATTCCTCCTGAAGCCTCTTGGCTGCTTTCCATCCACAGGTAACCTGCTCAAGGGAAGGTAGTGTCAGGAGAGATCTTTTACACAGGTGAGGTACCATTGTCCTCTGTGCCATCTTTGTATCACACGTGTCCAGAGTTTCACAATCAAAAAGGACGAGGAATTTATTCCTTCCATCGTGTAGGTAAGGGGTGGGACCAGCTGTGTGTGTCTAGCTGGTTGTATCTCACTGTCATTTCTTTAATAGCTCGGGGTGTGTGCTTATGAACACGAGGCTATTCGTAACAGCCTGACCCTTCCCATGTCCCAGTGGTAGCAGATCTATTTACTCTGAACAGCATCCTGGGAGGGATGAATAGGGGAGGGTGAATAGGAGTTCTTCAAAGCTGGCCCTTGATCAACTTTATAGGGCAAGGAACACGTCTCACAAAGGGCCTTGTGTCTTCCTGTGGCTTTGGATAAGGATGTGGATGAGGAACTTGTGACTTGAATATATGCTGTATTTAATGAACATTCCTTTGAAAGGGCAGGATTATGTTTCTTAGATATATAATTCACCCTCCAGGTTTTAAAATTCATGCTAGAAATATACTCAGAGGATATGGCTTGTAATATTAAGTTCAACTTTATATAAGCCTTTTAGGCTCACATGCACATGTGCATATACACGCGCACATGCGCCTGCTAGAACTAAAACAACAATAAGAATAACTCATATTTACCCAGCACTACAAGGTTTGCGAAAGACTTTTTCCTCATCAAAACCTAGATAGAACAAATATTCCCATTTTACAGATGAGAAAATGGAGGCCAGATATTTTTGAAGTCACATGCCTACTCAATGGTAGAAAACAAGACATAAAATCCAGTCTTCTAGCTCTCTAGGGAAAAAGATTGTCTCAGGCCCTTTCCTCCGTCCAATCACAGCCTTGTGTCTTTATCTCTTGGCTTGGTTCTTCAATAATCTGAGTTATAAAATATTTCAGTATTGTTTCCCTCTGTAACATTTAGCGCACCCCTTAGCTAATTATCTCCAGTGTATCCCACATGTTGTTGCACCCCTTAGACCGTGAGCTCCTCGAAGGCAGGCTCGTCTCTGTTTTGATTCTCTGTATCCTCAGTGGGACAGCATGGTCCTTAGCATGTCATAGATGCTTCATAAGTATTAGCTGACTGACTGGCTACATTATTAGGGTCATCAAGTCAATTGTTCCCCTGGTTCTACTTACTTCCCTCTGCATCAGTTCAACGGCTCTTTCCATAATTCTCTGATGTCCTTGGCTCCCCCATTCTCTGATCAGCGTTTACTCCCGTGGTCTCCAACTTTTACAACTACCACTACAATTTTACAACTACAAAAAATTACTATTGATAATGTTGGTAGCCTGGAGACGGTGAGGTGGAGCCATTGATGGTGTGCTGGGCCTACAGTCAGGAAGACCTGAGTTCAAATCTAGCCCCAGATGCTTCCTTCTTGTGTGACCCTGGGCAAGTCATTTAACCTCCATCTGCCCCAAAGAATGAAGATGATAATAGCAACTGCCTGCCAGGCCAAAGCCAGGATCAGATGAGGTGATTACCGTAAAGTGCTTAACATGGTGTCCGATATGTAGTAAGAACTACGTAAATGTTAGCTGTTATTATTATTATTATATTGTCGGCGTTGGGCCTTGAGTAAGGAATCCCTGAGTCAGATCCAGCCTCAGACACTTATTAGCTGTGTGAAATGTCTGCCTCAGTTTCCCCAACTGTAAAATGGGAAAATAACACCACCTACCTGCCAAGGGCCTTGTGAGGATCAAATGGGATGTTTATAGAGCTCTTAGCACAGTGCTTGGTACACAGTGGGCGTTTAATAAATAAATGCCTCTTCCCTTCTGTTATATTTTGGACAATAGGCAATGATTCGGAGACCTGATTCTAGCAGAAGGCCCCTCCCCAGGGTCCCATCAAATCAGAGCTCTTGGTGACCCTCTGCTGGGCAGGGATGGCCCTCCCCATCCCCCTCCTCCCCAGTCAAGGAGCTCACTGGGGCAGATGGCCCCCAGCCACCCGTCTGACCCCAGGAGGAGCTCACAGGGGCCTGCACTTGGAGCAGGAAGGTACTTCAGAGTACTTCTAGCTTGACACCTGCATTTTGCAGAAGAAGAAATGGATGTTTATTTAAGCTAATTGCTTATGGGGTTTGCATAACTATTAGTGATAGCTACCCAGTACTGTGAATAAATAGACTTGGGGTCGGGAAGCCCTGAGTTCAAATTCTCCCAGACTCAGTTTCCTCAACTCTAAAATGGGCATAATAACTGCATCCACCTCAAACAGTTGCCAGGATCAAATGAGATTAATATACATAAAACTTGTAAACTTTTAAATGTTTAATAGCAAGACATGTAAATAATATAATAATAAATTACATAGAAATGTTAAAATGTAAAATAGTGTAGGAGGTATTAAGAGTGTAGACTTAATAATGACCAAAAAGTGTACAATGGATGAAGGAATCTTTTATCTCCTGAACATAGTTATGATGCAAAACAAGGCTATACTCACTCAGTAAAAATACCAATATTTGTCATCTCTTGAAATAAATATGAGGTGAATTTTTTTTTTTTTTTTTGCTTTTTGGATGGGGGAGGCAGGGCAGTTGGGGTTAAGTGATTTGCCCAAGGTCACACGTCTAGGAGGTGTTACATGTCTGAGGGTGGATTTGAACACAGGTCCTCCTGACTCCAGGGCCAGTGCTCTATTCACTGTGCCACTTAGCCACCCCTTTTGAAATATATCTGAAACCGGATTGAGCAGCTCCTTGCCCTGTCCCATACCTTTGGAGAGATTCCACCGAGGCTCAAAATTCCCCTTGAGAGACACTAGTTGCCTGAGAATTGGCTGTAGTCTTGACCAGCTCTTTCCCATCATTGACGAGAAATCAACTGCCTGAACTTGGGGGCTGAGGAAGACTGAAGTTGGGGATGGAATTCTTCTTGTGACTTCTCCTAGACCCCATCTCCTGGCTGTTTTTCTCCTTTTTGCAATTCAAATCAGCAAGCATGTTTTATACATAAAATAGGTGCCAGACACTTACTAGCTGTGTGACCCTGGGCAAGTCACTTAACCCTGTTTGCCTCAGTTTCCTCATCTATAAAATGAGCTGGATAATAGCAAACTACTCCAATATTTTTGCCAAGAAAGACCTCAAAAAGGGGTCACAAAGAGTCAGATTAAACAACAACAGTAAAGGGCAGGTATTGTGCTTGGTGCTTTGGGTACAAAAGCAAAGTAAAAAACAACAATTCAAGAAAACCCTGTAAGTCCCCAAATAGCTTACATTGTACTGAGAAGAGGCCTGTGCACAGACAAGGAAATGTACAATATGAAGGTACCGTCTTTGTCTACTTTCTGCCTGGAAATACACAATCTGGGCATCAGATCAGAGAACTGAGCGGAAATACCAGAATTCAAAGGTGTCAGGGTATCGTAACTGGGTGTTCTCAGTGCAGTGCTGTAAGCCAACTGTCAATGAACGTTTATTAAGCACCCTCCGGGGACCCCGCCCTGCTCTAAGCACTGGGGATACAAAGAAAGGTCAAAGACAGTCTCTGCTCTCAAGGAGCTCGTGGTCTAACGGGGGAGACAAGATACAAAGACCTGTGCGCAGATAAGACATGTGTTGTATGAACTGAAGACAGTCAACTGAGGGAAGGCACTGGCATTAAGAGGATCAGTGAAGGCTTCCTGTGGAAGGTGGAATTGTAGATGGGAAACCAGAGAAGCCAGGAGGCAGAGATGAGGAGGGAGAGCCTGTATATGTATGACAAGGAGTTTGTTCAGTCAGTAACCTGGTTTTTTATCCAGAGGCAGCTCAGTGGCCCTGCGTCTGGAGTCAGGAAGAACTGAATTTAAATCCTGCTTCAGATTTGGTGCTTACTGCAGATTCACTTCCTTTCTGTGTGACCCTAGGCAAATCACTGAATGTCGATCGGCCTCAATTTTTTCAACTATAAAATGGAAGTCATTATGGCACCTACTCGGGGTTGGTGTGATTAAATGAGGTAATACTTGTTAAGTGCTTAGCACATATTAGGTACTTCTCATTCAGTTATCTCTGACTTTTAGGGACCCCACGGACCATAATGCACATTGGATTTTCTTGGCAAAGAAACAGGAGCAATTTGCCATCTCCTTCTCCAGTAAATTAAGGCAAACCTCTTGGTCAGGGTCACACAGCTTGTAAGTGTCTGAGGCTGGATTTGAACTCAGTTCTTTCTGACTCCAGGCCCTACATTCTGTCCATTGCACCTTGCTGCCATTCTCAGGTACTTGGTAAATTATTCTTTCCCCTTCCTCCTATCCCCTCTTCCCCCCAATTACCCTGAACTCTCTGGCATTTCACTGATGTCTTTCATAGGGCTGCTCAAAACACTCCTGCCTCTCACATGTGTCTTTTTTGCCAAAGGTAATTAGTTCTATCCTCTGGCTCCTTTCATCTACCAGCTTTAATTTTTAATTTCAGGAAATAAATTTGCTTAAGAATTTCCAAGGACAAACAAGGCAACTTAACTCACATCACCTGCTTTGACTTCTGCCCGGAAGACAAATATGCTTAAAATCATTTACAGTGTTCACCTCCAGTGTGTGCCAGAGGTGTGGTACCATTGCTCATGCCAATTAAACACCAAATTAGGTTTGCCCAGAGACCAGGGGAGCTGAATACCAACAGCGAAGGACACTATGACACTTTTGTGCTTAAAAAACCCCTCTGCTAAGAGGTTCTGATAAACCAATTGACTCGCCATCAGAATCTTTTCTCTCCTGAGGACCCTGGCACTTGTGACTATCTATCCCCCTCCCAGCCAATGGACAAAAGAACATTTATCGAGCATTTGATATGTGAAGGGTACAAAGAAATATTCAACAGTTATAGGATCATTGATTTGGAACGGAAAGGAATCTTCGTAGTCACAGAGACCAACCCCCCTTTTTTCAGACGATGAAGCAAGTCGATGGCAGTTGTGACTTGCCCAGAGTCAGACAGCTAGCAGCTGAGGTAGAATGCAGACCCAGGCTTTCTGCCTCTATGTACAGTGCTCGTTTGCCCATACCGTGTTGTCCAAGCTTGCATCCTAGTTGGGAGAAATGAGACATGAAATATTAAATAACAATACAAACAGTGGGGTGCAGAGCCATGATGGCGGCGTAGAAACAACAAGGTTCTGCAGCTTGCACAGAGCCACCTCAAATGCCCATAAAATATGAGTCTAAACAAATTTTGGGGCTCCAAAACTCACACAAAAATACAGAAAAATACATCTCCCGCTGAAGGCAGCTTGGCAGGAAGGGCTCATCACAGCACTAGGAGCCGGAACCAGCCCAGCCTGAAACTGTGACCTGACCCCAGGGCTGCCAGGATGAGCCGCAGCTGGAGCCTTCAGGGGAGAGGATCAGCAGCAGCTGTGGCAGTTTCCAGAATTATCAAGCCATAAGAAACAAGCACAAAGGGAAAGGTCAGCGGAACTCAGTTAAATTTGGGGGAGAAAAGCAGTTCAGCCAAACTGCCTACTGGCCCTGCAGCTGCCTTCATGTGGTTGCTTCAGAGCTCCTGGCCTGAAGACTGCAGGGGGACCAAGCAATCGTTCAGAGGTCAAGTGCTCTTGTGTTGAGCGGCCTGGATCCGGATCCTGGTCTTGGGTGGTGGTCCTGGGGTGTGTTTTCAGTGAGCCAAAGCTGGTGGGGGCTCCAAAAAAACTCCCAATAGCTCTGGCAGCTGTGAAAACCCCAGCAATTTAGAACAGAGCTTTCTCCTCTGAAAGCAGAGAGCTAAAAAGTCAAGTAATTCACTGTTAACATGAGCAGGCAAAGGAAGGAAAGTAAGAATGGCAACCAAACTTTGGATTCCTTCTTTGGGGACAAAAAGGATCTAAGCATGGAATGGGAGGAAGACAACACAGTCAGAACTCCCACACCAAAAGCTTTCAAGAAACATGAAGACTGTCTACAAGCCATAGATCAGCTTAAGAAGGACTTTGAAAACTAAATAAGAGAAGTGGGGGAAAAATTGGGAAGACAAATGAGAATGAGGCAAGAAAATCATGAAAAGAGAGTCAACAACCTGACTGAAGAAAATAACACCTTAAAAAATAGATTAATTCAAATGGCAAAAGAGGCCCAAAAAGCCAGTGAGGAGAAGAATGCCTTAAAAAGTCAAATTTGCCAGATGGAAAAAGAATCTCAAAAGCTTTCGGAAGAGAAAAATTCCTTCAGAATTAGAGTGGAGCAAATGGAAACAAATGATTTTATGAGAAATCAAGATACCATTAAACAGATCCAAATAAATGAAAAAATTGAAGACAATGTGAAATATCTCCTTGAAAAAAACCACTGACCTGGAAAATAGATCCAGAAGAGCAATTTAAGAATTATTGGACTGCCTGAAAGCCATGATCAAAAAAAGAACCTAGAAAGCATCCTTCGAGAAATTCTCAAGGAAAATTGCTGTGATATTTTAGAACCAGAGGACAAAATAGAACTTGAAAAAATTCACCATTCACCTCTTGAAAAAGATCCCAAAAAGAAAACTCCTAGGAATGTTATAGCTAGATTCTGGAGTCCCCAGATCAAGGAGAAAATATTACAAGTTGCCAAGAAGAAACAATTTGAATACTGTGGAACCACAATCAAGATAACCCAGGATCTAGCAGCTTTTACATTAAGGGATTGAAGAGCCTGGAATATGATATTCTGGAGATCAAGGGAGCTAGGATTAAAATCAAGAATCACCTACCCAGAAAAACTGAGTATAATGTTTCAGGGAAAAATATGGTCATTCAGTGAGGTAGAAGACTTTCAAACATTCTTGCTGAAAAAACCAGAACTGAAAAGAAAACCTGACACTCAAATACAAGAAGCATGAGAAGGTAAACAGAAAAGAAATCACAAGGAACTTATCAAAGTTGAACTATTTACATGCCAACATGGAAAAACAATAATTGTAACTTGTGAAACTTTTCTCAGTATGAGGATAGGTGAAGGGAATACAAATGTGCATATATCTATATCTATATCTATAGCTATATATATCTCCACACACATATACATACACCTATGTCTATATAGGAGGGTTTATATATGTATACAAACACATATCTGAGTATGTGTATATGAGTTCATAGAGGGCACAGGATCAATTGAATAGGAAGGGACAATACTCTAAAAGGTGAAATTCTGAGGTGGAAGAGAATTAGAATGAGAGGAGACAGGGAGAGACAGAATGGAGTTAATCATCTCATATAGAAAAGGCAAGGGATAACTGTTACAATGCAGGGGAAGAACAGGAAGGCAAAAGGGAAAGGGTCAACCTTACTCTCATTGAATTTGCCTTAGGAAAGGAATGACATAAACTCTAAACTGGATGTATTGCCACACAGGAGAGTAGGGGGGATGGGAATGAGAGGTTGGATGATGGAGGGGTGGGCAGGGTGTGGGGGAAGGTTGCTGAAAGTACATACTTCTGTAAAGGGACAGGGTAGAGAATAGAACAAGGGGGGGAGCTAGATAAGAGGGAGGGACACATATTCAGTCTCTCACAATATGCCCACTGTGGAGATGGTCTGCATAATTACACATGGAAAGTCTGTATTTAATTGCTTGTCCTTCCAGTAGGGGTGGGTGAGGAGGGAGGAAGGAAAAGGATCTAGAATTTAAAGTTGTATACTAAAATACTAAATATATATGTATATAATTATTTTTATTAATTACATGCAACTGGGAATTAAGATATACAGGCACTGTGGTAGGGAGATCCATCCTGCCCTATCAGAAAGTCAGAGGGGCAAGGGGGAGGACATAGGAGAGAGCAGATTGGGGGAGGGTTATACTGTGGGATAGCTGTTTGTTTTTTTTTTGTAAGAAACCAATGTTTATTTTTCATCAGCATTCTTCCAACACTATCAGAGCATGTGGGTTTTAAGACCATTCTGTGGTAGTTCCTACCCACTCAGTGGCCTGAGCAGTAGGAGCAGCAGACCAATCCTCAGTAGCCGGCTGAGCACTCCAATCTTCGGTGGGAAACTGTTGAATGGGCACAGATGGGACCTGTACTCCCTCAGACCAATCAGCCACCTCTGGTTGAGTAGCAGTGAATTCTGGGGCAGGTGCAGTCCATTCACCCTGAAATTCCTCCTTTGTCACTGCCTTCTCAGCTGCGGCCTGCTCTTCCTTTTCAATATCCTCTGGATCCCTGTAGAAGTAAAGATCAGGCATAACCTCCCATGGGTGCTCCCGGGAGATGGTACCACGCATGCGTAGGACTTCACGGGCCAGCATCCACCACATCAGACCCATGTGACCTCC
>CM053599.1:182503706-182550678 GCA_028646575.1 Pseudocheirus occidentalis | reverse complement strand
AAAAGACTTTTAGGCTGGGGGAAGGGGAGAGGCAGAGTTAATGCCTTTATGGCTGGGGGGGAAAGTGTGACTTTTGCAACTTAATTGCACAGGCTTGTTACAAACTGATGTTACATACATAGGTACCCAAACACAAATGAGATTTTACAAATTGAGGTTACAGACAAAAGCATCCCAGATGGCATCAATATGGGGAGAGGTCTGGTCACTGTCCTCTTGGCCTGTGCTATGGTCATTTCCCAGGGAGGGCCCCTGCTCCCTTGGGCATACAACTCCTCCCTGTCCTGTAACTGTGGCTCCGAACTGGACAATGGGCAATGGAGTTGCCATATGGCACTCACTCCTTCTCCCAGTGCTTGCACAGGGGTGGCCTGTTATTTCTTCTGACCAAGTGTTCAGTCCCTTTACCCTTTCTGGGCACTGAGCACTCCCAGGACCATTCCTGCTACTGCCCCCAAGACCCACAACTGGTGTCCCTTCTACCATTCCATGCTTCCAATCAGCTCCCACCCCAGTGTCTGCAGACCTCTCTGTCATCTCAAGCTGTCCTGGGCTGGAAAAAAAAAATGACTCATTGTGACTTTTTGTTGGTTACCTGCTTTGAATTTAGTTTGACTCACTCTTAAAAAATGGTTTAGTGGGAAATGTTGGGAAACTTTGGCTCACTCCACCATCTTGACTCCATCCCTTGGGAAAGGTTATTATCAGAAATGTATGAGATAAAAAAGAAAACATCATCACATGGTAAGATGTAGCTATAAATGGGGGACAGTCCAAGAGCTTGAAATCCAGAAGAACTTCTAGAACACTGGGTAGACCTCCAATGATAAATTTTTTTTTTTGCTTTTTTTTTGGAGGTCAGTTGGGGTTAAGTGACTTGCCCAAGGTCACACGGCTAGGTTTTGTGTGTGTGTGTGTGTGTGTGTGTGTGTGTTAAGTGCCTGAGGCCGGATTTGAACTCAGGTCCTCCTGACTCCAGGGCCGATGCTCTATTCACTGTGCCACCTAGCCGCCCACCCCATGATAAATTTATGGAAGGATATGAAAAAGAATCACACAGGATGGGTAGGTATGAGTGGAGTGGGATTGCATCATCCAGTATCACTGAGATCACAGAGCCGTTTGACTATTTGAGTGAAAGTGAAGACTTCTTACCTTCAGTATCCACTAAGTAGTCAAGTGCTATTACAGCTGTTTTCACTCACACATGCCTCCCTCTCTTCTCTGACTGTGGTACAGACCCTCCTCATCTCCCACCTGGACTGTTTCAATAGTTGCTGCTTGTTCTGCCGGCCTCAAGTCTCTCCTCACTCTGTTCTACATTCAGAGGTCAAACTGATCATTTGACTCCATCACCGCCCTATTCAGTAAACTCCAGCGATTACCTAATCGCACCAGGATTAAATACAAAATCCTGTTTGGCTTTCAAAACTCTTCATAACCTTGCTTCTTCCTACTTTTCCAGTTTTCTTATACCTTACTCACCTTCACATACTCTTCATTCCACTGACACTAATCCCTTTGCTGTTCCTTGCATAAGACATTCTATCTACCAACTCTGGAAATTTCTACTGGTTGTCCCTCATTCTTGGAAAACTTTCCCTTTTTTTTGCCTTTTTTTTTGAGGGAAATTGGAGTTAAACGGCTTGCCCAAGGTCACATGGCTAGTAAGTGTTAAGTGTTTGAGGGCAGATTTGACCTCAGGTCCTCCTGACTCCAGGGCCAGTGCTGTATTCACTGCACCACCTAGCCACCCCTCCCCTCTTTATTCTGATTCTTAGCTTCCCTAACTTTCCTCAAGTCTCAGTTAAACTCCTATTTTCTTCAAGACATATTTTCCCACTCTGCCTCAATCTTAATGCCTTCCCTCTGAGATTATCCCTAATTTATTCTATATATACCATGTTTGTACATAGTTGCTTACAGCTAGGTGGAGCAATGGATAGAGTACCAGGCCTGGAGTCAGGAACACTCATCTTCATGAGTTCAAATTCAGCCTCATATACTTACTAGCTGTGTGACCCTGGGCAAGCCACTTCATCCTGTTTGCCTCAGTTTCCTCATTGGTAAAATGAACTGGAGAAGGAAATTGCAAATCCCTCCAGCATCTTTGCCAAGAAAAGCCCAAACGAGGCCATGAGGAGTCAGACAGGACTGAAATAACTGAACAAAAACAACAGCAATATAGTTGCTTGCCTGCTATTTCTGTCATTAGATTGTAAACTCCTTGAGAACATGAACTGGATTTTTTTTTCATTTCTTTGTATTCTCAGAACTTAACACAGGGGGTGGATAGATGGTGCAGTGAATAGAGCACCGGCCCTGGAGTCAGGAGGACCTGAGTTCAAATCCGGCCTCAGATACTTAACACAAAAACTAGCCATGTGACCTTGGGCAAGTCACTTAACCCCAACTGCCCTCCAAAAAGAAAAGCAAAAAAAAAAAAAAAAGAACTTAACACAGTACCCAGAACTTAACACCTACCCATTGTAGGTACTTGATAAATGCTACGTGACTTACTAAATTGCATTCTACTTAAAGTAAATAGTTCTTTTAGCCTGAGATGCAAACTCAAGTGATTTAATAATCATTGTTCTGAGAAGGAAGAATTAGAGAGATTAGAGGTTCATAAATTTCAGTTCGAGTAGATTAAACCCAAGTTAATATTTAAGAATTTAGAAGCAGCTACGTGTTATTTCAATAATCTCAATGAATAGGATTCAATACTCAGAATCCCATGAATATATTTCATTAACACCCATCCACCCAAGCTTCTCACTCATTTAATCTCTTCTCCATCCCTGAATCTAGACTTTCCCCTCAACAAGCTTCATTGCAGGTCAGCTTCATTTAATTATTTTGCTATATACACACAAATTCATTTTAGCATTTTAATTATACCTATGACAACTCCTTCCCATTAGATGACTCAGTGGCTACTTAAAAAAATGAAACAGGTCTATTCTTGTCTTCCTGTCTTTCTACCACTGTCCTGTTGAGAAGGCATTTAAATCTACAGAGATGCAACCTTAGAGTTTAGCTCAGTTAAGACGACCAAACAATCACCAGCTGCTGCAATCATGAACCTTCTTTCCTGGCAATCCATTTTTATTTGAGGGAAGCTTTAGGAAAGCTCTTCTGCAATTCTGACAACAAAATGTCTCATCCTTAAGGAAACTAAAGAAGTCTTCCATACTCTGAAAAGATATGTGGACACACAAATAAAGAAATGGTTATTTTCAGGGCACAGGTGCTGTCTTGCATTTCCACAACATTTTCATTACTGTATTAAAGATTTATAGGAAAAGACCTGCGGGTGAAAGGTAGTGCTACAAGAATCATACTATAAGAATAGTTATTCAAAGTAGCTATGTTTATTTGTTTTTGAAGATGGAGAAGTTTCATGTGTTTGTTCAGCAATATTAAGCCTTATCCTTCTCTTCATTTCCTCATCCCTATTTGTCACAAAGCTGCCAGATTGCCTAGCTCTTTCAGCCCTGGGCTATCGTAGTATAAAAAATTTAACTGTGAAAACACGTTTCATGTATTTAAAGAAACCAGAGAGCTTAGATATGAGGAAAGAACAGGAAGAGGAGCTAGAAGGAGTTTATGAGTACAGCTCTTGGGCCCTGCAGAGAAGGCCCCCCAGTATATTATTCAGTTGAGATATTTTTATGCTAATATAATAAGTTTCTCGGAGGCATTGTGTGCCATGTCACCCAACCATTAGGAGTAGGAATAGGGAAATGATTGATGTGTTCCAAATATTGGTGAGAAATTAAGAGTTGAGAAGAAACTCAATTTTCTTTCAGGGAAAAAGCCTGTTCAGACTCCACTCCAGAAATTCAAAGAATAACTAGCAAGCTCCTTCAAGGTTAGAGTCAGATAATTCTTTACTAATATGCGTATATGTGTGGGTGTGAACATATGTGTATATGCAAAATTGTGAAAACTTTAAAATACTGTATAAATGCTAGGTAATATTGTTGCTGTTGTGGTTATGTTTATACACTTAATTATTCTCTCAATATTTTGCTAGAACAATGTGAAATAATAGAGGGCTCTTCTTGCTTTATCCCAGTACTCATTGGGAAAGCTTCCAGTGTTTCTCCATTGCAACTAATATTAGATCTTGATATTAGATATAAAATTTTAATCATATTCAAGAAGAACCTTTCTGTGCTGGTACTTTAAAAATTTTTAAAAACATAAATAAATTTTTTTTGATGAAAGTGTTTTCTCCATCTATCAATATAATTATATGATTTTTATTGTTTATGTGGTTAATTAAGCTAATTGTTTTATTTATGTTGAACTAACTTTGCATCTCTAATATAAATCCAACTTGGTCAAAGTGAGTAGTTTCAGGAGTATATAACTGTTTCAAAGATATGTATGGTATCTTTGCTGAGTTTTTATTTTAAAATTTTGCTTCAATATACATTAGTAAAATTGGTCTTTATTTTTCTTTCTATGCTTTTTATCCTTCCCTGATTTTGGTTTATGAAGTCCTTAAGAATAATACAGGTTTTATTGTTTCTCTTTCTTGACAATGAGAATTTTTGCCGCTGCCTTAATTAAAATAATTTTTTTACAAGTCCTGCTTTTTTGGAATTGTCTAAAACAGAGTACATTTCCAAATATCCTCATTTTCACTCTATTGTTTCTATTTTTGATATTTTTCTTGCATGAAGAAAATTTGGGAGTTCTGTTTTCTTTTAAATCAGCTCTGACACTCTTTTTTCATTTTTGTGAAAAATTTAATCCATTCACACATTAGGGCTATAATTGTTAAGTCTGTGCTTTCTTGTACATAATTCTTCTGTGCTAATTCATCCTTCCCCCCCACCACCACTTTTTTAAATTCAGCACTTTGTCCCTGCAAATAGTTTTATTTATGTTTAGTCAAAGTCTCCTCTCACACTTTCCTTCTTTTATACTCTTACCCTTTTCAATCCCACATTCATTGAATTTACTTTCTTATTCTCTTTGTTATTATTTATTTTCCTCTATTAATTCTTCCTTTGCCCCACCCCATTCTACCTCATCCATTCTCTTAAAGAGTTAAAGTTTATTTATGGATTCTTTTGGGGGAGGGTTCCTGGTGTTTTATTTTATATTGAGTTATAACATCAGAGAGGTTTATGAATTTTTTTTCAAAGAAGTATTAATTTATTTCATTCTCCCTCCTTGCTCCTTTCTTCTGCTAAGCTAATGTAAAATCTTGACTCTCATTCATAAATGTCTTGTTTCCTTATTCTATCTATCAGTCTCCTTTATTCTATCACCCTTCTCTTCACCATCAAGCACAGCTCAGGTACCATTTCTTACTTGAGGCCTTTTTGAACCACCACCACTCCCTCCAAGTGTTTGGAAATATGTCATATATGCTTACATACATACATGTTCTATCTTCCCTCTGTCCCAAGTAATAAATTTCTTGAGGACAGAAACTCCTTTATTTTCATCTTTGTATTCCCAATACTTAGAACAGTGCTTTGTGCTTAACGCATGTTTGTTGAATTGAATCAAATATAAGGTTGGGGGGGCAGCTAGGTGGCACAGTGAATAGAGCACCAGCCCTGGAGTCAGGAGGACCTGAGTTCAAATTTGGTCTCAGACACTTAACACTTAATAGGTGTGTGACCTTGGGCAAGTCACTTAACCCTAATTGCCTTGCCTTTAGCCCCTCCAAAAAAACCAAAAACAAATAAAAGGCTAGGATTACTGGAAGACAAAAACCTTGCTTCCCTTTTTGTCCAGAACATTTAGGATTGTTATTATAGATCTCTCCTTTTCCCTTTTCCCCAACCTTTTTTGTTTTGATTTTTTTTTGAAAAGCTTTCTCATGAGGTACTATTTAAAAAAATCCATGTACAAGAGTAATAGACAGGTCTAAATGGTGAGCGAGCAGGAAATTAAACATACAAGAGAAAGCTGAAGGAATTTGAGTGTTTAGCCTGGAAAAGAGGATATTTGGGATTGGAATGGGGAGAGGAGAACTTGATCTTTGTCTTCAATTATTTGATGGGCTGTCATGTGAAAGAAATATTATACATATTTGTTTTACTTGCCTGCAGAAGACATTAAACTCAGTGAATAAAAGTTAAAGGCGGGGGGAGTCAAGATGGCAGCATAGAAGCAGGAAAACTCCATGGATCCCCCGTAACCACCTCAAATAACTATAAAATATGACTCTAAACAAATTTTAGGGCTCCAGAACCCACAAAGTGACAGAGAAACAAATCTCCCGCTGAAGGCAGCCAGGCAGGCTGACAGGGAGGGTTCATTGCAGCACACTGGGAGCCCAGCCCAGCCCCACTTGAACCCGTGTTTTTAGCCCCAGGGCAGTCTGACCAGCCCAGAATTGTCAACCCATAAATACCAAAGACAAAGTAAAATGTCAGTGGAACTCAGATGAATTTAGGGGAGACAGAGGAGCAGGTCCAGCCCTCCTCCCCCAGAGCCAGAAGCAGCAGAAGCAGCAGCCCTGCAGCCACCTCCACATGGCTGTTTCAGAGCTCCCAGCCTTCCAAGAGAGCATTCAGAGGTCAAGTGCTCTTGCCTTAACTTGCCTGGATCAGGATTGTGGTCTTGGGTGGTGGTCCTGAGGTATATGACCAGTGAGCCAAGGCTGGTGGGTGATGTAGAGATGGCGGCCTCCTAATAGGTCTGGCAGCTGCAAAAACTCCGACAATTTGAGACAAAGCTCTCCCCTCTGGAAGCAGAGTTCTACTGCAGCAAAGAGCTCAAAAGTCAAGTAATTGACTGGCAACATGAGCAAGCAAAAGAAGCAAAGCAAGCACAGCAATTCAACTTTAGATTCTTTTTTGGGGGACAAAAAGGATGAAAGCATGGAACAGGAATAAGACAACACAGAACTCCTGTACCAAAAGCTTCCAAGAAAAATATGAACTGGTTATATGACCATAGAGGAGCTTAAGAAGGATTTTGAAAACCAAATAAGAGAAGTGGAAGAAAAATTGGGAAGAGAAATTAGAATGATGCAAGAAAATCATGAAAAGAGAGTCAACAGCCTGACTGAAGAAAATAACACCTTAAAAGCAGACTAACTCAAATAAATGGCAAAAGAGGCCCAAAAAGGCCAATGAGGAGAAGAATGCCTTAAAAATCCAAATCTGGCAGATGGAAAAAGAATCTCAAAAGCTCACTGAAGAAAATCATTCCTTCAGAATTAGATTGGAACAAATGGAAGCAAATGACTTTATGAGAAATCAAAATACCATTAAAGAGATTCAAACAAATGAAAAAATAGAAGGCAATGTGAAATATCTGATTGGAAAAACCACTGACCTGGAAAATAGATCCAGGAGAGACAATTTACAAATCACTGGACTACCTGAAAGCCATAATCAAAAAAAGAATCTGGAAATCATCCTTCAAGACATTCTCAAGGAAGACTGCCCTGATATTTTAGAACCAGAGGGCAAAATAGAACTTGAAAGAATTAATCATTCATTTCTTCAAAAAGATCCCAAAAAGAAAACTCCTAGGAATGTTATGGCCAGGTTTTGGAGTTTCCAGACCAAGGAGAAAATATTACAAGCTGCCAAGAAGAAACAATTTGAATATTGTAGAAACACCATCAGGATAACCCAGGATCTAACAGCTTCTATATTAAGGGACCAAACAGCCTGGAATATGATATTCCAGAGATCAAAGGAGCTAGGATTAAAACCAAGAATCACCTACCCAGTAAAGTTGAGTATAATGTTTCAGGGGAAAATATGGTCATTCAATGAGGTGGAGGACTTTCAAGCATTCTTGATGAAAAAACTAGAGCTGAATAGAAAGTTTGACATTCAAATACAAGATGCATGAAAAGGTAAACAGGGAAAAGAAATCATATCAAAGTTGAACTATTTACATGCCAACATGGAAAAATGATAATTGTAACTTACGAAACTTTTCTCAGTATGAGAATAGTTGAAGGGAATATATATATATACACACATACACACATGCAACTAGGAAATAAGATATACAGGCACTGGGGTAGGGCGATCTATCTTGCCCTACTGGAAAGTCAGAGGGGTTACGGGGGAGAATATAAGAGAGAGTAGTTTGGGGGAAGGGGTATACAGTGGGATCACTGTTTTGGGGTGGTGGGTAGGGGAAAGATGGGGAGGAAATTTGTAACTCAAAATCTTGTGGAAATGAATGATGTAAACTAAAAATAAACAAAAGTTAATTTTGAAAAAAGTGATCAGAGAAAAAAAAAGTTAAAGGGAGAAAATTTTCAGTTCAGCATAAGGACTAACTCCCTAAACATGAGAAATGCATTTTCTGATCTTCTCTGAAGTCATCATTTGGTCCTTGCAATTCATTGGTTTGGTCCTAGTCTTCCAAAATTTTTTCCCCCTGACCCTATGCTCTAATTCATGTTCCTTGAATTTTATTTAGTATTCTGTCCCTGTCTCTCTCTGTCTCTGTACATATGTCTTTTTGTCTCTGTCTCTATTTTATTTTCCTCTTTTAACCTCTTTATTCCAGCTAAGAGTGAGGTTCAAAATGCTTCCTATTTCACCTCTCTTCCCTGCCCTCCACTTCATTTACACTTAACTAGTAAAATTATTTTGTGGAGTCTTTACTGATTTACGTCCTCATTGGCTACAAGTTCCCTGGTTTGGATATTTCTTTTTGTTTTGGGGGGGCAATTGGGGCCAAGTGATTTGCTCAAAGTCACACAGCTAGATTTCTGTTATGTGTCTGAGGTCAGATTTGAACTCAGGTCCTCCTGACTCCTGGGTGGGTGCTCTATTCACTGCACCACCTAGCTGCCCCAACTAGTTTGGATATTTCTAGGAGATTTTCCTATGGTTCATGCACTTGGTAACCTGACTCAGCTCCTCCCCTTCCCTCTCCTCCAACCCTCCAATATGACTAGATTATTATAGATCATAGAATATAGATCATAGGGAATCTTAGATTGGTTGGATACCTAGTTAGGGTAGCTAGAGTGGATAGAGCTCTGGGCCTGGAATCAGGAAGACTCATCTTCCTCAGTTCAAGTACGGCCTCAGACACTTTACTGGCTGTGTGACCCTGGGCAAGTCACTTAAGTCTGTTTGCCTCAGTTTCTCATTTGTAAAAGGAGCAGAAGGAAATGGCAAATCATACCAGCAAACTCTGCCAAGAAAACTCCAAATTGGGTCATAAAGAATCTAGCATGATGGGGTGGCTAGATGGCCCAGTGAACAGAGCACCAGTCCTGGAGTCAGGAGGACCTGAGTTCAAATGCGGCCTCAAACACTCAACATTTACTAGCCATGTGACCTTGGCCAAGTCACTTAATCCCAATTGCCCTGCCTTCCCCCCTCCAAAAAAAAAAGGCCAAAAAAAAAAAAAAGAATCTGGCATGAATGAATGACAACAAATTTCTAATCCCCATTGTCTCTCTGACATTTTTACAATCTGGACTGACTGTCAATTTTCAATTAAATGAGCTTGTAATTACTATAATGTCAGCCTATACCAGAATTTAACTTCTAAAACACGTTTTAAAAGAACACCATAATGTTGTAAAGAAGAATGTAGACAATACTTTCTACACAGAGATAAAATCCTTTTTGCTACACTATTCCCTGAGAGGAGACTAAGGTGTTATGTATGATAGATAAGGCCAATTCAGGCTGGTGAGGTGCCCAAGTATTCACATACGAAGAAAGGGAAATGATTTACAAGTCTCAATCTTCACTCTCTCTTTCCTTTCCTTTGTTCAGGGTTACTGGTATCTTTGTGATTCTCTGGAGAGTAGAGGCTTAATTACAAACGGGATTTCAGCTAGGTGGCACAGTGGATACAGTGCTGGGTCTGCAGTCAGAAGGACTCGTCTAAGATGAGTTCAAATCTGCCCTCAGATATTTATTAGCTATGTGACCCTGGGCAAGTCACTTTACCCTGTTTGCCTCAGTTTCCTCATCTGTAAAATGAGCTAGAGAAGGAAATGGTAAACCACCCCAGTATCTTTGCCAAGAAAACTCCAAATGGGGTCATGGAGAATCAGACACGACTGAACAAAGCTAGATCCATTACAGTTCATTGTTTATATGTGGTATCCCTCTGTTAGCCTATAAACTGCATGATGATAAGGACTGTATCTTATTTAAACTTTGTTTCTCTTCCAGCACCCTTCACAGTCTCTTCACACAGTCTAGGAATATAGCCTGTGTGCAAGCTATTATGTATACTGTAGCTTATGGTATACATATATCTAGAGCCTCTCTGATACTCTCTAAATATGAACAAATAGCTGTTTGACTTAATTGAGTTGGTTCCATCTTTCCTAGTGTCTAGTACTTGTTGTGCTTGTACTAACTATTTGGTATACGGAGCTTAGGTGGGGAAGACATTTGAGGGTTTGATTTTGGATTGTTTCATATGACTCCATCCCAATAAGGAAGTACAGCAGAAAGAGTAGTCACTAATCATCAATCAGGCAGTGTCCTCCCAGTTTAAAACTACTGCCCAGGAATTCAGGAACGCCTCAAATTCAGTTTTTTTTTCCCCCTTTCTTTTCAGAGGGGTGGAGCCTAAGGATCAGAATGACATTCAGGTGCCTATCAATGACTATTCTTCTGTGACAGCTAAACCCAGAGAACTGCTCTGCTGATTAATTCAAAGCTCACTATAGAGCACAAAGACTGGGCTCCAGGATGGAAACTCATGTACATCGTTACAAGGAGAAGGGCTATCGGGGACCTCATGTAAGTGAGCCTGTGATTCGCTAGAGCCTTTGTTTCTGAAACTGAAGCAGGAAAAAAAAAAGGTGACAACATAAAGAGGAGGAGGCAAGCTTTTGTTTTAAATCTGCCATCTTCTCCAAGAGTTGTTTTTGTTTTTGTGGGGTTTTTTGCTAAAATGGGAGGAAGGGTAGGCATTCTACATACTGTTGTTCTTTAGTAAACTACTGTGCTGAAACTAATTGTCACTCAGCATGCCTAGAATAAGTGCTTAAAATGAACTCTTTGCTGTTTCCTTGCAAACCCTGCAGAAAAGATTGAAGTACAATGTGCAGTGTGGCTTAATTTTGTTTACCCTCTTCCTTCATACAACAGAAACTAAAGGAATGGTCTTTGTTTCCAGATGGTGAATGTTTGTCAGGGCTTATTTTGATTTTTTTTCTTGGTTTTTCCTCTCTGCTTTGTTTCTGATATTTAATCTTTCCAGATTTGTTTTTTAAGTTCCTGGATTGCAATCTCTCTTAATACCACCCCCACGTGCGATCAGAATCCTGCTTGATTAAATCAGAGAAAACTCCTAGCTTAGTGTTAACAGAGAGAGACCAGAGCAGTTCTGTTGGCAAATGTATTACTATTCAGTAAACTGTATTCTTTTAGGGTGTTAATGAAACACATACTTATGGTATGTTTTGGGGAGGCTTGGGCTTTTTTCCCCCCAATAGACAGTGATATTATATTAAAACAAACTACAGTGAATATTACTCAGTAATAAACATTACCAAAGTTACTGCATTTTAGAGCTGTAGTTTTTAGCAATGAATTTATGCATGGTGTGAAGTATATATGTGTATATATAAATAAATAAGTAAATAAATAAATGAATGAATGAATGAATAAATAAATAAACATACCATAAAGAGATATATATGTGTACATATATACATATATATCTGTTTATGATATGTTTTAGGAAATGACTAACAGGTTCCTATAGACAGAGTTGCATGCATAGACAGAATCCGCAGTTAATGAATGGCATATAGATGATGTTCAATCTGACCAAATCTTTCATTCATGGGTACCTTTTTCTACTTTTAGTTACTCTGTGTCATGGAAATTCAGATGTCTCCCCATATTTGCACATTTACCTTCTTCAGTGACATTTTGGGTTTGATGTCACAGCAACACTAACCCTTAACATTTTTCACTCCGAGTTAGGGTTTCTGAGCCTCCAGCTGGGACTCCTAATATTATCCTTGCCCTGCCTTTCCGAACTTTTTAGAGTTGTGCCCCATGCTGCTTATCTTACTTCCACGTCTCATTTTTCTCAGCATAAACCCTCCTCTTCTGAGCTAAGCTCTTCTGGCCTGTGTCTTTGATTTTATTTGTTCCCTCTTCTTGAAATTCCTTTTTCCTCTCCACTTGTTTCAATCCCATTGCTCATTTAAAACCTGGTCAACTTCACCTTCTTCCTAAAATGCTCCCTAGTTCACGCTATATTGTTATTTTTTTTTTATCTCTGAACGCCTAAGGATTTATAATCAGCACTAACTACATGACATTAAATTCCAGCTTGTTGTATATTGTTGAATGTGTTCTTCTCTTACCACCTTGGCTAATCAAATCCACCAGTTAATCAGTTAAGCTAATCAACTAATATGCATTTATTAAATGCATTATCTTGTGCCAGGTACTGTGGTAGTCACTGGAGATACAAAGCCCAAAAATATAACAGTCACTACTTTCAAAAAGTTTATATGCCAACCGACTCCACGAGAGACAAATGATATTTCCCACCACCTAGCACAACATGGACACATTTTTTACTTCTTTTTTTTGGAGGGAGGAAGGCTGGGCAGTTGGGTTTAAGTGATTGGTCACATAGCTAGTAACTGTTATGTGTCTGAGGTCAGATTTGAACTCAGGTCCTCCTGACTCCAGAGCCGGTGCTCGCTGTGCCACCTAGTTGCCCCAACATGGACACATTTTGAAGGTGGCTAAATGGCAATGGAAAGAGGCTGGACCTTAAATTCAAATCTGTCCCCTTTGATAACTGTGTGATCCTGGACAAGTCACATCCTCTCTGTGCCTCAGTTTCCTCATCTGTAAAATGAAGATAATCATAGTACCCTCCTCCCGAGATTGTTGTGAGGATAAAATGAGACATCTGTAAAGCATTTTGCAGACCTTAGAGTAGTGCATAACTGCTGGCTGGTTCTATGACTTACTAACTAACTGAATCGGTTATGGCAAACTTAGCTAATTGTCCTAATGATTTTAGCTTCAAAAGGGTGACAACACAGTAACTGTGACATATCTTCCGTGTATGGAGTTGCATCGTAGAGTAACCATTTCTCCTTCCAGCTCTTGAGCCTGCTTCATGAGATTCTCATCAGATTCTCTTCAGATTGCTCTCTACAGAACGCTAGAGTAAGAAAAGCCGGATGAAACGGGGCGGCAACCACATCCGTCTGGTTCATTGGATGCCGCTCCAGTTCTTTGTCACTGTTTTTCAGTCAGTCAAACCCTTAAGTAGAATCAGATATGACCAGATGAGCAAGTTCATGTAAGACGAATAACTGAGCAAAACTCAAAGGAAAACGCGTTGTGACCAAAACAAAGAAAGAAAAATAGTGACCGGTTGACGGGTACTGCTTTCTCTCATGGAACCATACGTATATCATTATTTTAGATAAATAAAACCTTAAACCTAAATCAGGTCAATTGGATGACCAGTTAAGTACATAAAAAGTCTCAATCATATAGTATGAAATAACATACTCTTAAGTCTTAAAATACTGTAACTCAAGAAAGGCCAACAGTCAAGGTACTGTAAAGTAGAATCCTTAGTGGACTCGTCTTGATAAACAAGATAAACAAAACTTGTTTTATAATTAGATACGTAAGTAAAGACTATCCTCTAAATGCTCTACCTGAAATTTTGTGAATACTACTATTTACAACTAAAAGAAGGGTTGCTGGTTTTTTAAACCAAGTTAAAGAGCGTGATTCCACATTTAGATGAATGCCACCTAGTGGCAATACAGCATCATTGCAGGTTGATGAATTTTTCTTACCCAAAGGCAGGTGACTATGAGAATGATATTTGATTTTTGTTTTTATTTTTTTTTAAGTAGTCAGGGTTAAGTGACTTGCCAAAGGTCACACAGCCAGTGTGTGTCAAGTAGCTGAATCCGGATTTGAATTCAGGTCCTCCTGACTCTGGGGCTGATGCTCTATCTACTGTGCTACTTAGCTGCCCCGATGCTATTTTTCTAACAAAATTTTTTTAACTTGGATGATTTGATGTACTTCTGGAAATTATGTAATTTTAAGCAGTTTTATAAGCCTTCTTAAAACTTATAAGTTATCCTTTATGAGGATAAAATATCACATAAATTTTAAAAACATCCTAATGCTATATGCATGTTATTCTAACAATAAGAATCTATTGCCAACCCACCAGACCTAGGAGCAAGGGTGGGGAACCTGCAGCCTTGAGGTCACCTGTGGCCTTCTAGGTCCTCGGGCGTGACCTTTTGACTCAGTCCAAGTTTTACAGAACAAATCCAACTCCAAGCTTATCTCACAGAGATCCCCTGCTTTAGGTGTCATGGGGGAACAGTTGCTATATGATTAAGGTGGGGAAAGGGAAATTACTGCTTTCCCCATCCCTTCAGCAAGAGTCTTGAAGGATATTTACATGCTTTATAGCCAGGAAGAAAAATAGAAGCTAAGGGTGTTCTGCTCCCTTTTAAAGTAAACCTGAGTCGTCAGCTTTTCCTGTTTTTCATCCTCTGTTCTTGAAGAGGACCAAGGACAACTCTTCTCCTTCTCCCCTTCTTTTTCCCTCTTCACACGATACGTGATGGAGAACTAGGCAGTCTTTGGTATCGTCAGCTTTTCCTGCTCAAGTTTCAATAAGGGGATTGCTTTGTTTTAGCTGAGTTGTTATTTCTTTCATTTGATTCCCACACTTCTTATGGGAATTTCATCATCCCCATTTTACAGATGAAGAAATTGAATTTAGTTGACTTACTCAGTATCACACAGATGACAGATACTTAAGGCAGGATTCACATCTAGGCCTTCTTGCCTCTACATTGAAATGCTGTACCCATCAGACCACCACCTAGCTGCCTCCCATGCATACTAAGGTAGTTTGAGTACAGGAAAGAAGACTTTGAGGTCCAAAGAGTCTGGTCCAAAATTACAGCAAATCACTACTTGTCTCACCTTGAACAAGTTACCTACTTTCCTCAACTCTATTGGTTTTTTCCCTTAATAGTATTTTTTCCCAATTACATGTAAAGATAGTTTTCAACATTCATTTTTATTAAATTTTGAGTTTCAGATTTTGTCTCCCTCCTCTCCTATTCCCCCTCCCCAAGACAGCAAGCAATGATATAAGCTATATATGTACCATCATGTCGAACATGCTTCCGCATCAGTCATGTTGTGAAAGAAGAGTCAGAAAAACCACAGAGAAGAAAAAACAACCCCACCACGAAAGTAAAAAACAGTGTGCTTGGATCTGCATTCAGACTCCCTCGTTCTTTCTCTGTATGTGGTTAACATTTTCCGTCCTGGGTCTTTTGGAATCTTCTTAGATCATTGTACTGCTGAGAAGAGCTCAGTCTATCGTGGCTGACCATCGCACAACGCCGCTGTTGCTGTGTGCCACATTCTCCTGGCTCTGCTCGCATCACTCAGCATCACTTTATCTCTGGGATACAGACCTAGCAGCAGTATTGCTGGACCAAAGGGTATGCCCTTTGGGCATCGTTCCAAATTGCTCTCCAGAACAGTGGCATTTATCAGTTGGGGAATGGCTTGTATTCTTATAAATTTGATTCAGTTCTCTATATATTTGAGGAATAAGGCCTTTATCAGAGATGCTCGCTGTGAAGATTGTTTCCCAGCTTTCTGCTTTTCTTCTAATCTTGGTTGCACTGGTTTTGTTTGTGCAAAAACTTTTAAATTTAATAAAATCAAAATTATCTATTTTATAATGCTGGCTATCTCTTGTTTTGCCAGAAATTTTTCCCTTCTCCATAGGTCTGACAGGTAGACTCTTTCTTGCTCTTCTAATTTGCTTTTGGTATCACCCTTTATGTCTAAATCATGCACCATTTTGACCTCATCTTGTTAGACAGCAGTGGTTCTCAACCTGTGGATTATGTTCAATTTGTAACAATGAAAATACATCTTGCATATCAGATATTCACATTATGATTCATAACAGCAAAAAAATTACAGTTATGAAGTAGCAAGGAAAATAATTTTATGGCTGGGGGTCACCACAACATGAGGAACTGTATTAAAGGGTCACAGCATTAGGAAGGTTGAGAACCGCTGTATATACAATATAAGATGTTGGTCCATACCTCCTTTGTGCCATATAGTTTTCCAGTTTTCCCAGCAGTTTTTGTCAAATAGTGAGTTTTTATCCCAGAGGCTGGGGGCTTTGGGTTTATCAAGTACTAGTTTTGTGTGCCTGATCTATTCCACTGATCCACCACTCTATTTCTTAGCCAGTCCCAGATAATTTTGATGATTACTGCTTTATAATACAGTTTGAGATCTGGCCTCCTTCCTTTGCATTTTGTCATTAGCTCCCTTGATATTCTTAACCTTTTGTTCTTCCAGATGAATTTTGTGGTTATTTTTTTCTAGCTCTATCAAATGATGTTTGGCTGTTTGATTGGCATGGCACTGAATAAGTAAATTAGCATAGGCAGAATTGTTGTCTTAATTATGTTGACCTGGTGTATCCATGAACAGCTGATATTTTTCCAATTATTTAGATCTGACTTTATTTATATGAAAAGTATTTTATAATTGTATACATATAGTACCTGGGTTTGTCTTGGCAGGTGGACGCCCAAGTATTTTATATTGTTTATAGTTATTTTAAATGGAATTCCTCTTTCTATCTCTTGCTGCTGGCATTCAAAGTCCTTCATAATTGGCCACCTCATCCCCACTTTTCCAGTCTTCTTACACATTACTGCCCTCTACCTACTCTGCGATCCAGTGTTACCAGCCTCCTTGCTGTTCCTCTTACAAGACACTCTATGGTTTTTTCACTGGCTTCTCTAGGACTGGCATTTTCTCCCTCTTCATCATCATCTCCTGGTTTCCTTAGGCTTCTTCAAGTACCAGCTAAAATACTGCCTTCTACAGAAAGACTGCCCATCTCCCTTAATTCTAGTGCCTTCCCTCTATTGGTTAACTCCAATTTATCATGTATAAATATCTATCTATCTATCTATCTATCTATCTATCTATCTATCTATGTATATATATATCTATGTAGATATAAATATGTCTTGTTTGTACATATCTTATTGCATATTACCTTTGTCTCTGTATATCCATACTTAGTACAGTGCCTAGCATGTAGTGATGAATATTTATTGACTTATTGTGACCTTTAAATCCTGCTCACATCCAAGAGGTATTCCTTTAAGACTTTCCACCATTTTACTTCTCTTTTCTGATTCTGGTATCTGCCAGAGCTGCAAAGTACGTGACATCTGGCTCATCCAAGTTTTTCATGATCATTCTCTGAAATAGTATGGATTGTGTTCCGAAAAGATCCCTAAATTGGTCTCTAATATCTCTGGTATATCAGGTCTGTTTTCAGCATGACCTACAAGGTAATTGTTATTTTCAGACATAAATATTGGCTCTCATTTTCTCTGTGGGAAGAGAGATCCTCTTTTTAATGTGACTTTTCTTCCTCAGTGGGTGGCCTACAGATTGGCTCTCAAGTGCTATTTCCTACTGTCTGTGCATTGAGATTGTTTGAATGGTCACATAGGTCTTATTCACAGAGCATTTATTGAGTAACCTCACCTGGCTTTATGTTACTTTACATTACCCTGCAATCTCCCAAGTCTTTCACATTCCTTTTCAATGTTTTTTTTTATAAGACCTCGATTTTTTATTCTGTATCTACTCTTAATATTAGGAGGCCTCTTTGAATTTCCATGCCAATAGTGCTATGTTATATATAATATATTTTTTTGGCTTTTTTTTGGAGGACATTTGTGTTTAAGTGACTTGCCCAAAGTCACACAGCTAGTAAGTGTGTCAAGTGTCTGAGTCCGGATTTGAACTCAAATCCTCCTGACTGCAGGGCCAGTGCTGTATTCGTTGTACCACCTAGCTGCCCCTGTGCTACGATATATTTAAACCATTTCAGCACCCATCTTTTTAAAGAGATTAGTCTCTATTTAGGATATTCAAGAAAATCAATGATGATATCTTAGTCAGTAGGTACACAATATTATTCCACAATATAGCATAATAATAAAGGTTGCATGCAAGTAATGTATGGTAAATAAAGAAATAATAAACAGATATGCAAATTTATACCAATGCAACAGAAATAAATTCAAGAACATGAAAAAGTATTGATGATTTTTATGTGCCACCATATTTTAAATAGCTATGGAAAGTACATGAGTAAGTAACAAACACTTGCTCATGCTCACAACCACATTACTATAATGTATGAACTAATAGCATTCATAAAACATTTTGCATAATAGTGTTTCCATGTTAGCAGTGAACTGATTGAGAGAAAGGATTGTCCCTATGAGGCTAAGAATACCACAAAATGAAGCTTAAAAATAAATTTGGAAGAAAAGAGGACTTTCCTGGAATCGAAACTATAAACATTATAGTAGATTATTAGAAATTTGAAGAAATCATGTGCATGAAATAGAAAAAGGAAAAAATGGAAAATGTATTCCAAAGGAACTGGAGTACTAGACTGCTCACAGTAGAGAATAGATAGAATAAAGTGAAATTTCAGACTGGGAATGTAGAAAACTATCTGAGGAATAGTGAATAAATGAAAGATCAATGAATAAATACAAAGATATTTAAAATTAAACAATTGAAACACATAGATATTCCCCCCCCCCCCAAAATGAATGAGGCAGAATTTCTTACAACCGACATCAACAAAAGCCAGAGTAGGGATTTACTCAAAGCAGTCAAATTTTGACTTGGTATCTGGAAAAACTTCCTAACAATTAGAGCTTTCCAAAACTAAAACATGTTGCCTCAAGCACTGGGGTGGGGGGAGCCTCCTGGGAGGTCTTCAGACTGAGGCTGGATGCCATTGGTTGTGTATATATATCGTGGGGATTCCTTTGGTTTATAGGTTATATTAGTTTACTTGCCAAGACCCCTTATAACTTTCAAATTCTGTCATTCAGTGATTAAAAACCATCACTAAAAATCGTAGTCACAACAGAGGATTAAGCTAATCTTTCAAAATTAATAAAATTATAAATCAAAATTAGAGGAGAGTAGATAACAGGAAAAAAGAATTGGTTTTCAAAAGCTAATTCCCAAGGAAGAGCATTCAACGTATAATGGATTTCCCACGGACATCATAGGTAACTTTCTGGGGGCCTAAGTCCCAAGATTCTCAAAGACTGTCTCACCTGAGACTGGTCACAGACAGCTTGACTCAGGATGTTTCCATCATAAAGTTTATCCTGTCTAGGTACTATGTGAGATCTCAGAAACCAAAGCGTACTATATCGTGACACTGAAGTACACTAGTTTTACTTATTTATTTTTTCGTGATTATTTTTCTTTTTGGTCTGTTTCTTCTTTCACAACTGTGACTAATATGGAAATACAGTTTGCATAATTGCAAATATATAACATATTAAGAAAAGGGGAAGGGACGAAGAAAGGAAGGGAGAAAAATTTGTAACTCAAAATCTTGAAAAAAAACTGAATGCTAAAAATTGTCTTTACGTATAACTGCAAAAAATTAAATACTAACATACTAACATCAATCTTCCTCTCTGGAATTTTATACCCAAGACTGTTCCACCCATTTTGGGGTCAACTTTCCCTGTAGAATTTTAGGCTGTGAAGTGCTACCTCTCTTTCTGAACTCTAAACTCTCTCTGAAAATATAGTGAAACCAACCAAATTTCAAAGACAGTGATAGTGATAGAAATGATACAGGCATGGGGCATAAAATTAAAAGGTACTTGTAATAAGCATAATTTTAGGCAAATTATGAGCAATTATATAATTATATGCTGGTGACATGTAATAAAATTTTGGGGATACACTTTTTTTAAATAGATCTGGAGAGTTCTAAAATTCAGTTGTTTTCCTTCCAGGCTAGTTGTATTCATTTGCTTAGCAAACAAAATCTTCACAGATAATGCAAACGCAAGCTTCGTCATAGCCCTGGTTTGGCATCATAAATTATTTATTAATGGAGTTTTATGCATAGTGAGAGGAAGTGCCTTCTGCATGTCAGGCCCTGTACTTTACAAATATTAACTCATTTGACCCTTACAACAACCCTGAGTGCTGTTATTATCACCATTTTATAGTTGAGGAAACTGAGGCAGGGACAGGGTTACCCAGCTAGCCAGTGTCAGAGGTCAGATTGGAATTCAAGTCTTCCTGACTCAAGATCTAGTACATTATCCATTGTGCTACCTAGCTGTCTCTATAGTTAGCCAATACTACATTCTTAATAGAAAGAATACCAATTTTCGAGTCAGAAGACCCTGGTTCAAGTTCTGTCTCTGCTACATATTAATTGTATAACCTTGGACAAATCTGAGTCTCATTTTCCTCATTTGTAAAACGAAGGGGTTGGATTAGGTCCTTTTCAGAGGCAGCTAGGTAGTACAGGTGATAGAGTATCAGGCCTAGAGTCAGAAAGACCTGAATTCAGACACTTGTTAGCTGAGTGACCCTGGACAAGTCACTTAACCTCTATTTGCCTCATGTTCCTCAACTGTAAAATGGGGATGATAGTAGCACCTGCCTCACAAGTCGTCATGAGTCTCAAATGAGATAGTGCTTATCATGGTGGCACATAGTAGGCTTTTACTAAATCCTTTCTTCTCCAACATTCCACAATTCATCTCTCATTTCTAGCAAATATACTATTATCCATAAAATCAAGGGAATTTACTTTCAATTTTGGGGTTGTAAAATGTAAAACACCCCCCCACATGAATCTGAACCAGTAGGTTTCTAAGTAGAATGGTGCTCAATTGACCTACTTAGATATTCTCTCTCTCTTTCTCTCTCTCTCTCTCTTTTTGGAGGGAGGAAGGCAAGGCAATTTGGGTTAAGTGACTTGCCCAAGGTCACAGAGCTAGTAAGTGTGTCAAGTGTCTGAGGCCGGATTTGAACTCAGGTCTTCCTGACTACAATGCTGGTGCTCTATTCACTGCACCACCGTGCTGACCCCTTAGACATTTTCTTACACATACACTTTCACTCCTTCAATACACAACTCTACAGGGTTGTTCTGAGTAAACTGTTTCATAACACTCAAATGCCATTAAAAACTTGGATAACAGTAATATTAGTTATTATTATTATTATACTGTTTTATCCTGGGCATGTTACTTAACTTCTCTGAATTCAATTCACTCTTAGAGAGCTCTAATCACTAAAAAGCTCTCCCTTCTACTGAGCTGAAATCTCTCTCCCAGTATTGTCCTACCATTGATCCTAGTTTTGTTTTCTGAAACTACAGGGAATAAACCTAATCCCTCTTTAAATATTTAAAGACAATTCAATCCAACAAATTACTAAGTGCTTAGTTTGTATAAGTAATGTAAAAATGACATAGCTCTTCCATTCAAGGAGCTTATAATACCCTGTTGTAAGGGATACAGTGGGTACACAGATTTATAGATTACATGGTAGGAAGTGATGAAGCCAAAGGAGTTAACAGATAAAGGGCCCTAGGAATATTTGAGGTGTGAAAGAACAATTTCAGGTGAGAGGATGAAGGTCCTGAAAGAAGTGTCTCCTGAACTGAGCCTTTCAGGAGATTCTGAAAGCTGACCACATCTATCACATTCCCTAAACCTTCCTTTTCCCAAGCTAATCTTCCTCATTTCATTCTTGTCTGATGGAATTAATAATGATAATAATAATAGTAACAATAAGGCATTGATTAAGTGCTTGCTACATGCAAGGCACTGGAAATACAACTAGAAAATGGAAACAGTCTTATGAGTTCTTAAGAAGTTCATTCTAATAGGAGAGAAAACACATATTGGAGGCTTCAGCTGCTCTGAAGCTTCAGCTTCAGCTGCAAGTCGGATGGAAAGGTCCCATACTCCTCAGCAATGAGATGGCAATGTATCTTCTGCAATGTCATTTGAATCAATAAAAGCATATCTGCTTCTAAATTGAACCAGTTGATGGTGCCTAGCAATTTGGTGAGACCTTTCTTTTGAAGGTCTTCAGAAGTTGTGAATTCTGAGGCAGCAGCAAGATTCATTCCTCTAGAAAACAACCGTGAACGTTAGGGCAGGTTGGAAGCAGAGCCAGTGGTCTGGAGGGGCTCCTCTTCCTGGGGATTTTGGGTGCAGGGTCCTGGGAAGTTTCTATTTGAGTCAGAGTGGAAATAGTGGTCCGAACGATTATGCTGCTAACCCAGGAATTTTATTACTTCTACTGAATTCAAATAAATGCTGTAAAATTCCTTTAGGATTTTAAAAATGGAGATTTCCAAAAATTCAGAGAAATTTAATAGACTAGGTAGCACTTTGAATGGTAAACTAAGGTATTTCTACTTCATACTTATAGGCAACAAGGGTCATGAGAGGTTTTAGAGTAGGGAAGTAACAGATTAAAAAAAAGCTTTGAAGACAATGAATATCACTGCTGTAAAAGATAAATGGGGAGATCCAGAGGGCTTAAGAGACGATGATAATGTCCTCAATTCTGGTATGAGATGTGTAATAGAAAAGAAGGGAAGATTACAGAGATGTTTCAAATAGTCAACAGACCTCAGTGATTAGTGGAATGTGGGACAAAAAGGAGCCAAACGTGGCTTTAGGGTTTGAAGTCTGATTAACTTATGGAATGCTGGTACCATTCACAAAAGTAGGAAAGTAAGAAGGGAAAGAAGAGGAATTCGGTTTTGGATCTGTCAGTTGATGGTAGGATTGTTAAAAGTGGTTATGTTCAAGCAGCACTTAGAGAATGTAGGCCCAGAACTAGAAAAAGACGTGGAGTTACTTTAACAGCTAAAATATAATCTAAGCCATTGGAATTTATATGGTTCATTCAAAGAAATTTCCAGATGTTGGAGAAAAGAACTGAACTTTGGGGAATGTTTATATTTGGGAGTAGGGTAAAAACCAATAAAAGAGTTGCTAATGCCTTCCCCACTGCTGAAATTCCCTGAATATACTGTATATGCATGTATGTGTTCACATATGTATACACATACAAATACACACATACATTAGTGGAGAGGGAGAGGGCAGAGTGCCCCAACCTCCTGAATCCAGCAGTGGGTTATTAATGTTAGGGGAAAATTTAAGTCTTGAATTTGAATTCAATAAATTGAGTTTTTATATTTAAGATAGGGGACGTGTATCTAGGCTAGATGCCTATCTAAAAAAGATCTGAGAGCTTTCATAGATTCTAAGCTCAATATGTCAATATGTTAATATGTACATAGTAGCCATAAAAACAGTTGAGAACTTGTTGGCATTGGGAGAGTCATAGTTTCCAGGAACAAGGAGAAGATATTGTCTATATTCTGGTCAGACTATATCTTGAGTACTATGTTTGGTTCTGGATGTCACAATTGAGGAAAGATCTTAACTTATCAAGTTGGAAGACATTAAGGATGGCCAAAGGAGAGTAACCAAGCTGATGAAGGCCTTAAATCTACTTCCTATGACGACTAATTGAAGAAAATGGGGATGAGAGGAAGAGATAGCTCAGAATAGACATGATAAGCTTTGTTCAAGTATTTCAAGTGGAATATTCATGTGGAATAAATATTAGACTCATCATATTTGATCCCAGAGGGCAAAACCAGAAGCAATGGTTTGGAAATTGCCAAAAAGCAAATTTTGACTTGATGTCAGGAAAAACTTTCCTAGCAATTAGATTTGTTGAAAAGTTGAATGCCCTATCATAGGAAGCATAGGCTGGATGACTGTTTGCAAGCTATGATTTAGTGAAGATTCCATTCTGGTTATGGATTGGATCAGACAGCTGCTAAAGTCGCTTCCAACTCTAAAAATCTGTGTTTTTGTGGGATATCATTGGTTAAAAAGAGAAAAGAATCAGGGTGGTTTTATGTTATCAGAAAAAAGTGGGCTTCAACAAAGATTTAACATCAGTAAAATCTGGTAGAGAGATTAAACATACACCTGATAAGGGGCTCACATTTTAGTTCTTTACCTAAGTACTGCTGCCAGTCAGCTAGGGCTTGTCAGTTCTCAGGTGACCTTTGTTTACCAGCTATCTACCCAATATTGATCTCCTACATACCTTGGAGTTGGCAGAACAGGATGTTCGGCCCATGTTGAGAAATCATGGAAGCTTCCTTCAAGGCTTTTGTTAGTACCTTTTGAATACTGTTTATCTCAGGTCACTCTTTAATGGCAAAAGGGCTCGCCACAAATATCCGGAACTCTTTCACTGGGTAGTTTCTTAAAACAATAATATTTAATTGACCCAACTTATTTATTACCTGTTAAAGAAAAAAAACTAGTTTTCTAGCTTTTTTTCCTCTGGAATAACCATGACAATTAATATACTAAAAAGAAAAAAACCAGAAATGTCTAAGCACTAATTTTTCAGATTTACTTAGCAGAAAAATAACATATATGAAGTTGTCTTTCTTTTAACATAGCACAGTTCCTCAACCAGCAATAAAAATACAAATTAAAATTCTAGCTAGGCATTTCATATATGGAAAAGACAATGCTTCACTCAACAGTTCAAGAAACATTTATTAAGTGCTTACTGTTTGTAAAAAATGTTTTTAATTTTTATATTAAGGTGAATGTATTTCTCTTAGGAGCTTTCTTATACATTTGGGAGGGTCTCTAATAGTTCAAGAACAGTTGCTCCAAGTATTTTCTTCAGTGATAATAAATTAATCAGGCACACCTAGAACTATTTAGAAAGGTGGACAATACTAAAACATAAAATGAAAAAGGGCTTCTAATCCATTTGTAAGAACAGATCATACAAGAAATGTAGAAACATTTTCTCCCATTTTATATCAATCCCAATATGGGAGAAATAGACTGAAAGTGATGATAGTTGGGGAAACCTTGAGCTAAACAGAAACTAAGTATATTAAGTTAGGATAAATTTTAAGTCTTAAAATTAAGTTTAAAAAATTATCCAAGTATGGAATGGGGGAGATGTGGCTTAACAAAAGTTTATTTTAAACATATGGGAAAAGATCATTGGTATTTTAGAGAAACTGCATAGTGTAGGGATTTTTAAGCAAGGAAAAAAATGACTGAAGGAAGGCATGAAAGCAGTCCTTAATATTTGGAAGGTTGTCATGTGGAGAGTAAAAATTCTGGGTTTTTTTTCCCCCCAAGGGGCATGCCTAAGACCAAAGGAGATATGTTATTAAGAAACTTGTTTCAGCTCAATATAAAAGTTTCTACAATGAAAACTTGAAGGAGTGACTTCCTAAAGCTAAGGCTAGATTATGCCAAAGATCATATAAAAGAGATTACAAAATAATGTCATCTCTAAGGTATCTTCAAACTCTTGAGGTTCTGATACTACCCCCAAAACAATGAAATAATATTTTTACTAAAGAAGTTTAGTTTCAGAATGGCACTTTCCTCATTTTTAGGTAAATTGAATGAGTGTTAATTTCTGATTAAAAAAACAAAACAAAACACAGTACAGCATTTATGCAAAATGGCTTCTCCAAAATACAGCATCCCTGAGACAAAGGAAATAGCTTTGGAAATTTTTTTATTCTTTATTCACAGCTGTTCACAGCGAAGAAGCATCCTGCAAAATTTTTTTTAAAGAAAAAACAACTCTAAGAACAAATCAAGGAAGCTGAGAGAAAATGTCTTCCATTCAGTTCTTAGGCCCCTCACATAATATTAAAACTAGAAACCATGCAGACCAAACCCCTCATTTTATAAATGCAGAAAAATGAGATCCAAAATAAGTGAAGCGACTTGACCAAGGTCACAGAGCCAGAAAAATGACTGAGCTTCCATTGCCAAGTCCATTGCTCATTTTATAATATCATGCTGCTTCTAGGGCTTGAGCTAAACACCTTGAAAAATTTCATTTTTCAGGTTAACTAACATCATCAGGTGAGGTAATATATATTTGGCAAAGCATAAGTCATTATACAAATATTTGCGTGTATATATATACATATATTTATATTTATATGATGAAGATTCTGTGAATACCAGGAAAGCATATAGTCTCTCCAGACTTCACTTACAAATAGGCAATTTCAAATAAAAAACTCCCTTATACATCTTTTTGGAAAAAACTATAAATTCTATGGAATTAATAAAGAAGTAGGAAATTATTTCAAAAGAAGCAGCAAAAGATTTTTTAAATGTTACAAAAATTCTTTAGTTCCTATCCCAACTCTGAAGGTTGAAGTATTTTTTAAGTTTCTTTTTCCAATTTTTAACAGAGAAAATTGACTTTCTGCTCAAGAAAGTGGATAGTATATCATGTTTGGGGGTATATATATTTTATAGATGTCTTCTGTCTTATATCACAGTCATTCTGGGGGGGGGAAACCCCTTTTTTCTCCTGTAGAGTAAATTTCTTGTAACCAAGAAATATGTATAATATTTGACCATAATATTATAATATAATATTATGAAGAGGGTGATATGTTTCATTATTTATTCTCTAGGATCATCAATGTTTTAAAAATTATTTTAGTAATATTTAATGATATTTTACATTGTAGTAGTTATTATATAGTGTTGTATTGGTTCTACTTATGATTCTGTATCAGTTCATACAAATCTTCGTTTCTCTTAATTCCTCATATTTGTTATTTTTTACCACACAATAATGATATGCCACTATATATTCATATACTATGTTTCCCGCTTCCATCCCCCACCCCTGACATTCCCCTACCTTTTTAGTAGGTTTCCATTGATGAATACCTGCTTTATTTCCAGTTCTTGGCTACCACAAGGGGCTACTGTGAATATTTTGGTATATATTAGACCTATTTCTGTGTTTCTGCCTTTGCCTTTCTTGGGGGACATGATCAAATGATTGGATTAAATGTTATGAACGCTTTAGTCTTTTTTCTTGCATAATTCCTCTTTGAAAAATAGAATGATTGACTCTATTCAGTCTTACCAATAGTATATTAGTGTTTATCTTTCCACAGCCTAACATCAACTCGTTCCTTTCCTCCCTATATTTTCCAGTTTTCAAGATGAAATAAAGTCTCAGAGTTTTAAAATGTTTCACTTATTAATGATTTGGAACATGTTTTCAAATGGTTATGTTTTGTAATTCTTTTGAAAACTGTTCATTCCTATCCTTTGACTTTTTATCTATTGGAGAATGGCTCTTGGTGTCAAATCCTTAGGTCATTTCCTTTTAGAAATGCTAATGACTTTTAAAGATTTGTTTTGTCTTACTGCTTTACTGAAGTTATTAATCATTTCAGTTTCTCCATTGATTTTCCAGGTTCCTAAGTACACCATAATGTCTTTGGACCATCGCCAATACTTATATCTTTAATTTTATACTTTTGGCTTATTGCTACAGTTAACATTTCTAAAGCCATGACAAATAATGAGAGGGCATCCTTGCTTTTCTTGCTTTTATTAGGAAAGCTTTAATGTTTCTAGACTACAAATAAGGCCAGCTTTTGGGTGCATATTAAAGAAGGTCCCTCCCATGCCTAAGAAGAAACGTGTACTGTATTTTGGAAAATGTTTTTTTGTGTCTATTGAAATAATTGTGAAATTTTAATCTTTGTTGATTATATGTTAAATCACACAAATTTTTTCTTAAAGTTGACCCATTCCTTCCTCCCTAATGTGAATCCAATTTGATCATTGTGAATATTTTATGATATATCTGTATACTTCTTGCAATGGTTTTGTTCAAAATGTTTACATCAATATTAGTTAACAAAATTGGTCAATGGTTCTCTTTTTCTGCTTTGTTTCTTTCTTACTTCATAACATTGTCTCATTAAAAAGTTTCGTAGATTGTCTTTTGTGTATTTTGGGGACTAATTTTAGATATTAATCGCACTTTAAATGTTTGATAGGATTAACTTGTAAGTGTCTCTTGCCCAAGCTCACTTCCCCATTCCCCCTCACTTTGGGCAGTTCATTTATGATCTCTTTGATTTCTTTTTTTTTTCTTTGAAATTGAAGGGTTTGTGATATCTCTAATTAATTTGAATATTTTATATGTTAATATTCACCAACTTTTAAATTCTTAGTTTTTCTGAACTATGTAGTTATGTATAGTAAATTCTAATAATTCTCTTAATTTCTTGTTTGTTGTGATTTCACTTTGTTCAGTTTTTAACCTGGTAATTTTGCTTGTTGGTCAGGTTAATTAATATCTTTTTGATTTTATAAGCATTTTTAATTCTCAGTAAATTTATCCTATCTTGTCTACAAATATATGCATAGATAGATAGATATTTCCTGAGGTAGAAATGTTCCTCTGAGGATTTTTTAGCTATGTCTTAGAGGTTTGGGTAGGTCTTCTCATTATCTTCAACATAATTATATATTCCTACAATTTGTTCTTTGGACCACTCATCATTCAGGATGCCATTACTTGTCTTCATTTAGACTTTGATCTTTTTTCATTAATTACTAACAATGTAATTAATAATTTAATAATGGATTGAATTACAATTAATTTAATTATCAAATGATGGTTTATGATATTTTTGCTATAATTATTTCTATCCTTTTACATTGGTTTGTTTCCTTTATGTCTTATCACATGATTAATTTTTTTTGCAAAACTATTATAGTATGCTGAGAATATGTATGTTCTTTAATAATTCCATTCAAATATCACCATGTTAGTCAAATTATTTTTTCAAACAAATCTATTCAGCTCTTCCTGTATCTTTCTTTAAGATTTACCCAGTACCGAGAATGGACTTGGAGAGTCTCCTAATATTATTATCTTATGACTAATGTCTTTTTGCACTTTTTTTAGATTTTAGTAATTTAGACCTTATAAGGTCTCTATCATTTGATGCATATATATTATATTCTCTATTGTCTGTGGTGGGCAAGTCACTTAACCTCTCAGTCTCAGTTTCCTCACTTGTAAAATGAGGGGGTTGAACTCAATGTCGTTTAAGGTCTCTTTCAACTTTAACCCCATGATCCTATGACCTTTAAGCATAACATAGTTTCTAGTTTATCTCTGTCGACATTATGGATTTTTATTGTTGTCTTTTCTGAAACCACAATTGCAATTTCTGCTTTTTTTCACTCCTGATATTTTGTCTCAAGTTTCCATTTTTATTCTGAATGTATTTGTATATTTTAAATGTATTTCTTGAATAAAACAAATAATTGAGTTTTGTTCGTTTTAATCCATTATTTTCATTTTCTTGGGAGAGTTAATCCATTTAGAGTTTATAATTGTTAAATCTGTGTTTTCTTCCATTACATTACACCAACATATACACATGCTTGTTTTTTTTTCTTCTCCAACCTTTTTCCAGTGAGTTAGTCTCTGGTTTGTTTTACTTATACCAATCAAATCCTGGTCTCTCCTCCCTATACCTCAACTCTTCATTCTTCCTGTAACCCTGCTTAATCCCAAATTTCTAGAGTTTATTTTTACTAGAATTCTCTACCCCTTTTCTCTCTTGTTTCTTTTAATCTTCTCTTTCCCAGATCTAAAAAAGAGCTCATTTTCTCTGTCCTGGTCCCCTATATCTTCCATTTTTAAACAATTTCAGGGACAGTAATTTGTAATGTTCCTTTGCAAGAAAAGTTATTTTTATTCCACTTCCTTTCTTACTCCTTTCCCCTCCTAGAATACTTTAGAATTCCAGGAATGTTAATTATTGAAGGAGGCAGTCCTGTGGCCTGTAACCAGAGTCTGGGAGTTCCATACCTTTTATTTATTTTTTCCCTATTTGAGCATCCCTTTTGATGTTATGCTACTCTTGAACTTATGAACCTGTTGAATTCTTTTTGAGCCATTTCTACACAAGGGTCTAACTACTTCCTTCCTGTCACCTTCTCCATCAAATGGGAGTTAGTACCAAGATAGTCACATCATAGGTTTTAAGCTAGAAGGGGATTTTAAAGGCTATCAAGTCCAACCCTCTTATTTTACAGATGAGGAAACTGAGGAACAGAGTGGTTAAATAACTTGCTCAGAGTTATTCAGTTAGTATTAAAGATGGAATTTGAACTTAGCTCTTCCTGACTGCAAGTCCATTGCCCAATATGCCCCATGTGCCTCTTTGGTTTTCCAAAGTGTCACATCCCACTTCCCACCCCCAAACCTACATAATTTGTTGTAAGATGCTGGTTTTACACCACTTCACCTCTAAGTAGTTGGGGCTACACGTGGTCTGGAGGCCACAGGTTCTCCACTCCTGAGTCAGTCACTTTGTGATGTCACTAGAATGGTCCTCTCCCACCTCCCACCCTTCCCTCTTCTATCTGCCCTCACAGGCCACCTGGCTGTTCCATGAACAGGACACTCCATCTCACTTCCTTGGCCTTTTCTCTGGCCATTCCCCATGTCTGGAATGTATTTCCTCCTCCACTGTAACTGTTACGCCAAATAATGCAAGTGAGACCCTGAATACAAATTGAAAGTGGATTTTATTAGTGTGAGCCTGCTTGGGGAGAAACCTAAATCAAACAGCCCTGAACAGGAGTAGAGCATTGGTATATAAGGGAAAAACCACAAGCTAAAAAATGTCAAAACTTGCAACAGCAGGAACTTACAGAAGCCAAAATCAGTGATTGGTTAACACTGGTTACATGGCCATATGAGGATTGATAGTAAATTGCATTTCAATGAACAGGGTGGGGGCAGAAAGTACCTAGGGCAGGAAATCTTGGCACACACAGGTTTGTCTTGCAGGCTTCCTCTACCAGCAAGCTCTCTTCTGGGAAGGAGGAAGACAAGAGGGCCAATTAGGCCCTAAATGGCAGCCATGTTATGAGCATAACATAACTACTCATCCCCCAATTCTTTTAAGTCCCAACTAAAATCCCACCTTCTAGGAAGCCTTTCCTAACCCCTCCTAGTTCCAGTACTTTCTCTTTTTGGAGTATTTCCTATTTGTCATGTACATAGCTTGCTTTGTATATACTGGTTTGCATGCTGTCTCCCTCATTAGACTGTAAACTCCTCGAGGGCAGAGGCTGTCTTTTGCCTCTTTCTGTACCTCCAGCATTTAGCACAGTTCTTGGTACATAGTAGACTGTTAATAAATGCTTGTTGATTGATTAATGTACTCTCCTTAGTCTTCCAAGTCACTCCAAACACAAAGAAAACTAAAAACCTTTTAAATTTGCCTCTACTCACCAGTCTTTTACACAGCCTTCTTCTACCCTCTTTTCTTGACCTCTTCAGCACTTCTTAAACTTATACATTATAGTATACCATCCTGCCACTTATAATACTGATTTATCAATAATCAATAATATTGATTATCAATGATGATGAAATGAGATTCTTTTTCTTTAAAATAATCATGTGCTTCTTAGAGCTACTTTTCTCCTGATTTTGTATAGTTTGCTCCTTAGATTCTCTAGTCCACTGATGCTCTTCAATGTCTCAGGCAGTGCTCAAGGTTTGGTTATTTTAATCCAACAACAAATAAAAACATTCTCCCCACCACAAATTCATAGTTTTGCCAAACTACACAAAGATAAATACTTCAATCCTTACTCCAAGCACAATTTGGGTCTCTCATTTGCTATTATTCGCTAATTCTCCTTTTGGCTTTTTGCCTGCCTTGTAAACTCAAACTTCCTGAGGGCAAGGGCCATTTCATTTTTTGTTTTTGCATCTCAGCTCCTAGCCCAAAACATATATATATTTTTTGAGGCAATCGGGATTAAGTGACTTGCCTGGGGTCAAACAATTAGTAAGCATCTGAGGCTGGAGCTAAACTCAGGTCCTCCTGACTCCAGGGTCAGTGTTCTCTCCACTTTATCACCTAATTCCTTCCCTCTTAGATCATAAATGTTTGCTGCATTGAGTTGAGGCCTGGGAAGGAATGTTTAACGATTTCATTTTTATATCTGTAAGTCAATCCAACAAGCACTTATTGTGTTCCTACAGCCTTACAAACATTGTGTCTGGAGATAGAGACAAAAATTTTTCTCTACCCCTCCAGGAGTTGACTTTCTAATAGGGGAGATGGACATTTACTTACTATAAGAGATAAAGACTTGACCTGATTTCCTTAGTATAGGGAATGATACAATGATTAAAAGTCCTTTACAAATGCCAGTTCAGCCGGTCAGTCAATTAGCATTTATTAAGCTCTGTGCTAAGGATACAAGGAAAGACAAAAGACAGTACCTGCCCTCAAGGAACTCACAGTCTAAAGAGCTAGGCCACATCAAAAGAAACTGAAATGGAGGCTGGAGTGAGAAAAGTAGTGAAGCTGCACTGAGACCCCCTCCTTAAGTGGAGAATCTAAGAGGAACTATCTGGTATCCATCCTCCTCCATCAGTCTGAGGGAGAGGTCTCTGGGCCAGGTGATGCTGAGGCGGAGGAAGGTTAGTTCTCCAACTTCCCTTTACAATCTAGAGAGTTGCCCAAGGCACTTAGATATTAAAGGAGGTCCAAAGACCGACAAGATATGTGTGTGAGAGGCAAGTTGTGAACGGACATCTTGGCTCCGAGTCTAGTTCTCAAACCACTAAAGTGGAATATTGAATAGAATGCAAACTTCAAATCCTGGTTGTTATCATCAGTTATTAACTTACAGGCTTAGAAAGTTGCTGGAAACACTGGGAGGTTAGACCCAGGGTCACAGAGCTATTATGTGTTATGATATCATATAAAGCACTGCAAACTTTAAAATGGTATTTACTATTTATCATTATTATCCAGAGGTGGAATTGACGTTTAGCAGAAGCTAAATGAATATTTGATTAAAATTTAAGTACATTGTGGACGTACTTAATACTCAGCAAATATTGAACCACAAAGTAGAGTCCAGCTCGATAGTTTTTACCTGACCTGCCCGGAAGATTAGGCAACCCTGGAGTTAGCTTGCCAACGATTTAAAGGAATCAAATTTGGGTTCCCTGCAGGAATCAGAGGTTGGAAATAGAGTGTGGTTTGATTATGGCAGAATTTCACAATCTTTCTGGGTTGTTGTAAGCCGGAGGTGCTGCATTCTAGAACTTTAACATGCAAATTTGCTCTTTTTTGGGTTCTCCTTTAACAAATGACCATTTAGTCTGTTTTTAAAGCTCTTCTATAAAAGCATAAGTTTATTCAATTTTCTTTGCATGTTTACAAGAGAAACTTACAAGAAACAAAAAATCCCAACCACTTATCTATGCACACGAAGTGACCATATCATCTGGAAAGTTTTCCTTTTTGTAGGAACTCTCAAATTCTTGGAACAGTCAGAATTGAATCACAATTAGTTTCGTGCATTAACTCATTAATTGCATTTAATTGCTGCCACTAATTTAAAACTCTTGTATTTTTTAGCTACTAAAACTATTTTAAAAATTAAGTTTGTTAGCATCTTTTTCCAATGTCAATAATTTTTGTCCTGGGATTTTGGCGCTGACGGACCAGAACAACCTAGCTCTAAGAGGACGTGGGCGTGGCCAGAGCTGAAGCTCCCAAAACCTGGTTCGAAACCGAGTCGAGGCTGGGAGCGGGGGAGGGGAAATATTTCTGTCTCCTCCCCTTCAAGATCCCGATTGGTAGGAAGAGCGGACCTCTGTGTCGCACTATTTAAATTTGCAAATACAATTGCAATATACGTAAGTTGTAAAATATGGTAATTGATTCCGGCTCAATAGAGATACGAAGGCCTGGCTCGGTGGAAGACAATCTCCATTCCCTAAACCTGGTCCTGGGTCACACTTTTTGTCGGAAGGAAGGCGAGCGTTCGGCCACAGACCTGCTCCCCGACCTGGAAACACTCCACTGGCGGAGAAACACAAGAGAAACTGAAGGCCACGCTTCCCCAAGAACCGTAGTGAAGGGGCGGGGAAAGGCGGTGCCTGACGGGAGAGATCACCAATCACCGCGCCCAAGGTGGCCCTCCACCTCCTCCCTCCTCGCCCCGCTCCAGCCCGCCCCTCCTTGCTCCCTCAGCTCCCCTCTCACACCCCTCCCCCGGTACGCTGACGCCAGCGTCTGCGTGAGATTCTCCTTTCCTTTCTAGTAGCGCGGGGAGCGGCGGCCGGAGCTGTCAGGGCCAATCGAGGGGCCGCCTGACCCGCCTCTGTCGCAGCCTGGTTGTCTTTCTTTGTCTCGGTCGCCGGGGGCTAGCTGTTTAACCCCGGTCTCATCCAGGGCCGGGCGAAACGGGAAGCTGCCGTGGGCAAAGAGGAAGAGAGCAGGACGGCTGCTTAGGTGAGAGCCCCCCGGGGGGCATCCAGGAGCTGGGCGGACTAAGTGGGACTAAGCATCCCCTCGCTTTGTCCCGCTGGTGGCGTCGGCCTCGACCCGACCTGTCTAGCCTTGGCTCCTTCCGGCCCGACCGAGCGGGCAAGAGAGAAAGGGTGCAGTTAACGGTCTCCTGCTCGCCCGCCCACCGTGTCAGCCAGCCCCTGGTTTCCTCCTTCAGCACATGTCAATCTCGGGGGTGGAGTACCTGGGAAAGCAGTCTAGGCCTGAGATGTTTGTTGACCGCGCAGCTGCTGCAAACAAAAGGTTTTTCCTCCTGGCTTGCTGGGGAAAGGTGCCAGGTAGAAAAGGAAATAGTGAAGATGCTGAAAAGGACTTTTTGGAACTGGTTAGCCTCTGGTTAGGTAACACCCTAGGGAGGTAGTTCATACCAGACCTGATCTGTGGCTTAGGAAAAAGTGACAGGGTGGTGTTTTTTCTGTCAACAACGACTTTGAAGTGTTAATCCTTCACACTGATACCTTCACTCCCAGTTTTGTGCTCCCTTGGAAGAGAAAGTGTGTAATAATAAACAACTAGCAATTATATAGTTCTTTAAGGTTTGCAGAACAACTTTAATATCTTGTCTCATTTGATCCTTAAAGCAATCTGTCAGAAAGGTGCTTTCCTTATCCTTGTTTACTTCTGAGGAAACTGAGGCAGAGAGCTGTCCAGTGACTTGCTCAAGGTCACATTAGGAGGTCTAAGAGGAAGTGTCTGAGGCAGGCCTTCCTGACCGCAAGTCTAGCACTTTATCCATTGTGCTGTGTAGTGTGTAGGTAGAAAAAAGTTTGCTTGCTGAATGAGTTTTATATTTGGTTCACATTTGTAATGGAACTGACTGTTGGTAGAGTTAATGGTGGCACCTTTAGTCACTACCATATGTTAATGGTGGGAGGGGTGCTTCTAGCCACTGGCATAAATGGATGATGTCAGTGACCTGCTGTGTCCACCCTTGTTGCTGGTAGTAAAAAGTAGATCGCTAAGTGATCTTTGGAAAAAATCTAACTTTATTCCTATGGGCTTAAATTTCTTTATCTGTAAAATGAAAGAACCGTCCTAGAGGATCTCTAGGAGCCCTAATAACACTTCTTAATCCTGTGGTCCAAGTAACCAGGAGACTTGAGGTTAAAAGTGTAATTCTTTACTCACTGTATCATTCTCTCTTCAGAGAGACTGTACTTTTCTAGAATATTGTCTCTAAGATAAATATACCCAGGGAAGAAAATTTCCCAGCCTCCCACAGTGCTCAAGCATACATTGGCAGGATTTTACAATCATCATATAATGTTATAGTTTCGTTGGTAATAACATAATAAAGTTGATTTTTCCTTTATCTGAATGCCTGTAGAACTTTGTGTCACTCCTGTACTTTTTACATTTCACAAATGTTGTGCTGTAGCTAATTGTATGCGTATCTTTTATCGCTTACTAACTATAACCTCCTTGGGGGAAGGGGCCAGAGGCTAACACAACGCTTGCTATATAGTAGTCTCTTTACAAATGTTTGTTAAATGCATAGGTGAGTTAATGAATTTACCATTTCTTTTGTTATATAATTGAAATCCCACCCTTTGAAATTAATGTCCATTTTTGGTTCATTTTATGATAGATGGAGACCAACAGTCATACTTGTCACCATAATCCATTCTTTGATTACTATTAACACAAAAAGAATACATAATAGTTCCTATTGAACAAGCAGAGAGGAGACCATGAGCAAGACGAGTAGCCTCTTAGCACCCCTACACAATTCTCTAAGACTATGACTTCCAAAGAAGTTGGTATTTCTTCCAAAAGGAGAGATGAATTTCATTCATTTTATTTCTAGCTCTTCATGATACAGGTTTCCATAGTAAAATATGTGTTTGTATACTATGATGTTACATATAAGACCATGATAATCCTTTCTGTATTTGACAAACATTTATATTAGGACACAAAATGAAGCAATTATCATCAGGACTAACTGTTACTGGGTAAAAGAAAAAATAGACATTTAGACTTGTGGAATATAAAGACATTCAACTAAATATATACAGGAGATTATTAGTGTTTGATAAACTCATTGGAAAAAGAAGCCATTATTTTAATAAATGTAACTGGGAAAATTGGTTAGCAGTTTAGCAGGGAATGGATTTAGACTCATATATCCCACCACATTTATGCCCCAGTGAATTCCAGCTGGATGATAGACAGTTTTTTTTAAACTAGCAAAAAAAAATGGAAAAAAAAAACCATGAAGCACTTATTTCATTTGTGTAACGGAGGTAATTTTTTTGTATTTAATAAAGAGGAGGGAATAATTAAAGAAAGACTAGATGTGCTCACATTAAGATAAATTTCTGTACAATAAAAACAATATAATGAAAAGAAAAATTGTAATAGTAAACTAACATTTATTAAGTGTCTGCTATGTGTTGGGCACTATGCTAAGCACTGGGGATACAAATACTTTAAGAGAAAGACAGCGCCTGCCCTCGAGGAGTTTATAGTCTAATGGAGAAGACAATACAAAAAGCTCTGAAAACGGGTGGAGGGAGGAAGGGAAGAGAAAGTACCCAGCTTGTGGACTGGTGAGAAATCAGTCAGAATAGCCCCAAAGGAGTGCAGCCAGGTGAGATACAAGTTCTATGAACTGAGCTGTCTTCTTACATGGTTTGTAGTTCACAACTCTAATCTCCAATCTGGGAGGCAGAAGGTGGTGATGAGGTAGCATTCCAGAGCTGATGAAATCTTATAGGAGGAAGAGGTTGTTTCTGTGATAAGTGTCCTGAGGGTGGTAGAGAAGTTCTGAAGGAACTGAGAAATTTACACACAGATTGGTAAAGTATGACAGATAAAAAACCTGAAATAACATACGTTTTATACATATAAATAAAAATAACAGAATCAAAGGATAGAAACAATTTTTAAAAGAGGAAACACCGTGTTAATAATTGTTTGAAAAAACGCTTGACAATCAATGAAATACAAATTGAAACAACTCTGAAGTACCACTTCATGCCCATCAAATTTCCCAAGATAATTTTAAAAGCAAGGAAACTGAGTGCTGGCAGGGTTTCAGAGAATCAGGTACACCTTATTAATTGGTGGTAGAATTCCAAATCTTTTTGATATTTTTTGGAGCAGTCTGACAATATGCTGAACATTACCAAAAAAAAATCAAACCCCAAACCATACCCTTTGACCCATTGATAACAATTGCTAGAACTATATCCCGAAAATTTTATTTAAAACCAATAAATTAATCAAAGATGTTCATAGAAACATTATTTGTAGTTGCAAAAAATTGAAAGCAGTTTAATGACGAACTTATGGGAATTTTAAGGTAAATTTAGGTATGGTAATATAATACCATAATGTGATTTTGTTTGGCAGATGTCATAGACCAGACCTGATTTTGAGTTGCTCTGGTTGCTCCAATTTAAGCCATCAAACAGTCAAAAAAGGAAGTTTACTTTAACCACAGCATAGAAAAGATTATAGCATTGATTCACACAGCTTACCAAATTCTGTGTTAACTATGCTGGTTCAGTTGTCAGAAGCATGTGACTAGTCAGAGGGAAAAGCTCCTGATTCATTATGGGCTGGTTTTTGCATTTATGTGAACATGGAATTATATCAGCAGTTTGAGCCAGTGGCCGCAAGCAGTTTCCTGAGCACCAGCAGAGTGGGCAACAAAGGTCCCAGTGTAGCCCTTAACTTACCAAAATCATGACCTGATAAGGTCCTTCCACACTGCTGCCTACACAGTACTTAATGTTCCCTGATCCGTCAGCTAGGACCTCCCTTTCCCTGAAAGTACAATGGATAGGAAGGAGATAAAAATATTTTCTTCTTTAGAGACTAATGCTCAGACACTGCCTCATTCTGCAGTGAATGGACAGACTGTTTAATGTTCCTCCTGCCTTCGGAAAGCAAGACACCTTCAAATAGTTCTACCTTTGGTCCTCAAAGCTCTTCTTGAAGTGTTGTTGATTTTTGGGTACCATCCTGATAGGAGTTCCAGGGCCATTATCAGTTCCAGATTACAGTAAGCAAAAGGATAAGATGGGCCTCCCTGTGCCTGCTCTGTTGTTGCTCTGCTGGATGGGCCTAAGGGAGCTGCTGATATTGAGCACTCCTCTTTTGTCCTGCACCACCCTTCTCCAAACTTCACCCTTCCCCGCCCCCAGTTCTGAGACCAGGCAATTCTTTCCTGGGCAAGCATTGCATCCCTGTTCTGGGACTCCCCTGTCCCTGGCTAGTCTATTACATTGATGAGCTAAGGAATAGCCACAAGTACGGCTCAAGAGGTACAAGGGATTCTGGCCAGGTCAGGGCTGGGCTTCTCGTAAGTAGTCATTCTAACTCATGCTACAGATAACTATTGGTGTCTTGAACCTACATAGCTGCCATCAAGGCTAGGAATGTTCATTGAACATTCATTCATCTATTCTTAGGAGAAAAAAAACAGAAAGCAAAAGAGGTGGTAAAGATTTTTGTGATCAATATGTGTGCTCTAGATGCCAGATGTGAATAGTTGGCATTTCTGCCAAGGGCTCCTGCAGAGTGGGCCCCAGCGCAGGCCCTCATTTATCCTTGGGAGTCCCAGTGAGAATGAGAGGTACGGTTCAAAGGAGCAAACATGGAAGCAATCTCTCCTCCTTTTGTCCATATCCCCGATTCTAAAAGGATCCCTGGATTCCTGGGGAGCATCAAGCCTTTCAAGGATTAGGAAGGATACTGTCTTGCATCATATTTCCAGTGAAGTCCATATAGCACAGTTCCCAGTTGCCTCCCAAATGCCATATAAAAGTGCCAAGTACTTCATTCATCACAATTCTTAGATGATTCCAAAATTACAATCTCTAGGGAGGGTCCGGGCCTACCAAAGCTTTTGGTCCTAGAGATCACTATTACACATACACCCATTCAAATTTATGCACGTTCAATGGAAAACAGATTGTAGAATTTATTATCTTTATGGCACAGTTTTTTGGAGGCAAGCAGGGTTAAGTAACTTGCCCAGGGTTATATAGCTAGCGGGGCTAGATTTGAACTCAGGTTCTCTTGATTCCAGGGCTAGTACTGTATCCACTGTGCCATTTAGCTGCCCCCTATGGCACAGTTCTTAAAGATGCAGAGTACACGCTCTTCTCTCTCTAGCTGCTGAATGTCTACAAATAATTTACTCTCTAATTTCGGTCCATGGAGGACTTCTCACCTTATGCTACCATAGGGACCTCCTCTGGCTGACATAACCTCCAGGATCACAGAGGCCTAAGGCTTCAAGGCTCCTTAACAGAATGTCTGATCACCCTGGATTCCTCTTCTTCTACATTACCTTTCCCTACCCGTTTAGATCATTCCAATCCATTCATGCCAACTATTGCCAGGTATTGTAATTGGGTTCAGATTCCAATTGGTTCAGACCAGTTTGGTGGTTTAGGTTCAGTATTAGAAGAACATAAGAAATTATAAGCCATCTAACAGAAAACAGAAGGTTTATAGTCAACAAAAAGTGCATTAACTTTAGCGTGGGAAAGATATTCAGCAGGGTATGGCATTGATTGATTTGATAACAGTTTCCTCGTCTCTGTGTCAGCCATGCTTATGCGTGGAAGTGGGTGCTGAGTCAGAAGGAGGAGTTCCTCATGGGCCAGCTTTTAGCTTAGTTTGTGTGTGGTAGATGTTGCTCCTATAACTAAGTCTGAGGACTGCAAGGGAATATGGCCTCTTTGCTCTGTAGTTTTGTTATTTCTTCCCTGAGACCTTCATTGGTTTTTTTCCATTATCTAAGTAGAATTCAACTTCCTTATGATGAGCAATGCCCTTGAACAACTGGTATCCTTGACAACAAACTTGTATCCAGACCTAATTGCCTTTGACAATAACTTGTGTCCAGATAAGACCCCCAAAGGCCTGAACCAATGAATCACATTCTAGCACTTGGCTGATAACTGACCAAGGGGCTTTCCCAAGACATTACATGCTCTGGGCAAGCTCAGTGCCCACCTTGCTTGTCTGACAGTAATCTTAGGGCTAATTAACATCTCATGTACATAGTAATATTGCCTACCCCTTTGAGGGGGATCAGACTTCAGGATGGGAAATAGCATGTACAGGACATTGATGCTATTACCCCTTGTGCATATGCCCCTGGCTACCTCATCTTCCTGTCAAGAAGGCACTTTGCCTCTATGGAAGCCCAGCTTTGCCTAGTAGGCTACAGCTGCTGCTGCTCCCACTTCTCTTAGAAAGCTTCTGCAGAACAGCCTTTACTTAACTTGGATCGAATTCTTCTGAGATGATACCACGACACACACATGCCTTGAACCCAGTGCTTTTAGTGATTTCCTCATTTGCATGTTTACAGGCATCATGTATGTGGTTCTGTTGGTTACTTTTATTGCACTATGCATCAGGTCATATGATCTTCCTGTGTTCCTCTGAATTTACCACACCTTTTCTTACTGCTTAGTAATATTCCATTACGTTCATAAACCATAGTGTTTTTGTTTTCTGGAGTGTTTTTCTAGCAGTTCCCTAGTCAGTGAGCACTTACTTTGTTTATAGTTCTTGCTATACAAAGACTATCACTGTATTTATTTTGGTATATTACTAGACCTTTTTTTGTCTTTGACTTCCATGTTATATATGCTCAAAATGACATTGCTGGGTCAGAGTTTATGGATAGTTGAGTAACTTTAAACAATTCCAGATTGGAATCTAGAACATCTAGAATACTGGATTGCCTCACAGACCCTCCCCCCCCCTCCAGTGGTGTGTCTGTGTGCCTGTTTCCATAACCATTCTAATACTGATTTTTGACATCTAAAAAAAAAAGTGTATCAAGATCTTTGTTTTTACTTTAGCTTGCTTTTTATACATTTATACCCTGACATTCCCCTACCCAGAGAGTCAGGCCTTGTAACAAATAATAAAAAAAGAGAAGGGAGAAAAACCCTTATAGCAAAACTAGCCAACACATCAACCGAGTAAGAGCTTAGGCATTATTCCAGTGTGCACAATGACCACCCTGGTGCCCCCCTCTGCAAGGAGGGAAGAAGGGACATTTCCTCATCTTTTCTTCACTGCTTGACTCAGTTGTTATACAGCACTCAGTTTTGTAGGGTTGTGTCGTTTGTTTAGTTGTTTAGCTGTTAGTTTAGTTTATTCAGTTTTCCTAGCTTTGCTTACTTTGCATCATCCAGGTTGTTCCTTTTCATGCTTTATATTCATAATTATTTATAGAATATTAAAATGCCATTACATCCATGTCCACGATTCGTTTGACTGTTCCTCAGCGATTAGTTAATTTGTTTCTAGTTCTTTACTACCATAAAAAGGGTTTCTATAATTATTCTAGTGCAAGTGATAGATTTCTTTCTGTCTTTAATGTATTTGGAGTACATGACTAGTACTGAGATTTCTGAATCAAAAGATGTGGACATTTTAGTGACTTTCATATAATTACAAATTGTTTTCTGGAATAATTGAACTAATTTAGAGCTCAACTAATGATGTTTTGTGTGTTTCCACCTTTTTTTTCATCTTTGACCCTTAACATGTCCTGAAGTGAAATCTAAGAGTTGTTTTTAGTTTAAATTTCTCATACTGTTTAGTGATTTGGAATGTTTTGGAGGAATGGTTCGTGGTATTGTATACTTGTCAGTACCATGTATATTTTGGAGATCAGACTTTTATTGATGATTTTAATGCAAATATTTTCCCATTCCACTTTTTTTCCTTTCTGTCTTCATTTATTTTATTTGAATGAAAACTTTTTAATTTTACGTGATCAAAATAATCTGTTTAGCTTTTATTATCTCGATGCACTTTCTGGTTAAGAATTCTCCCTTTAGATTCATGATGGAAAAGGCTATCTATATCCAGAGAATTATGGAGTCTGAATGCAGATGGAAGCCAACGACTTGCTCTCTCTCTTTTGTGTTTTGTTTTGTTCCTTCTTTCTCCTTGTCCTCTCTATTGGTTATAATCCTTCTTTACAACTTAACTAATGTTTAATTTGAAGGTATTGCAGAACCTATATTGGATTGCATGCCACGCGGGGTGGGAGGGTAAAGAGGGAAAGGAGGAGAAAATTTGGAACTTAAAAGCTTGTGGAACTGAATGTTGTAAACTAAAAGTAAAATAGTTCATTAAAAGAGAAGAATTCTCCTTTTACCCATATTTACAAAAAAGTACATGATCTTATTTTCTTTGAGCAGTTGTTTTTAAAATATTCAGGTCATATCTGTTTTATGTGTGGAATATACTTTAAATATATTAAATATACTTTAAAAATAGAAAGCTAATGAAGTAGAAGTAGAATTTATATTTGTGTATAATGCTTCCTTTAAAAAGTTCAAAATACTATATAAATCACATATTTGTAATTTCTTTGCTCCAGGCTTCTAACATGGATCAGTACCCTTCTTTGCCTTAGAAACTATGTCTTTGTAAATTATTGTGGTCACAAAAAATTAATTTCTTTTTAGCAATTGTTTTAGTATTAAGACTTACTGACCGTAGCTAGACAGGTGCTTGGATGACAGACACAGTTGGTAGGTGGATCCACTGCAGTTTGGTCAGCCTTGCCAGACCATGTGGTGAAACATTAGAGTAAGACTTTAGTGGAGGATGTAAATAGTATCATACAAAGGCCAACTTTCATTTTGAGGAAGAATAATAAGCAATAGTAGGCAAAGTAAAAGAAGAGAGAAATGAAGGGAAAGACTGTGTGATAAGAGGCAGTATGGTGGAATGGACAGCATAATGGACCTGGTAGGACTGGCTTTGAAACCTACCTCTGACCTTAACTAGTGGAGGCAAGACACTTGACATCTCTCAGCTGTATTTTCCTCATCTGTGAAATGGGGATAATAAAATCATAGATCTAAAATTGTAACATGTCTTAGAGGTCATCTAGTCCAGCCCTTCATTTTTCAGTTGAGAAAACTGATCCCCAGAGATATTAGGTTGCCTACCCAAAATTTCATAGTCACAGAACTGGGAGCTGAGGTCCTAGAATCCACATTTATCATGCTCCACACAGCAAATTACCTCCCAAAGGATTGATCCCCAAAATGATACATACCCCTGTTGAGTGGGAATCTCATGTAGTGAAGACTGTTGACTAGTGTAAAAGATTACGAGGAACATTGTTGAATCTTCTTTTCAGACCAAATAGTAGTAGATGCATAACCACTTGCAGGGAAGGAGTTCTAGGAGACTGTGTGGGTGCTTACATGCACATATGAGCACATGTGTGTAAGAGAACACTTAGCCAGTTGTGTTTAATCTTATTGGATTATATTTATATATGTTTATGCTAGTAGGAGTTAATTCCAGGATAGAAGACTTTTGAAATGTGGGAAGAAGTTACTTTGAACTGTGTACTGGAAGAGCTTTAACAATATGATTATGCTTAAAATATCTGATTCACAGGGTTGTTGTGAGAAACAAATGAGATCATGTGTATAAAACTTTCTGCAAACTTTAAAGTGCTGTGTAAATGTTGACTTTCATTATTCTTTTTTGGATGGATGAACAATAAGCAAGGGTGAATAGGTAGGTCTTGGTGATGTTAAATGAGGTGCATCTACGTTCTATCACTGGCACCAGGGTTGCCAGTATATACATTAGGTTTAGTCTCAACTCCCCACATTGTGGGTCCCATCACGTAATCCTTTGGCATATTAAAAACTTTTTTAAAAAATCTAAGCCTCAGTGTTTAACCTTGTCTCTGTTCCCCAATGTACAATTTAGGCATAATCCTTTTCTCAGTAGTGAATTATGCTAGCACGTGTATCATTTGTCTCTGTAACCTAAAAAGGCAGCTTGTGAAACCATAAGGCAGTCATTATTCTAGGCAGTATTTAAGTTTTGTCAGGTTTGTAAAAAGTTTATGATAAGCATATTTCTGTTGAAATATTGAACAAATTGATATGTATGAAAGATAATGTTAACTTTTTTCTGCAAATTTAGGAACTCTATTTTGAGAATCTCTCAAAAAGAAAAAAAATCATGGAGAAGAATGGGAACAACCGAAAGCTCCGGGTTTGTGTTGCCACTTGCAACCGAGCTGATTACTCAAAACTTGCCCCTATCATGTTTGGCATTAAGGCAGAGCCTCAATTCTTTGAACTTGATGTGGTAGTGCTTGGATCTCACCTAATAGATGACTATGGGTAAGGTAGAAACTATACTGTATGTTATTTTATGTAATTAGAGGGAAGTGTATTTTAAACTAGATCTTAAAACTGGGCCACACTTATTGATGACACAGTATCTTATGACAGCTGGATTGTGAAAATTAAGTATTATTCAGCTTCGAATATGGGGTGGTGCAGTGTTCACTTAATGATGTGTAAATGCATAGAACTGAGAGGGACCTCTGAGGTTATCTACTCCAAGCCTCTCTTTTTATGGATGAGGAAATTGAAGCCTGGGATATTAAATAACATTTTAAAACTGTTACATTTATTAATAATACTAATATCTTTAGGAAAATTGTAGTATGAGAATTATTTTGAATATGGGGATAATATTAGCTTCACATTGTATAATGAATACACATATATAACAAGCTGTTTTTAAATCCAATTCATGTATTAGATAAAACAAAATGCAATGTTATGAACATCTATTAATTATGTCAATTAGTTTTTAAATTATTTTAACAGAAGACATTTTTACATAAGAAAATACTTCTGGAACTAAGAAAAAATTTGAGAGTGGTTAAATTTTTTCACGTGAAGTAAGTTCTCTTTGCCCAGGGGGAAAAATCAACTTTGAAATGAGGCAGCATGAAGGACAAAGTAAATGACCATAAGAGAAGGAAATCAGAGCAGATCCCTACCTATCTTTAAGATAGGATAGAGAGGATATTTGGTGGAAAAGAGACATCCAGAGAGGGTAATCTAAGCATTTTTTTTTTTAGCCACCTGCCTCAATAATGGAGAACTGAAAAAATTATTAAATTGGTATAGTTATTAGATAGGAAATTAACACCATTTCTATTACTGACAGAAGCTACATAGTCACTTTCCTTTCTTAAAACCAGAATTTTCATTAAAATGGTATCCTTTCCAAATGAAGTATTTCTATTTTGCATTGAGAATCATGTTATGCTATCAGCTAGAACTTTGCGTTTTTATGCATAAGTAGGACTTGGGAATCCTGTTTCTTGATTCCCTGGTTCATATTTAGATTTTCAAAGATTGTTCTTTCTTAATAAGTGTTTATCCCACTCAGAGATTGTCATTATATTGCTTTTCTCATGTATTTATTGCTTTAATTCAAATAAATGTTCTGATGAATTCTTTTTTTCTTTCCTATCTAGAAACACGTATCGTATGATTGAACAAGATGATTTTGACATTAATACAAGGCTCCACACCATAGTTAGGGGTGAAGATGAGGCAGCCATGGTGGAGTCAGTAGGTCTTGCATTAGTAAAGCTTCCAGATGTTCTTAATCGTCTGAAACCTGACATAATGATTGTTCATGGTGACAGATTTGATGCACTGGCTGTGGCTACCTCTGCTGCCTTGATGAATATTCGTATTCTTCATATTGAAGGTGGAGAAGTAAGTGGGACCATAGATGACTCTATTAGACACGCTATAACCAAACTGGCTCATTATCATGTATGCTGCACCCGAAATGCAGAACAACATCTGATATCTATGTGTGAAGACCATGATCGCATCCTTTTGGCAGGCTGCCCTTCATATGATAAACTCCTTTCAGCCAAGAATAAAGACTACATGAGTATTATTCGTATGTGGTTAGGTATGTATAACACAAAATATTAATATAATGATTGTTTTTGTTCTACTAGAAAATGTTGGGTATCTTTGATTCTATTTAGTGACTGAACTGTGTTGATATTTGTGAAAGATACAGAGGTAAGTTTTTGCTTTGGGGTTGGTTTCTTAAGTTTTCTAGATATTTATTGTTTACTTTGAAAACTTACTTTTGATGTAAGGAATATAATTTAAGTTACTTTCAAATTTTGGAAAACTTTGAAATAAACCCAGTTTGGTTTTTGTTATGCAGTTAACTTATAAACTTCATTTCATAATTTAGAAAGCAGAATGCTAATTTACTAAGTTATTTCAGTATATCTAGGGAAGAGAATCAGCAATGGCTGATTTTGGTACATCCCTTTCCTGCTAGGTAGATCTAATCAAGAAGTGAAATTAACTATGAGAAAAACATTGGGTGACTGTGGAATCAAAGAAAAGATTATGCTAAAGAAAAGAGATATTTTTACTCATGCCCTAATGTCTGAAGGATTTGCCTTCCTGTTTTATGATTCAATTTTCATTGTAGTTAAGATAGTTCTTTATCTTTTTCATCATTGTTTTTCATTATTCATTTAAATAATTTCATCCTATCTTTAATGATTCCAAGTAGATTATTGTTTTTATTTTATCTCTATTAAATTGATTGCTCTTAATCTCAACCAAAGATGGTGTTAGCTTTGAACCTTTGTCTTTCTTACTTTTCACTTGGTTCCTAATATCAAATTTATTTGGTGCCTTTTAATCCTTTCTGTAATATATTCTTTTATATTTGTCCTGTCTTTTCCACTTTTGAAATTAATAGAGTACCAATCTAAAGTCAGTATATGATCTTCAGTGAAATGTAATGTACATAATGTTCATTACTCTTAATCACAAAGTATTTATTAAGAATCTACTATATATCAGACACTCTGCTGGTCACTAGGGATACCAGTACAAAGAATGAAACAACCAAAACTTACAATGAGCTTAAGTCTCATTATTTAATGAAGATAACTATTTCTCATTGTCCTTCGGAATTTGACAGTATTTGCAATGAATTA
>CM053599.1:182474871-182503206 GCA_028646575.1 Pseudocheirus occidentalis | reverse complement strand
CCCCTAGCTTTTTCAACATATATTTTTGATCACGCTAAAGAAGGGCCCTTCCATACTTATGATTTTTAACATAAATGAGTGGTGTTTTGTTATTAAAGCCTTTTTCTCCATCCATTGAAATTGTAGGGTTTGTTGTCTTTGTTCTTATGCTCAATCTTTGTTCATATGCTTAATTAGGCTAATTGTTTTCCAAATATTGATCCATAGTGGTCATAGTGAATTATTTTTTGGATATATTTCTTTAGTCTTTTTCTAAAATTTCAATATTTCTGCATTAGAAAGAAAGATTCATTAGAAAGATTGATTTATAGTTTGATCTCTGTTTTGTCTCTCCTTTGAGTATTGAGACCATACTTGTCTTCTAAAAAGAATTTGATAAAGTGCTTTCCATCTCTGTTTTTGAGAATAAATTTTCTTTTTTGTATCTTAGGTATTGTACTTTAAATGTTTGAATGTTGATTGAATCTATAAATCTATATATCCATGAGGGTTATTGGCTTGCTGATTTTTTTTTTATAGTCTATTGGTTTTGTAGAAACATGTTTTACCAGTACCTGTTATAGATATAGTCACCTAATGTTCAATTGAATTTAATTACAGGTAGTTTTGAGCACATATTTTATAATGATAAATACCTGATAAAATTAAAAGTGTAACATAAAATCTAAGGAAATAAACAATTACGTATGTATATACAATCACCTCTCAGTATATTCTGTTAAGAGTTCATTCCTGTTATATGTTTGATATATAATGGAAATCTATAGCATCAACTTTTTCATCAGGTAGTATCCATTAAAGTATACCCTATATTCCTGGGTAAGAGCCCATTATTCCTTTTAAGTTATGAACTGAAAAGCCAAAACTTTTTCTCATACTCCTGCTACCCAGCCCAGTCCTGGTCCTCTTAAGCATATGTTCATTTCACTTCTGTCAAATTTTATTTGAAATGTTACTTTTTCACAATTCTGTTTTGTTTGGGATACTCTAATGTGGATTCACTTTTGATGCTGTTTTAAAATTCTTCATTAAGAGTTCTGTTTTTTTCACTGATTTTATTTCTCTTCTGAACCATACAAATTTGTCATTATTCTATGCTTTCTGGAGATTTTTAAAGTTTTATCTTTAATTAGAAACAGTTGATTTGCCCTCCTTTAAATTACAATATTTGTTAATTGAGCTTTATCTTTCCTTCTGTTTCTGAGATCTTTGTTAGCTTATGTGCTTGTGCAGTGGGGTTTCATTGAAACTTTTTCTTTTGAGAAGAATCATAGGTGTAGAGCTGAAAGGTACCTTAGGTCATGAAGTCTGAACCATTCATTTTACAGATGAGGAAATTGAGACCTAGAAATGTGATTTGTTTAGGGTCATACAGCTAATGTGAGTCAATTATACCACATCTGACAATTTCCTTCTTTTAGGGTTGACAGGTTGAAGACATTTACAGAAAGCTACTGATTTTCCATCTTGCTAGTTGTGTGATCTTCACATGTTCATTTTCCAATTCTGCCTTTTTCTTCTGAAAACTTTACCTTTGATCAGCAACAAAGAAGAAAACACCAGCCACTGCCCCTAGAATCTTCACTTTCTTTCCAGAGACTTAATAATACTTAGCAATGCTTTCAAAATTCCTTTTTGATAGCATTAATTATGCTCTTGCCATCTATTAGGAGTAGCAGTCATCACTTTTGACAAATCTTAGAAAATCCCTCTCTCATCCTGATGAGTTGGTGGCACATTGGATAGAACACTGGGACTTGAGTCAGGAAGACCTCGGTTAAAATTCTCTCAGACAGTTACTAGCTGTGTGACAAGTCACTTAAACTCTTTTCCCCAGTTCCTCAGCTGTGAAAATTGGGATTCATAACAGCATCTGCCCACCAGGGTTGTTGTGAGGATCAAATGAGATAAAATTCTTAGCACAGCGACTGGCACATAGCTGACACTTTATAAATCCTTATGACTTTTGTTTTTCCTGGCTACATGTTCTAGGACAACAGCAGATCTCTGAAATGGTGTCTTTTAACTATCTTAAGACACCTTAGTAGAGGATCACCAACCACTTGGATTCTCTGGGTTTTACTGACTGATCTTTCACTTGATGGCACATATAAATTTACTTCATTAATGAAAGACAAGGGGGAACTGCTATTTTTTTTTCTTAGTAATTCTAGTTCCTTTTCTTTGTAAATAGCTTTATCTATTCCTTAGCTGATTCCAAGTATTCATTTATCATCCTGTTTTTCTCTTCTGTTTCATATTCCTCTACCCTCCAGTCTCCTAGCACAAATCATGTTCTGCTCTGCCTCTTAAGATAATTTCTCTCTTCCCCCCTTTTTTCATCTTAAGGAAAGTTTCGTTCTTCTCTACCCTAGAGAGAGGAAAGGCACTCTTCCATCTTTTTTTTTTTTTTTACCTCCTTTTAGGTAAATCAGTTACTTGATCATATCAAAAAGGCAATTACAGTACGTACCACGTATGTTCGCTGCAGTATTTTCTCTTTTCCATGCTTGCATGGATTCTCATTCAAGCTTTTGTTGACCTTTCTAATGGCTCTCCTGCCTAACTTCCCAAAGACAACTGAAATCCTTTTCCTTTGCTTTTCTTCCTTAGGAGGAAATGATGTTCTTTCTTGGTAAGCCTAACTGTCCCATCAGTACTTACTCAGTCCTGTTTCACCTTTTCATGAACTATTATTGCCTGGACATTTTAACCCTTGTTCTTGCTTCTCATTGATTTGTTTCTGAGTTTTGGAATTCAGAGACCTTTCTTCAAATCTTGCCTCTGACACTTGATAGCTGGCTGACCCTGGGCAAAGTCACTGAAGATCTCTAAAACAGTCTGTTGTTTTTTTGTTTTTTAATTTTACCACCATTTTCTCAGTTATTTGTTCTTGAAGCTGTATTATCTTGAACTCCAACTCTCTCCCTCAAATCTGATTACTTACCTGCCTATTCATTTCTTCTTCCAGTTTCACTTATCTCTTTTCCATTCCTGTAGCTCCTAATCTAGTTAAGTTCTCTACCATTCCTCTGGATTATTATAATATATAATAGTATCCTTATTGCTTTTCCTACATTACGAGGTTAGCCTTCCCAAAGTGTAATTGTAATCCTGAAAAATTTCTTCCTCAGAAAATTTCAATAGGAATAGTAAGGAGGGCACTTGACTTGGAGCAGGTGAGACTTGCTTTTGAATCATGTCTCTGACACTGTGATTTCAAGGCATTTAACTTCTCTTATGCTGTTTCTTACTTTAAAATAATCATTATAATACCTGTAGCACTTACCTCACTGGGTTGTTGTGAGAATCCATTTTCTATCAGCAGTTATGCTTGACTTCAGCTCCACAGAACACTTGTTATTCAGTGTTGTTTGACTCTTCATGGCCTCTTGGACCACACTGCCCATGAGGTTTTCTTGGCAAAGATACTGAAGTGGTTTGCCAGTGGATTAAAGCAAACAGAAGTTAAGTGACTTGCCAAGGATCCTATACCTACAAAGTATCTGAGGCTGGATTTGAACTTGGGTCTTTCTGAATTTGGGCCCAGTGTTCTATACACTGAGCCATCCACTTACCTCCTACCATAGAACCACTATCCTAGTATCCCATAGTGACTATTTAAGGCTTATTTGCTGTTCTCTCTTCTAACATTTAGCACAGTGACTAGAACATAGTTAAGTACTTAATAAATGTTGTTTGTATAACTCTCAATGAGTTTTTATGATACTGATTTCTTTATATTCTGCCTGTGTGACTGATTCTCAGTCACATTTGCTGTATCTGTGGCCCACTAGCTGTGGGTGTATCCCAGGTTTCTGACTTGGGCCCTCTTCTCTTTTTCTATATCTTCATTTGGTGATCTCATCACTTCCCATGAGGTGAATTTATTATCCTCTAGGCAGATGATTCCCAGATTGAAATATCCACCTCTCGTTTCTCTTCCGAGCTGTAGTCTCACATCACTAATTTTCCAATGAACATTTCCGATTGGATGTCCCATAAGAGTTTCAAACTCATGTCTAAAATAGAATTCATTTTCATTCCCCTCCAAACCTGAACTTTAACTATTGTTAAAGGAGGCAACTCAGGTGGGTCAGTGGGCAGAGTGCTGAGCCTGGAGTCAGGAAAAACCTAAATTCAGATTTGGCTTCAGACACTCAGGCCCTGGGCAGATCACTTAGTTCTTATTTTCCTTAATCCATTGGAGAAGGAAATGGCAGACTGTCCTAATGTCTTTGCTGAGACAGCTCCTAATGTCCACAAGGTCCTGAAAAGTGGGGAAAAAACTGAACAACAGCAACAACAAAATTATTGTTGAGGGCCATTTCAAGCCACCTTTACTGTTGAGACAAATCATCATATTCAAGTAGATGCCAAATCTTGTCAGATCTGTCTCCAAAACATCTCTCACATATGCCCCCTTCTTTCTACTCATAAAACCACCAGCCTCATTTATCTGTTTCTTGGACTATAGCTGTCCCTTCCACATTGCAGCTTTCCCCATCACAATTTCCATATAGCATGGGTTGGCATAAAAAATTCAATCAGAATTTTTTCAGGACTTTTGCACAAGTTGCAGACAACACGGAAAAAGTTTAGAAACTCAAAAATGCATAAAATATATGTAAAATATTGTATAATGTCACCATGTTTTATCTTTTAATCCCATAACAATTCAGACTTCTTATTTGATATGAAGGGGGAGGGCCAGAAGATTATACTCAGATTTTTTAGATGGGGCAGCCCTTACCCTTGTGATGTGCAAAGGATAACTATAATTAATCTCCATACCTGAAACTTAAATTTTAATCCATCTTCCACATATACATCAGAGTGATTTGTAAATGTTGTAACAGTTTTGGGGGCAGTGTAACCATATACTTGGACCCTTACCATCACAATTCCAGATTTTCTTATGGAAGAAATAGAATTAGTACCAAGATGCAGAAAATAGGCTGATTGGAAGTGTGTATGGATGACGTCCTGCTGATGGCTACTTAAGGAGGAAGAATGTACCAAAATGTGGGGAAATATCAAACCTTCTTAATATTGAAAAAAGTCACCAAGAGAAAAGCTATATGCCTCCTGTCCCATCTAAATAAAATATGTGTTGTTGTTAGACAAATTGAGACATCTTAATGTGAGTGTTAGTATAGGAAACAAGTTTGACTTTTGAAAGTGGTATTAGACAGTGTAACATTGAAAAATGTATAGAATAGGAGACCCATCGTGCATATTGCTAATTAGAAAAAAAGCATTTTATTTGCTAGGAAAAGTTCAACACCACAGGTTCTTTTATAATTTTTATAATTCTTTTATAATAACAGGCTATCTCCTATCCATATAGCCAAAGCACCCAAAAATTCTTGAGGCATAGCAACAGAAATAATCCTGTTCAAACATGTGCTAAAGTTGTCACCATGGTGAAGGAGATCCAGCACTGTGTCCACATTAAACAGAGAGACCCTATGGGTGAGACAGCATGCTGATTAAACCAAACCCTACCACATTGGAAAGCCTCCTGGAAGAGATCTGTGACCCTTCTGAGGAGATTGGCATGTGCTCATCCACTTTGGAAAAACTATCTCTTGAATAAGAAGTTTTGTTGTCCAGATTACAACAAGCATTTGAATGGACACCCTGCTGAGCTTTTTCCATTAATATGTGTATATATAGGACAAACTGTACATTTTGACCATGAATTAGTCCCTTGTTTACTTTGGGAAAATTGTGGAACTCCATTTAAGAACCCCCAAATTTTTTCAGGGAAAAAGACACCTATCTTTTTAATATCAGCATTCTACTGTCTTGACTTTATGCCAATAAAACATGGGACTATAGCAGTCTTTCAAGTAAATGTCACAGGATTGTAAAATTGGGTGAGGTTGGATAGAGGAGAAAGTTAGCTCAACCTTCTGAGGCAGGTCTTGAAATAAGCACAGAGAAAGAAAGGAACTCTGAATCTCCCCCAATCATTAGTTATTAATAATCATTTTTCTCACAATCTGCATCATTGCAGGGAACTTGGAAATCAATGAGATTGCAGATCTCTGTGTATTATAGACTTCTATGTGTTATAAACATTCTCTGTGGATATTCATCTTAAGGGACAATAGTTTATATTAGACAAGTAGAAGAAGAATGTTAATTTGATGTTTTGCTGCGTGTTTTACTCTTGGAGCAGGTGGAATAACAAAAACTATTTTTCCAAAAATTATTTTTATTCAAGTTTTAAAATACTTTTGTGTGCATTTGACTATTGGTGTATTAGAATTCCCAAGATAGCAACTCAAACTGAAAAAAGTTAATCAGCTTCCTCATTCTTTCTCTTTATGTAGTTCTTCCCTTATTCATGTGTTGGCTACATGATTGGAGTAGGCAGACTACTAAAGTTGCTCCCAAATGTAGAACCCTGTAATAAATGCTATCTTAGACGGAAACACAGCAGCCTGAATTTTATCTTCTTTTTTGCCCAAGTGCATGTGTGTTTGCACACAGACACATTTCTTTTCTCCTGCTCTTATCTTCCATTTCCCCCTCCTCCTTTTTTTCTTCCCAACCTTGACCCTTCAGCCAATAAAAGTAAAATCAGTTAGGTTTTTTGGTTTGTTTTTAAATCCTGACCTGATGTGGAAAAGCTGAGACTTCTATTTTAGGAAAAGATTCTAGAGGTTTTCAAAGGTCTTCTTACAGAATGTATTACAGAAAATTCATCCTTAAAAGATAGATAGATAATAGATATATATTTCTCTTGGATTTTGTGGGAAAACACCTCTCATTCCCCAGACGTTTTCTCTCTTGATCCATTGTTTGATGCAATCTGTACTCTGTCCTTAACGTGTTCTCTCTTGTCCTTGGGCTTCTGTTGAGACTCAACTAAAGCAGTACCTCCTCCAGAAGGTCTTTCCTAAATATCCCTTCCTCTACTGGTATTACCTCTCCCCCTCCAAGGTTAACTTTCTTCTACTGTGTATTTGTCTTACGTGTTTTTATTGTATATGTTGTCTCCCCATTGCAATGTAAGCCCTTTGAAGGCAAATACTGTTTTTGCTTTTTTTCTTTGTAGCTCCAGTGCTTAGAACAATGCTTGGCACATAGTAAGGGCTTGATAAGTATTTATATTCTGTCAAGGTCTAATCTGTTTTCTTCCTTTATTTTCTTTGCAATATAAACCTCAACTAGTTAACTATACAGTGTCCAATATTTAAGGAAAATAGTGCATATCCCAAAATAATTTTACTTATAAATGGGCACATTTTTTTTTTCTCTATCTTAGGAAATACTAAAGTCTTCTTGCAGCTCTTCATTTGTTATAGAGGTTACTTTGAGTTCCCAAAGACTATGGAGGTAGAATATAAATTCTGGCATGGTTTTAATTCTGATAGCCTTATATAGCTGTCATCTAGGTGCCAGCCTGTCTGATAATCCTGGAGAGACTCGTTGACACATTGGCCTCTAGATGATGAATGTTTTTCTAGCTTATCTACAAAGGCCAGGAGTTTTGATATACATTATTAGAGAAGAATACCTATACCTAATAAAACCATAAATCCATTAAGTACTTAGTCTTAGGTTTAAAAATGTATTTACATTTTCCAGATTCATATAACTTTAACCTAGAGCAGTGGTTCTCAAACTTCCAAATGCTGTGACCCTTTAATACTCGTATGTGGGTGTATCAGCATGTGGGCTGACCCACCTGGAGATGGATAGAGGAGCAGTGTCTCAGTTCCTAAGACTATCAGAAATATGTGTTTTTCTATGGTTTTAGGCCACCCCTGTGAAAGGGTCTTTCAACCCCCAAAGGGGTTTCCACCCACAGGTTGAGAGCAGCTGACCTAGAGGGACATCTTAAATATTTATTAGAGCAGAAGGCATCCATTTTGCAATTTAAAATTTGCTATGGGTAGCCCACTTAAATTGGGAGTTGTCTTTTAGTGGAAAATTTGGGGAGTAATTGTAAAACTGGATCTTTTTCTTCTCTTTACCCCTTTTAATCTGTGAGAATATACCTTGTTCCTGTTCTTTCTCCAAATATCTCCACTTTTACTTTGTACTCTTTTTGTCCTTTGTACTAGCCCATCTCTCTTACCCTTACCTTCTCTAGCTGTCTTTCTTGTCGTGACTGTAATTATATTCAATTTGCATGAATTGAATCTTCCCGTAGGATTAATGACAAAGACCCTAGCTATTTCCTTGTACATGGAGTTTTGCCTTAAGGTAGCATATGTGGCTGAGGACATAGGAGCTATAGAATTGAAAGCATAAAGAGCCCTTATATAAAGGACTATATACTGAATACTTACATTTGTATTTTAATGTAGAGGAGTGACAAAGATACCCCAAAGAGTCAGAAAGGGTACAGTGCATATAGGATCTCATACAGTGTGTATGAATGGCTAATGACTGTAGTCTGGTGCCATCCCTGTTCCTTTTCTAAAATGTGTCATGGCTGCCTAATGGTTTCTTAACAAAACTGTATTTCTGTAATACATTTTTCTACATTTGCCTGGAGTTATTTTGTTACTATCATTGATTTCTACTTGTTGCTCCTTTCAATACTTGCAGTTTTTAAAAAAAAAAACTTCCATTCTTAAATTCTTTTTCATCACAAAAGAATGGAATTTCATTGAGAATGTTGATACAGTTGAACATTATTTAGCTCTACTTGACCACAGAAAGTGAAAGTTTTTAATAATACACTTATGTTGTTCGTGTTAACAAAAAATTTATATTTATATCAAACCTTTAAAATATGTAAACATTCTACTTTAGAGATCATTCACTTTCTGGGGTCATATAATCATGCATTGTTTTCCTTTGCTTGATGGATGATTCCTAGAAATATCAATCTGTTAAATCTTTTGTGTTGAACAGAAAATTTCCATGACCTTTTTCTTCCATATTCTTTTTCTGATTATTTGACCAGTGAATAAAGAAGTATTTCGTCCATTGAATTAGCCACAAGAAAGCAAATCTCATTTTAAAATTTACTTAAGATTAATGTGATTCCATTAGTTATCTAATGATTTTAAATTTTCTGTAGTAAAACAAATTAAATCCTGATTCATTTTGGTTCTTAATAATTTCTATGTACATAAAAATATTTTTTTCTTCTAAGAGATATAACCAGTACAGTTTTTTAAAGGATATTTGAGTTTAATATATCCATCTATATATCCTTTGAGAGTTCAGAATTAGTACTTTCAAGAAAAAAAAATAGTACTGTAACAAAGGAATAGCGAACGCTCATGAATTTAGCAATACTATTGTGGGTTTTTTCAAGCTCTAATTTTCAAAAGAGGTAGCACTGCTCAAAGGTAGTTTTTGCTACCCTCATTTGTTTTTATTTTGTGTTTTAAAATGATTGTTGATTCCCCCCCCCCTCCCCCCCCCATCTCTTTAGACTCTTCAAATACTTGAAATATCCAGGCTATCCCTCATGGGGTTGATTCTCCATATTGGTGCAGTTAGCCATGAACTATCCTTTTCTTCTCCCTCTTTTTCTCAGATTTCTCCCGGGTCCAATTCAGCACCTCTACCTGGCCATCCTAACAAGGTGATTTGTGAAAGGGTGAGACTTCAGAGCCTGTTCCCTCTCATCCCAAGTGATCAGGATACTACAGTTCAAGAGGATGCCCACTTCAAAGCTTTCTTCCAGGTTCTTATATATGTTTACCCTTCCCCTACTATAGGGTATTAGTCAGATAAATTCTAGGTTATTTCCAGGAAAGCTTGACATGAAGATGGAAATCATTAGGTCATTGTAGGTTACCATCTGACAACTTAATTTCTGGTGTGTATGTAAGTATGGATCTTCTTCCCACAAATTTTCTCTAATATTTCTGTTTCTGCTAGTTGTTCTGAAGAATGATTATTTTCTCTTGAACCTCCTTTATTTGTTTCCCTAATACTCTTGGCCTACTTTCTGACGTTTTTGTCCCATAAGACTTACCTTATAGGTATAATTAACCTGTAAGAAGATAGAGAGTGACCCATTGGAAGTATAGTGATTCTTAGCCAAGGAAAATGAAAATATATGGGGGAGTAGGGCAACTCCAAGACTCATTGTTTTTGTTTCTGTTTTGTTTTTTTTTTCCCCAGTCTTCAGCTGCTTACTAATCACCTACAGTGCTTTAGACGATGCACATTCTGGAAAGGAAAAAATAATTTCTGCCTTGGTGCTTACATGCTAATGAAAACTTCATGACGTTAGAATTTTAAGGTTAATGTTTTATGTTAAGAAGTCAAAAAACATTTCTTAAGAATTATAGACATATATTAAATAATATATTTAATTGAATTTTTGCTAGTCTTAAATTCTTAAGTGATTGGCTTCCAAGAAAACTATTCTACAAAGGTATATTCCTTACATGCTGCTTTCTTGACATATTTAAGAGTTTGTGCAAGCACCATGCTTACTTGAAGGGTATGTGTCTGTAGAAGAATATACCCTTTAAAAACTTGCAGTTGATTATAATTTTGCCATAGCACAGGAATGGATCTACTTTAGACAATGAATAATGGATGCATTAAGCATAGGAATAACTTCCACGAGATAGAGAAGATTGACTTACAATTTAATACTATCAACAAATAACCTTTTAAAACTGTATCTGTTTTCTAGGGTAATGGATTTAGAGTTGGAAGAGACCTTAGGGATAATCTAGTTCAACCCTTTTACTTTACGAATGAGGAAACTGAAACCTAGAGAGTTCTAGAGCAAAGCTAAGATATTCAGCCTTGCTCTTCAGCCTCCAAATTCAGCACTCCTAGCTTGTTGATTTCAATCTTTTCTAGTAGTCATCACCTCTTGTGTGAAGGATAATGATCTCAAATTTTGTATTATAGTTTCTAGGTTAAAAATTAACAAAAAGGCCTGTTGTGCTGAACAGATTATTACAGTTATAGGTGTCTACTCTCCTGAGAGATGAAGTCTCTATTACTAAAGGCAATTTCTGGGTTTAAATGTTTAGGTGTTCATTGTGGCTATTGCTTTAAGTTAAACTTCTCTGAGAAATGATGACTAAGTTGAATAGATTAGATTGCAGCTATTATACTTTTACACAGTATCTTTTCTTTGTCGTTTTTTAAATTTGGCATTGAATTTGGCCTTTCCCCTAACTAGTTAGTTATATGATTAGTTGGGACCAGTTGATTTGAATGACCCGCATTATCAGTAACCAGTATTTATTCCATCCGTTAACAATCATTTTTATTTCTTGTGATACACTAAAGGGCAACAGTGGCATTAGAATACATACTTACTTGAAAACATTATGGAGGATGACAACAAAAGATTCACCAGTGAAAAGGTACTGAGGAGAGGAAAAGAACCATGTACAAAACTTATTATGAACCTGGCTAAGCTCATTAAGGTGCAACCATAATAGCAACAAATGGGAATGAAATTATACTTTTCCAACTTTTTTTTAGAAGAAAATCTTTTTTGTTTTTAATTTTCAAAATTTATCTTTAGTTTTCAGTATTTATTTCCATAAGATTTTGAGTTCAAAATTTTCTCCCCTTCCCTACCTGCCACCCCAAGATAGCAAGCATAGGTTAAAATATAGATTTGCCGTCTCATATATCCTCCCCTAAAGAATTTTTTTTAATCATCCTAAATTTAACAAACACAGTTTCTTACATAAAGCACAGGAAAATAGTATGAAATGTGACACCAAAAATCTCATGTTGTTTAATATATACTAAATATAACACTAACCTGTTTCCATGGGTCCTCTTCTGAACTTGCTTCTAAACCCTTTTCTGTGTGTTTTAAAAAATTTTCTAATGGTTCCGTTTTCCTTTCCCCTCCAAAATGATAAGAACAACAAAAACCTCTTATAAAAAATTAGTCAAGCAAAAGAAATGCACGCATTGGTCTTATCCAGAAATGTATATTTCATTCTGTATCATCATCTGTCTGCCAAGAGGTATTAAGAACGATTCATTATCAGTCTTTTGGGGTCATGATTTATCATTGTATTGATCATGGTTCTTAAGTTTTTCATAGTTTTTCTTTGAAGTGTGGTGATTTTATAGCTGTTTCTCCTAGGTCTGCTCATTTCACACTGCCTCAGTGCAATAATATTTCGTTATATTCATACGCCATAATTTCATTCTCAGTTGGACTTTGTTTCCAAATCTTTGTTTTAGCAAAGAGTGCTGCTGTAAATATTTTTTTTGAATGAGGCCTTTCCGTCTTTATTTGATCTTTTTGAGATAAATTCCTGGTAGTAATATTACTAGGCCAACAGCAGTCATGTAATTTGGGGCAGGGGAAGGGTAGGGTATAGTTCCAAACTGTTTTCCAGAACATTTGGATCAATTTCTAGCACTACCAACAGTGTGTTGTTAGCATATCCTTCCATTGCCTCTCTAACAATTGTAATTTTACTTTTTTATCATCTTTGCCCAATAGATGGGTATGAAGGGGAACTTCAGAAGTGTTTGAATTTGCATCTTTCTTATTAGTGTTGTAGAACTTTATTTAAAAATAATATAGTTGTTGATGGCTTGCTCTTCTTATTTTAAGAACTGCTCTTTCATTTCTTTGACCAGTTATCTATTTGGGGAATGTCTCTTGCAATCTGAATTGTCAATTTACTCTCCTGTGACCTTTTCTTTCTCTTCTTTGGTTAGGAATTCTTCCCTTGTCCACAATTGTAAAATGTACTTCCTTCCCTTTTGTTCTTATTTGCTTGGGACATTACCCTTTATGTAGTTCGTGTATCCATTTGGAGATTATGTGGGATGTTGTCAGAGATGTAGGCAATAACAGTTACAGAGTACCCACATTGATAAGATCATAGATGCATTGAAGTAGTAAATTAGTCCACTTTGAAAACAGAGTTATGTAGGTTAGTACATTCAGAATTCTCTTTTGTAAATGAAAAGCCTTAAGGTAAATGCATGTTTAAACACTAGTGTAGCACTGATTACTCATTTATGGTCCAGTTTTAATTTAAATTCCCTTTTCCTTGATAACTTTATTAATCAGAAATTTTAAAGAAATGAACCTTTGACCTAAGCTTTGTATTCCACAGTCTATAAAAAAAAAATTAAAGATGAAAAGTGGCAGTCAACAAGATGGTAGAAAAAGTTAGGTAGACAGTTCTTTTAGTTTATCAGAATCTGTAATTATCAATACCTCTGTCTTGGAAAGGCAGTACAAATGAACAGTCAGCTAGGCATAGAAATGAATAAAAAGAAGAGAGTAGTTCTGATTGCATTTGGAAAGTTTAGAAGCTCTTTCAGTTATCCACAAGTGGTTCCCTAAAACAAATCCATATTTTTAGTATTAATAGTTTTTTAGAATAAGAGGTGTTTTCTAGAATAAGAGGTATTCCACTACTACACATTAGGTAGAATTAGATAGGCAATAAAGACATATATGATGGAGTAATGCTGCATATTACCAATAGTAATTTGTTTGTAAAGTGCCCTAAAAGATACCCAAGAAATACAATCAGAAAAGGAAGGGGGCTGATCATACATGTATTGAAAGCGATAAATCATGTGATAGCCTGAGGGTTATACTGTTACTCTAGGAATATTGACCTAGAGAAAAAATTAACCATATGTTGGATGGTTTCTTTATGTATAATATCTAGAAGGATATAGGCAAGCAGTATTCGGGGTTAGAGGGTATAAGTGATTTGTGATCTGTAATGTTGAAAGTAGTGCTTACACCGGTGGTGCAAGCTTACTTACTCCACAGAGTATGATTTGGGGTACCCAGGATCCTTTCTGAGAGGTTTGCATGGTCAAAACTATTTTTATGATAATATTAAAATATTTTCATCTAAACAAAACCAAAGTTCTTTGAAGGGTCCTCAATTTTTAAGAATGTAAAGCAGTCCTGAGATCAAAAAGTTTGAGAACCATTGCTCTGCATTAATAAGAACAAACCTTTATTAAAGTATAAACTTGAAGTGTGTTTGTTTTAATCAGCCAAAATCTTCCTTCTTACCTTCCTACCATGCCTGTTCCCCCAATTGAGAACAGAAGACAAACAAAACCCATTGAATGACACGCATACCTAATCAATCAAAAACAAATTTCTACCTTGACCATATAAAAAAAAAAAAAGTTCTTATTCTGCATTCGGAGTCCTTTACCTTTGTCATGAGGTGGACAGCACGTTTCATCCTGGATTTGTGTTTGGCCATTAAACTGCTAAGAGTTCTCCTTCAGTCACATACCATAACTTATTCATCCAGTACACAGTTTGTAGGTACCCTCTCAGATTCCCATTCTTTGCCACCTCAAAGACCTATGAATATTTCTGTACATCTTTGGAGTTTGTTTTGCTAACACCTCCCTTGATTTACTTCCCTGAAATTCCTCCTCCTCGTCCCCTTTCCTTTCTTCTATTTTCTCATTGAGTAAAATGTAGCATTTAAATATTAAGTATTCTGAAGAGGATGTTGGAACTACTAAACGATTGAGAATCTGTAAATTTTGTGTTCTTCCTATATCCCATTGCCAAAAGTAATTGAGAATTAATTGCATCTATTTTTAACTAATCTCATTTTGAACTTTAGCTGTAGAAGGAACCTTTATAATATGGCAGTTTGAATTTAAAATGGAATGGTACAGTTTCTTCAACTATAAAGTGAATATAATAGTACATAACTCCCAAAGTTGTGTGAATCAAGTGGGATAATAGTTGTAAAGTGCTTTGCACAGTACCTACTGTGAAGTAGGCACTATAAAAAGGCTAGCTATTTGGTAGCTGAATTTCCTTTTGTTAAATCAGAGAGAGATGGATTAACATTTTTCAAGTAGTAACAATATAATGCCTAAATGTTAATGTTATCTTTCTTTTAAAAATTACACAAGAATCAGATAGTTGTAAGGTACTTTTAGAGGCCATTTAGTTGACTCTCTACCTAAGACTCTCCTCCATTGCATATTCAAGGTGGTTTTCTATCTGTTGTTTCTAGAACCCTGGTTAGGTGTAATCCAGTTGCTAACATGGCTCCTTCTGCTTTTGCAAAGCCCTTATTGGGAGCAAGTTTTTCCTTGTAGCAACCCTAAATATGCCTTTTCTATTTTCATGGTTGCTCTTGGTTGCGCCCTTGGGACTCAGGTAGATAGATCAAGTCTAATACCTCATCCACATGGCAGTTCTTCAGATATTTCAAGACAGCCGTCACGTTCCTCCTAAGTCTTTGCTTCTCCAAGACAAATATTCCCAGCCCTTAATTGTTTCTTGCATTAGAGTTGAATAGAAATTTATATAGTAGAATGAATGTAAGTTGTTCAGGACAAGGATTGTTTTTCATTTTTGTCTTTATGCAACCAGTACAGTGCCTTGCACCTAATAGAAACTTAAAATTTGTAGAATCAACTTGATATGACATGATCTCATGATCTTTTATCATCATGACCACCTTCGTTTGGAAGCTCCCCAACTTAACCTGTATCCTTTCTAAAATATGCTTGAAACGGAACACAGAACTCCAGTTGTCTGACTAGTGCAGAATATAACAGGACTGTCACCTCCAATACCCTATGTCTTTCTAACTTCAATTAAAGATTTCATTTGATTTTTTTGATTGACACATCATCCTATTCACTCATTGAGATTGTAAATAACTAAAACTCCTATACCTTTTTCAGACTTAAGGCTATCAAATAATAACAGATAACTTTTACATAGCACTTAAAAGGTTTGTTAAATGTTTCTCATGTTATCTCATTTGATACAGCAACTGTGAGATATTCTTTTATTATTCCAGTTTTATAGACAAGGACACAGAACCTGAAAGAGATTACATAACTTTTACAAGGTCACAATATTAAGAAATATCTGAGGCAGGATTCAAATTCAGGTCCTCTTGACTCCAAGTCTAGTGTTCTGTCCCCTATAGATTAGTGGACATAATAAGGAAAACTGGGTTCAAATTCTGTTATTTCTTAGAAATAGCCAGGTTATCTTCAAAAACTGTTTCCTTATCTATAAAATGATTTACCTCACAAGCTTTTACTGAGAAAAGTACTTTGCAGATTTCAGTGACTTTTTGAGAACAAAATAGAAACAATATTTAAATAAGAAATGTATGTATTTCTAGCTTGACAAGTAAGACCTTAAAAGTCATCTAGTTTCTCATACTTATTTTATAGCTGAGGAAACTGACCCAGACAGTTTAAGTAACTTAGCTCACTGGAGAATTTGAACGAAAAGTCACTGATTTCAAATTCAGTAATACCTCTATCGTACTGTGCTTTTCAAGTTTAGAATATTAACATAGTATGACCCTTCTAAATAGAAGAATCAGTTGTATTTCATTTAAAATACTTTTAAGGAATTGTATTTTCATCTAATTAGTTGGATTAATGCAAATTTGTCATAGTCTTCTTATGTTAGTCATCTTAATTTTTAACTCACGTTCTTTAATTTTAACTTTTTTATAGTTGTAAAAAAAATTTTGTCTCTTTGAATATTTATACAAAAGGGTATTAAAAATATTAGTAGTGTGAACCTGAATAGTTTTTGAAAGCATTAGGTACCCTGATATATTATAACTGGCACATTTAAACTACTTTTTAGAAGAGACTATTGTTCTTCTGTGAACATAACATTAAACTTTCCTTCAGAAAAGAGATAATTGGAGCTTTTAGGGGCAACCAGCATCACAAAGGTGGGAAAGCATGGACCTAGAGAGGCGATTCTCTGTTATGTGAGAAAGAAATTGAATATGAGAAGAGTCAGAGATAGAACTGGACTGTATGAGTTGGGACACAGAGAAATTTCTATGCTGAGATAATGCTCTAAAGACTAAAAAAAAAATTTTATGAAATTTTAGCTAACCTGATCAAAAAAGAGAGCAAAAATCAAGTCAGCAAAATAACAGGTGAAAAGCCATAACACTCAGAAAATGTAAAAAGAATTATTATAACCCATTATATAGTTACAGAAGAGAGGCTTGCCTTATAAAATACAAAATATTTGAACAGAATACCAACCGGAAACCTTAATCCAATCAAAGAAAAAGAACTAGCTATAAAGGAATTATTCATGGGGAAAAAAATGTCCTAGTTCTGATAGATTTAGAGGAGAGTTCTCTTAGCTTTTAACAAACAATTTGTATCAGTATTAAGCAGATTATTCTAAAAAATTGAGAAACTACTAAACTTTTTAAAAGTCCTAGTACCTAAACCAAAGAGAATAAAAGCACAGAAGACTGGAAACCCAAAAGCCCCACCTCCGACACATCCTTGGTATCTGACCATGGGCTAGTCAGTTAACCTCTCAGTGCCATAGGTGGGTAGGACTGTAAGTTGGAGAGAAGGTAACAGTCTTCCTTCCTAGAGTGAGTTTCCTCATCCAGAAATTCCTTATACAAATGAAATAACTAATCTAATCCTTATCCCTTATATCCTTACCTATGAAGTAAACCATTAGTAATTTTACATAGCATTGATTCCACAGCACAACCAACAGGAAGCTTAGAAAAACAGCATTAACTGTTGATTGAGGGCTTGTATAACAAGGAAAGAAAGCTGGCTGGTTATATGTCAGGAGCAGTGGAATACAGGTGAACTGCCAGAGTGCTCTATTGATATCTTTATGATATCAGGAGAAAATTATTAAGGCCTTCATCATGTTGGGGCCTACCTTATTGCAAACTTTTGCAGAAATATGGACAAGAATCTTATGGGGTAGGCAGGCACAGATGGGTCACATTCTGCATTGTTGTAAATAATTCTTTTTGGTGAGATAATATGCTTTTGAGTAGAGAATTGAGGATATTATTACATTATATTCATAAACCACAGCTTACCTATTCTGTAGTTACTAGATGTGTAGCCAATTTCAATTATTTGCTATTAAGAATGGAGTAACTGTATATTTAATACAAAAATATTTTTATACATCTTTTTTATGCTGATACAGTTCTAACAGTGGAATGAGTTGTGTCTAGCATTAGATTTTTACCACTTCAGATTCCACAAATAATGGCAAAAATATTATTAATATTTCACTGATTCTTAATTCATATGCTTCATCATGGCATAGAGATGACTCTTGTTTGTTATAGGCTGTGCCAGAAGAGCTTAAATAGTTCTTATTTTCCGCATTATACAAATTCTACTCCCCTGCAGCAGGACTCTGGGGACTCCCAAGCACTGAAACCTCTCTAGCTGCATGGGTCCCAGACGCTGAAGCTGCTTGGGCTGCTGGGTATAGAGCCATGGGAGGTAGAGGGGGAGTGGTAGGGCTGCAGGGCTAGGCTCCTCAAGGGGAGGGAGAAGAGAGGTCTGTGTAGAAAGGTCCCCTTATGGTAAAGAAGAACTATATATAGAAGAGAAAAAGTCACCCAACTGCTGTTGAGACACTGATTCACAATATATCTGAAAGAAGAGAAGATATCAAAAGGAATAGGAAAAAAAAGCTTAGACTTTATCAGTCCCCTTAAAAGATGAACAAGGAAATTGTAGCAGCCACCATTCCACATACCTACTTCTCCATATGTGAAATTTTTGTAAGAATCATCTGTACTTTCATTAAGTTTATCATAAGTGCCATTCCAGTTTTTAGGGGCATGTTAAATTTTAGACCAGCTATTTATGTTGAGTTTGATAGCTAATTTAAAAATCTTTTAGTTACTATTCAGATGTATGGTCCATACTTTCCTGTGCCAAAGCAGAGTCATTCCTTTAGCTTTAAATGTATTAAATGTTATAATCCAAAAAGTTCAGTCAGACTTATCTACTTTAAAATACAGTTCAAAAATCTGGTCCTTCAGTAACATCACAAATAAATGCATGTGTGTCTAAGTATAATTGCTTTTCAGTTGCTTAAATAATTAGTTTGTTTCATAGTGAAGTGAATAGTTATACAAATTTTCCAGAATAAATGTTTCCTGTAAGGAGCACTTTATTGAATTCTACTTTTTAAATCCAATTTGTACCACTACTGCATTTAATAGGAACATTTATTCTGTTTTCTTCAAGTATTTTGTACTATTTTTACCACCATTATACCCTCTCTGGTGTTTCCTAGGTTCCCAAAGTGGGCAATACTACCCCCTGGAGGGTGCTAGAACAATCCAGGGGGGTAGTATTTTTTTTTTTTAATGGTGCAGATTAAAAAAAAAAACCATTAAAGAAAGTAGATTTCCAGGGGGGTGCTGAGTAATTCTATTTTGGGATAGGGGAAGGGGATAATAGGCCAGATTAATTTGGGAACCTCTGCGAGTCATTTGTATATCTAACTTATCTCACTACCATCTCATCACACAATGTTATTTCATTTAAAAATTACATAGAAATTTGCAGATGATTCTGTTTAATTGTTTTTAAAAATCAAACGATCATCTGGTTGTGGTATTGTAAGGATTTTTTGGAAACACTCATATCCTTTTACTTAGCAAAGTTAAGTAACTTATATTTAGCAAGATGAATGATATTGACAAATAAATGATCTTAAGATGGTGAAAATTGTAGGTAATCTTATGGTATTTGTAGCATCCATACAAAAATGGCTTGAGGCTATACACTGGAGACTATGCCCTGGGAAACTTAACCATTTCAGATCTTCTGGCCTGTGGCCTAAACCATCTCAATTGCTGTGTTTCACATTGCCTTTTATATCTAGGGGGCTCCCATAGTACTAGACTGATATCCAGACCATCTTCTTGAGTATTTCCCTAAGAGTCTACCCTTACTCTCTTCCTCCTCCTTCAAGCTCTTCTTCAAGCTAGACCACAACCACAATCCTATCAGTAATACCTTTGCTACTGAAGAGGTGAAGTCATGTTATTCGACTCTCCCTGGCCCCACTCAGCATTCCACAACAGACAGCTCTTTCTGGGCTATGGCTTCTCTTATATCTTGTCCCCTAGTCAGGGACTACTGCATCTCAAATTTGTACCCCCAAGATTTTAGCATGGTGCAAGTAAATGTGTATTCATAAAGCTCTTTTTTTGTGCAGATGCAGTAAGCATCATGAGGGTACAAAGCAGTCTCTGTGGTAGGTTACACTTAAGTGCTCCTTGAAATTTTACCTCATTTGCACATTCCTCATCAAATAATTGGTCTGCATTTGCTATTCCTGTGACATCACCTATTAGTCTCTCTCTCTTTCTCTCTCAACTTTGTTTTCATTGGGAGATGGTGAATGTATTTATGTGGAAGGTATTTCTTGCCCCCCAACAGAGTTCCCTTCCTGAGGGCATCCCATGGTTTGGAAAACTTTAACATTTCCTTAAGTGCTTTATATATGGTAGGCGCCTAGTAAAGATTTTATTAAATTGCTTTTATATCAGAATTCACTGCAGTTACTTTATATTCCTCTTACTACATTTAAATGACCAAAATTCTATTTGTTGTTCAGACTTTTGGGGATTATATGTTTGCCTGTTCTAATTTGGATCACCTGATAGAGAATAACCATAGAACTTCCATGCCTAGATTAGGCACACTAAAGGAAAGTGGTGACCAGTTTTTTCCGACAGTATTTGTGAAGGACTTCATATATTAGGAGGGTATTTAAATAATAATTTGGTTCCTTAACTGCCTAGGTATGTTCATTTGAGGGGGCAGGAAGGGTTATTATTTCAGGCACCATATGCTGCTTTGAAACACTTTGAAATATTGAGAATTTCTGAGGTGAAGAGTACATGTCTCTATTCCATTTAACTACTGAATTTTTCCAAAGCTTCGATTTCTGTTCTTAGTCTTGCAACATTCCAGTATTTTGACTTACAGATCTTTCAAAATTTTCCAAGCAAAACTAAAATACTTGATTCGTTTTAAGAGCTAAATGTAATCTATAATACTTTGGTCAAATGGTAGTTGCTAAATCCAAACAAATTGCAGTGTATTACAACTCCAAATAGAATGATAAACCTTGGTTGTCTGTAGGATGGTTCTAAATGTATACATCAAGTAAAACATGACTAAATATTGTATTCTTATTTCCATTTAACATTCAAATAATAGAATAATAGCTTCAAACTGGAAATGAGTTTAGAGATCACCAGCTTTGCCTGCCATGCCCCTTTTTTGTACTAATTGAAGAAGCTAAGACACTGATACAAGATTTATTTTTTTAATCACTCTCATTCATTGTCAGTCCATGCCCCATTCTTTTTTTGTTTGTTTCTTTCTTTTTAAATTTTAATTTATTTTCTTGATTACATCATTCATTTCCAGTTTTGAGTTACAAGTTTTCTCCCCCTCTTTCCCCCACCCCCAAGCCCAAAACAGGGATCCCACCATAAAGCCCCTCCCACAATCCATTCCCTTTTATGTCCTCCGATGCCCCTCTAACTCATGCCCCCCATTCTTACATATGGGTATCAAATCTTGGCCATCCATAATTTTTCTTTTATTAGATCTAAAATTAGTTTTTTCATCTTTCATTTCCGGTTTGTAAGTAAAGCCAAGGAAAAGAAGATATGATTACTCATTTCCATTGAAAACATTTATCTCACAACAGTAATTTCATGGCTAATTTAGAAATCTTTGAGTTGTTATTCAGACCTACAGTGTATAAATTTCCATGCTGGGCCATAAAATCATTCTTTTAGCTTTAACTTTATATATAAAAGTTTAGTAGTATTAAATGTTAACATCACACATTTTGGTAGCCACAACTACTTAAACACAGTTCAAACTGTGGTACCCTTTAGCAACACAAAGGGTGTGTGCGGGTTTGTGTATGTAAATTGCCTTCCAAATGTATCTATACTTTCTTTTGTGACTTAGCGGTAGACTAGTATACTAGGAGTTAAGAAGACCAGGGTGAATCTCTCTCTTGATACACTTATTGTGGTGTGACCTTGAGTAAGTAGCTTAACCTATCTTAGCCTGTTTCCTTATCTAGTGAAATGGAGATAATAGTAATGCCCCCTTAACTGGGTTGTTGAGAGGATGAAATGCTATATGCAAATTGATTTACAGGCCTTAAACCTATATAGAAATAAATCTGTTTACTTGTCATGTCCTGCTTTACCCTTTCTTACCCCCTCCTCCCCCATACACATATAGCCAAAATTAAAATATAACACAAATGAAAGCTGATTGCCTTGAGATTAATTATTAGGAGGGGACTGGACTAACAGGAGATGAACTAGCTTGAATTTTGTGTTTGACATCCCACCTAAGCCACAGATATTTGGCATCTTATGTTTTTTAGGGTGACAAGTTATGTATCTTGTAGTTTGTGCCAAGAAAACAATGATTTTGGTATTTGAGAATGGGAGAACAGGTAGGATGGCATTCTTTTTACCCTCAGTACACATTTTATGAACCTACCTAGGAATTTATTTAATCATAATTAAGATGAACTTACAGGCAGTTGAGTGGTATAGTGGATAGGGCCTGGAATCAAGAAGACTCATCTTTTTGAGTTCAAATTTGACCTCTGGCATTTACTACCAGTGTGACACTGGGCAAGACATAACCCTGTTTGTTTTTGGTTTCTTCTTCTGTAAAATGAACTAGAAAAGGAAATGCCAAACCCCTCTAGTATCTTTGCCAAGAAACACCCACCCCACCCCTCCAAAAAAGACAGTCACAGAGTCAGACATGACTAAAACAACTGAACAAAACAATCAGATGTGTTTGATGCGTTATTGTATTTACACCAGGAGAATCTTTGATGGCCCTTGAACCTATTTTATGATCCAAAACAAAAATAAGAAGGAAATGGATCGTGCTGAGTGGATAAGTATGCTCTTTATGCCCAGTGAATTTGTTTCTAATCCATATAACCTGCCATCCACCCTGTGATTAGTCTCTTCTTGTAAGCCATACAAGTAGTAGCTGGACCAGACAGTGACAAAGGTAGACAAGATCATCTTAGATCCTGATACAATTACTCTTACTTAATAAAAGAAGCATGGATGAGTTTGAGTTTTAAATTTGTTTCCTTTGTTTTCAATGCAGATAATGAAAATATAATTGGATTTCAAAAGAATGCTAAGCTATTTTGTAATTTGTGATATATTTGAAGAGGAAACACTGTGATTTAATATGTGTGATTTAATATAAAAGGAAAGTAGCCTGATATTTGGAATAATGTGGCTAAATAATTTGAAGTGATAAATTATTATAACTGCTTAGCAATTTGTTAACATTTATTCTGATTTCAGTGAAATCACTCTTTTATGTTTGCTTTAACATTTAAAAATCAGAGCAATCAGTATTTCTGAATGTTATTATATACCTGCTTTTGAAGTGATTAGCAATAATAAAAAGTATCCAATTTGCTGCCAAAGGGTGCTTTAGTATAGTTTAAATTGTAGCTAATTTTTAGTAGAATTAATACATGTAACAGAGTCAGATATTTTTCTTGGGGGGTGGGGGTGTTACTGAATACTTTTATTCTGCACATACAAGCCAGTAAGAATCTGGCCTGTGGGCTTGTGGAGGACTGCATTACCACCATATGGCTTCACACATCACCAAGGTTGGGGGTGAGAACAGGTCATTCTGCCCCAGTCAGGATGACAAGGGTCGACAGAGAGCCAGATGATCAGGAAGTCCCTGGTGTAAGACAGTTCTAATGAAGCAGTGAGAACATCACAGAAAGGTGGAGGGGAGAGGGAAGTTAAGCAGCAGAGGCCCCTGCTCCCAAAACAAAACTAGTCTAGTACTTGGTGCTGCCCATTCTTAGGACAGGAGCCGACTTCTACAGAGATGATTGGTGCCTGTGAGCTCTTAGGCCTCCTGGCCACAGAGCTTACTTGGCCTGAGGGTTTCTGAAGTTCCTTCCACTAAATTTAGTCTTGCTGCCCAACTCTTCCTCAGTTTTGAGAAGCTGGTTATACTTGACCAGACACTCAGATCGGCAGGGGCCACCAGTCTTGATCTGCCCAGTGCAGAGACCCACCATCAGGTCTGCAATGAAGGTATCTTCAGTCTCCCCAGAATGATGGAAACCATTACTCCCCACCCATTGGACTGGGCCAGTTTGCACACCTGCAGAGATTGTCACAGAGCCAATCTGGTTCACTTTGCCTAGGAGGCTTTCTCATTCATCGCCTTTTCAGTGCGCTTGGGATTGGTCATTATGAGGTCATCCCCTACCACCTGGATGCCTGCAGTAGCAGTGAACTTCTTCCAAGCTTCCCAGTCATCCTGGTCAAAAGGATCTTCAGTAGACACCACTGGATAGCCCTTGATGAAGCTCTTGTAGAGGTCCCCAAGCTCAGATGGGGAGATCTGTCTGCTGGAATCATCAGGAGACTTGAAGTCCAAGTCATATTTATTTCCCAGATTGGAAGAATCCTGGGGCAGCAACATCCATGCCAATTACTTTATCAGTATAGCCAGCCTTACTAGTAGCATCCTTTAGCAGGTCCAGAGTTTCTTTATTCTCTAGGATGTTAGGAGCAAAGCCACCCTCATCTACCACATTGGTGGCGTCCTGTTGATATTTCTGCTTAATCACATTCTTCAGGTTGTGGTAGACCTCAGCTCCAATGTGCATGGCCTCCTTAAAGTTTGCTACTCCAACAGGCAGGATCATGAATTCCTGCATAGCCAGCTTGTTACCAGCATGGGAGCCAGCCACCATTGATCATGTCGAAGGCTGGAACTGGCAGGATGACTTCATCATTGCCTGCAAGATCAGCAATATGGCAGTACAGGGAGACACCTTTCTCAGCAGCTCCAACCTTACAAACAGCCAGAGATACTCCCAATATGGCATTTGCAGCAAATTTGGATTTATTTTCAGTGCCATCCATCTCTATCATTAATTTGTCAATCTTCTGCTCCACAACATTCAGTTTCTTGCTAATCAGGGTCAGGGCAATAGTTTTATTGATGTGCTCAACCGTTTTTAAGACACCTTTCCCCATGTAGTGGGCCTTATTGTCTCAGAACTTCAAGGTTTCATGGACACCAGTAGAAGCACCACTGGGCACAGCAGCTCGGAACTGACCTTTTCCAGTGTAGAGATCAACTTCAGCAGTGGGGTTTCCACAAGAGTTGAAGATCTCTCTTGCATGGATCTTTATAATAGACATGTTGAGTTTCTGGTTGGGGTTTCCTCCGCTGGGCTCAGAGAACAGAGGCCGAGGGATCCGTAGTCATAGATTTTGAGTTTTTAGAAGAGAAGGGACGTTAGAGGTTATTGAGTTCTACTCCCTCATTTTACAAATAAGGAAACTCAGGCACAAAGGTTAGCCCAGGGTCATATAGGTATAGGTAGTCAGTGTGCAAGGCAGGAGTTGAATGCCTGACTTGAGATCTAATGGTCTATCTATTATATACCTTCTAATACTATATCTTAGAAACTAGTTATTCTTTTATTATTTAAAAACATAATTTTTAGCTTATGTTAATTATGATGATACTATAGGAAAATCATTTGTTGTGTTGTTGTGGGCGGAGTGGAAGGATAAATAATGAAAATGGGAAATTGGAGCAGCTGGTGGGTGTAGTGGATAGAGCACCAGACTTGGAGTCAGGAAGATCTGAGCTCATATGTGGCCTCCTACACTTACTAGCAGTGTAATTGACTGGGCAAGTCAATTAACCCCTATTTGTTTCAGTTGCTCATGCTAAAAGGGGGTGGGTTAGGAGTGGGAGATTACTCACTTTATATAAGGTTATAGACATTGTCACCATTTGGAAAGGCTATCTATAGCTTAGAGCAGGGGTGGGGAACCTATGGGCCTAGAGTTTTGTTATACTTATGTGGGAACTAGTTTAGTTTTTAAATTAAAACTCTGTTATTTTTTTCTGATAAAGTCTTATAACTGATCTAGACCTAATGCATTCAGTTTTGTGTCACCAGTATTTACTGAATAATCATATTATCACCATATTGCTTTTTTTCCATTTGAGATTTGTTACTGCAGTAATAGTAAAGTGCAGAGAAAAGGGGGAATTACCCTTTGTTTTAAAGTTATTATTCTTTACAAATGTGTGTGTTTATGGTTTGGGAAATGAGAGTAAATGATTTATTCAAATTTTGCCTCTCTTGTAGATAGTTTTAATTATATGATTATCACCATGAAACTTCATTGTTAAAAATATTTTTCTTTAGAAAGTTATCTTTTTTGTTTTAAGATAAAATTTGTAAATATCTGCCACTTTTCTAACACGATTTAGAATGTTTCAATTGAGTGGTTTTATACCCACTGTATTTGTCTTATATTGACAGAGTGAAGACAGCCCAAGTCCCAAGAGACAGCGGCTTTCTCATTCAGTCTTTGATTATACAGCATCACCAGCCCCATCACCACCAATGCGACCATGGGAGATGACATCAAATAGGCAGCCTCCTTCAGTTCGGCCCAGTCAGCATCACTTCTCAGGGGAACGCTGCAACACACCTGCACGCAACAGAAGAAGGTTGGGAGACTAATTCTTTAGTTAAGAATACTGCTTCAAAATTTTCTTCCAAATGAAAGAAACCTAATTAGAAATCTGTGTCATGGTTTCTTTACTGTGTAGAATGTTTATAAGTTTGGGGAACATCTGTCTTCTCTCCACTTTGATAATTCATTATGTTCCTAATAGAAGTATGAAGGAAGTAAAAAACTTATTTTCATTTAAGTGTGTGGGAGTTTTTGTGCTTACCTTGTGTTGAGCTATTATTTGGAAAACTTTTTATTTTATTTTTTATTATGAATCTAACAGGTAATACATAAAAAAACCCACCTTGGTTAGTCTGTTCTCTTCTAAATTTTGAAATGTATCAATCATGCCCTTATTTGTGTTTTCTTCTATGTTTCGCATCACTAATACTACCCATCTGTCCCTTCCCCTAAGTACCCTCTTTTGTAAAAAGTATAGCCAGAAAAAAACCAAAGCAACATATTAGCTGTTACTGAAAATGTTTCCTTCTGTCCCCCCTCTTAATCCATTACTTCTCATTCAGAAGATGGGAAGCAAATATGATCAGTCATCTGGTGTCACTGCTTGGTACTGGTTAAAAAATAGTAAATTTAATCAGTGGAACAGATTAAGTAGAGATCAGTACACACTGACATACTTCTGGGAAAACAAAGCAGTTTGGGAGAAATTAAGGTTAGACCACACCATATGCCAAAATACTTTCTAAATGGTTTCTTAACCTAAATGTGCAAGGTTGTATTTATTGTAAGTGGTTTAGAGAAGAAAGGAAAGAGATACACCCACAAAAGGGAGAGTTCTTAACCAAACAAGGAGTAGAGAGGATCACCAGAGGTAAAGTGGACAAGTTTGATTATATACAATTGAAAAGTTTTTGTGCAAACAAAACTAATGCAGTAAGGATTAAAAGGGAAACAATTCATTGAGAGATAAGTCTTTGTAGGTTATTTCCTTTGATAAAGGTCTGATATCCTAGATGTAGAAGGAACTGCTTCAAATAGATAAATAGACAAAAAATATTAACAGGCAATTCTTATAAGAAAAAATACCAGGTATCAACATCTATATGAAAACATGTCCCAAATCACTAATAATCAAAATAAATGTAAATTGAAGTTCTTCCTCATGTTTATCAGTTTGGCAAAGATGATAAAAGGAAAATTACAACTATTGGAGGAGTTGTGGGATGATGCATATACTTAATCAACTGCTGATAAAGCTACAAATTCTTCTAACCATTCTGGAAAGGAGTTTGGAACTGTATTAGTAGCAGAGTATGTTAAGTAAGGTAAGCCAGTTTTCCCTTAAGGTATTGAAACCCTCTGAAATCCTTCAGAGCCGAGGCTTAGAGGGTTCAGGGTGGTGCCTCAAGGCTCTATTCTAGATTCTTTTTTTTTTTTTTTAAATTTAGTTTTTATTTGTTTTCTTGTTTACATTATTCATTTTCATTACATTTTTGAATTACACATTTTCTCCCCAACCCTAAAACCCTAAAACAGCAATCCCACTGTAAAGCCCCTCCCCTGCTCTGGTCTCTTATTTTCTGGTAGGGCAGGGAGGGTCTCCCTATCCCAGCCCCTGTATATCTTAATTCCTAGTTGCAGGTATTGCAGAACTTTACATTCTAGATTCTTTAGATTCCTCCCTTGTCACCCACCCCTGCTGGAAGGACACTCAGTTCAATACAGGCTATGGATATGTGATTATACAGAACATCTTCATAGTGGACCTATTATGACAGCGATCCTCTGTCTCTCCTTCCTATCCCTCCCCCTCACCTCTCTGTTCTCTACTCTGTCCCTGTCCATTTACTAAAGTGTGTGCTTCCAGCATCCCTCCCCCAGACCCTGTCCTCCCCTCCGTCATCCCCCCTCTCATCCCCATGCCCCCTACTCTCCTGTGTGGCATGATGCCCAGTTTAGTTTATGCCATTTCTTCCCTAAAGCCAAATTCAGTGAGAGTAATTGAAAGTAAAGTTGTAACAGTTATCCCTTTCCTCTT
>CM053599.1:182433852-182474371 GCA_028646575.1 Pseudocheirus occidentalis | reverse complement strand
AAAAAAATCCCCAAAAGAAAACTCCTAGGAATGCCATAGCCAGATTCCAGTGTTGCAGTATCCAGGCCTGCTGCAACATGATGACAAATTATCTTTCAATTTTTATTGAATATTCTGTTTGTTCTGTGTTCTGCTCCAACTTGACATTTCTGCACCCCAATACACATTATGTACTTCCATATTGGTTTGCCTATATTTGAAATACCTTCCCTTGACCCTCTTTACCTGTTGATGTCCTTCCCATTCTTTAAAGTGCCATTCAGATAATGCCTTCTTTAGTTTAAGATTGTTTCCCTAATGCCTCCCAGTCATTAATGGATTTCCCCTCAGATATCACATAGCACTTTATTTTGTTACTTCATGTAATTCCTTCACTGTAATTCTTATATCCTAATAGTTTCTAGTGTTATTTTTTGTCCTATTGTATTGTTAGTTCCTTGAGGTCAGGGGATAGATCTTATATAAATTTTCTCACTCCATGTATATCTAGCATAGTGCTCTTCTCTAGTGAATACTTATTCATTCTTATATGCTTATACTTAAAATACTTATAAATGCTTAATTTATAAACCTAATATTATTTATTGAATTGTAGCAGTTCATTGTTGAAGGTCTTAGGATTTAGAACTTTTTTTTTTTTTTTTTTTTTTTTGCTTTTTGGAGGACAGTTGGGGTTAAGTGACTTGCCCAAGGTCACACAGCTAGTTTTTGTGTTAAGTGTCTGAGGCCAGATGTGAACTCAGGTACTTCTGATTCCAGGGCCAGTGCTCTATTCACTGCGCCACCTAGCCGCCCCAGGATTTAGAACTTTTAAAAGACCTTAGGGCAGCAAGGTGGTGCAGACGTTAGAGTGCCAAATCTGAAATCAGGAAGATTTGTCTTCCTGAGTTTAAATCCAGCCTAAGACACTAGCCGTGTAACCCAGGGCAAGTTACTTAACTTTGTTTGCCTCAGTTTCTTCTTCTGTAAAATGAGCTAGAGAGGGAAGTAGCAAATTTCTCCATTATCTTTGCTAAGAAAACCCCAAATGGGGTCACGAACAGTTGAATGCAGCTGAAATTGACTCAACAACAACAAAAGACCTTAGAGGTCATCTTTTTTTTTATCTTATTTTTTTTTATCTTCTCTGAGGCTTATGATTTTTAAGTTGTCTTTATGCACAGTGTCTTCAAAATCAGTGTGTTTTGTTTATATAAAAATCATGTGTTCTTTTAACAGTTTTGATTTTTGCTTCTGTTCTTCCAGAGTGTCCTTTACTTTAGGATATTTGTATTCCCAATCAGTTATCTCTTTTGCTTGCTAAGTGGATTCTTAGTGCTATGGATTCAGATATTTCCTGTCCTCATTATTTCTGCTGCAAAAGGCATAAATTTTTGTAATTTTTTCTTCTTTCAAGATTCTCGTTGCTCTTTTGAACTGTCCTAGAACATCCTGCTACAGTTCCATGCTCTTTGGGAAATCCATGGATTCTCTTCTGGGGCGTTGTTTCTTTTTCCTTTGTTTTGCAATATTTATTTAGGCACATTTGTGGTTAGTTAGTTGTCTTGGTGGCTATCATGACTTCTATTTTAATTTCCTTGTTGATTTGTTTGCTTATGCTCTGAGTTTTTAACTGATATTTCCTCTTCCTGAGTTCTTTCATACTTGGAATCTTTATTCCTCAAAGTTACGTTATTGCTCACTTTTTGACTCCCTCCTCTTTGCTAGTGAATTCCTGTGAATAGATGCAAAGCTGTCTTAGCCTCTTCTCACAGTGAGGAATTCATTTTTCGTTAGTCTCAGTTTCTTTCGAGCCTAGTATAGCCCCTTCTGCAGACCAATTTCCTCTGTTTTTAAATTTTCTCCCTGAGAACAGTTGTGCAGCCACAGGCAGAGCCTTTTCCTGCCTTCCTATATCTCCCTTTCTCTAGGTAGGAGCAGAGTTGAGCTTTTTGCTTGTAGCCACAGAATTCTAGGCAAGGGCTAGATCAAGATGTGCTGGCAGAAGCTGTAGCAGTAGCCAAGAGACTGCTGAGTGAGTCTTCTCTGGATCAGATTCTCCACTGCTCATTCTAAGGCTGATAACCATATTAGGCTCCATCATATCTCAGCCTCTGGAGCAGCTGCCATTGATGTAATTCTTGAGCATAGTTTCTCTTTTGAGATGATTTTGAGAGCTAGAACAAGAGAATTTCTAGTCTTCTGTTGTGGATCATAAGACTCCAAACTTCTCTAGCCCCTGATTTTATAGATGAGAGGAACCAGAGAATCAAAGTAAGTTGCCAGATGTTAAAGAGGTGACAGTGAGTAGAGTGGGACTTCAAATCCAATTTATTTGATCTAAATCTAATGTTCTCTTTATTCTACCATGTTACCCCTCCTAGCACAGCTGTCCTTTGATCCCTATTATGAATAGTAATAAAATATGCCAGAAATTTTATTATAAATTTTCAGGTCAAGGGTACAAGACAGGCTCAGTGTTTATAAGGAACTTTTCAGGGACATATCTGTTACTTAATCAGCAAGCACTTGTTAAGTGTTTTCCACATACCAGGCACAGTGCCTGGCACTTAGGATACAAGTACAAAGAATAAGATAAATTCCTAGTCTTAAGGAGCTAACCTGAGCCAGTCACTTAACTTGTCAGTGCCCCCTCAAGCAATTTCCTGAGATGGGTTTTTAAAAACCTGCAAAATTTTTTTTTTTAGTATTTCGATAACTGTATTTCAACATAATTGCTTTCCTTTGTAATCTGAAGTATTTCATTTTATTTAAAAACATTATTCTGAGGAATCTATAGGTGTCAGACTGTTAATGGGATCATGACACAAGAAATGAGCCCCTGCTCTGAGACCACAAGGTGCAGAGGAGGTCCTTATCTTTCTTGGTATTGGATGCTTCCGGAACTAGTGAAGTCACAGATTTCATTCCCCCAAATCCTCACATAATAACCAATAATGCAGGGAGGGCACACAGGATCTTACTGTCAGCCTAAAATAATTTGTCTCCCTTCTTTTTCACATTTAATGTGTTTCAGTCCTCCTGTTAGGCGCCAGAGAGGAAGGAGGGATCGTCTTTCTCGACATAATTCCATTAGTCAAGATGAAAACTACCACCATCTTTCATATGGACAGCAGCAAGCAATAGAGGAGCCTCGAGCCTTCCATCCTCCGAATGTATCCCCACGTATGTTACATCCTGCTGCTCACCCACCTCAGCAGAATGCAGTGATGGTTGACATACATGACCAGGTAGTGTGCTGAAAAGCTCCTGTTAAATAGATACTGTAATTCATTGAATTTTCTTCCTTTTGTCAAGTTTCTTAATTACAAAAAAGATATAGCAATTTAACTTGCATAAATAGGATACCTTGAGCTCTAAACAAAATTCAAAAATCTGAGTTGTAGAAAAAGTTCATATTTTAAATGGGCATTTTCACTTTATTAGTACTCCCCAATTAAAGGGAAAAGGTGTGACAGTCTCAGAATCTCTTAAGCTGCTATAAATGTCAGAAAAGGACCAGGGGTGTTGTTGTGGCTTTCTTTTAGTTCAAAAGCATCTGTGTGTCTCAGGCTTAAGAAATTCACCCAATCCTGGAGATTAGAATAGGAACTTTTAGGTTGGATAGTAACGGATATATTTTAAGGTTTTGATGAGAGTATTCATATACTAGTATTCAGGTTGGCATTCAGATCTGTATGGGGGGGGTTCTTTTTTGGCACTCACATTCCTTCTTTCCGGTTAGGTAATATAACCTAATGGATAGAGGGCTGTCACATTGTGTCTTAGAATCAGGAAGGCCTGAGTTCAAGTCCTGTCTCTTAAATATTAGATATGTGACATTGGATTGTCACTTAGCTTCTCAGTGCCCCAGTCAACTGTACAACACTACAGGTCACCAAGGCAAGGGAATTCCTTATAAAGTTTACATCAGAACCCCATACCTGTGTCTCACCCCCCAAAAAGAAATTAACTTTTATCATGTTTGTGATAAAGTAAATGTTTGTCTTTGTAGAGTGAGCTCGATTTTATGCTATATAAGTGGAGAACTGGTTTTCCTAAATCCATTAAAAGATTCTCCACAGAACCTTTACATTACACATTGTACTGTATAGGGGAAAATATGACAGATCTCTTTCCTAATATGAATATTTGAATTATTCTATGCTGTCAAGTTCTGTCATTTTTTTGGCAAGACAGTTTTCTTTGAGGGCTTGATCTTGAGAAGAGCTTAAAAACTCTCAGTGGTTTCTCACCTGCTGTCATCTCCCCTTCAAACAGACAAACACTTGTATTTTCTAATTCCTTGGAATATAAGTGACTGGGTGATCCTGTGGTTAGAGCTTTGGGCCTGAATGAGAAAGACTTGAGTTCATTTCCTAGCTGTGTGATCCTGAACCAGTCACTTAAACATTGTTTGCCTCAATTTCCTCATTTGTAAAATGGAGATAAAATAACATCAGCTTCCCATGGTCATTATGAGGGTCAAATGAGATAATATGTGTAAAACAAACTGGTACAATGCCTGTCACATAGTAGGTATCATGTAAATGATGGTAGTGATCATTATATCAGAAGGTAGAAGATATTCTCTCAGTCTTAGGATCCAATAAATGTTGATTAAGCTGTTCTGTTCTGGAGTATAAAGGCAAAATGCAATAATGAAAAATATAGAAAAACTCATTTGAAAACAATTCTAAATGTTAGAGTTTGAAACCAGTTATTAATCCACATCATTAATTTTAGAGATATGGAGCCTCCCAAAGTGTAGAGAGTATCAGATCTGGGATATGAATTCAGATCTCCTGAGACCATCTATTACCCTTTTCAGGAGACTTCCACAGTTGCCTAATGTTAATATTTAATTAATCAATATTCATTAACATTATATTCATCCCTTCTTTGTAGCTCCATCAAGGCACAGTCCCAGTTTCTTATACTGTAACAACAGTTGCTCCACATGGGATTCCACTTTGCACTGGCCAGCACATCCCTGCTTGCAATACACAGCAGGTTCCAGGATGCTCCGTGGTTTTCAGTGGACAGCACCTTCCAGTCTGTAGTGTGCCTCCTCCTGTAAGTATTCATCTAAGTTCTTGTAAGATCTTAGCCATAATATGCCTTAGTGTAAGGGTAAGAATATATCATGGAATGGAATGGAAAAGCATTTAGGAAGCACCTACTGTGTGCCAAACACTGGAGAGAGAAACAGTAAAATGATTGGGTTTTTGCTTTCAAGGTGTGCGGCTTGCTGTTGCCTTTGGAGATTAACCCTGATCCTGCAGTTAGTTTTGGAGAGTTACTATGGCTCCTTCCTTGATGCAGCTACCAAATTGCAAGTCTAACCATGTCATTCACTAGCTTAAGAAACCTCAGTAGCTCCTAATTAGTCTTTAGGAAAGAATTCTTACTTATATATATTCTGTCTTCTACCAGCGTTTTCCAGTTTGTTTCATTTTGTTCCTCTTAAAGCATTCCAGCCAGACCTGCCATCTTCCTGTTCCCTAAACATTCCATCCCTCAGTTGCAGTCCTTTCCAAAGGTTGTTCCCCCCTGCTGGAATATCCTCCTCTCTCACTTCTACCTCTTAGCATCTTTAGCTTCCTTCAGGATTGTTTCACTTCCTGCTTGAAGATTGCTACCCTCCCCCACAACCCAGTCATTATTACTTTTTCTTCTCAGATTGTCTTTTATTTACTTGTTTTCATGTTACATGCCCTTGCCCACCTCTTTCCCCCCCTCCCCCCCGAAGTTGAAGGTGAGTTCTTTGTACTGTTTTATTAAACGTTTTTTCTTTGTATTCCTGGCACTTAACACAAAGAGTAAGTGCTTAATAAATACTTACTGTTTTGAATTGAAATAATGTGGAGTCTCTAGGGAAGAAATAATTAGAAGAGTGTAGGGAAGAATAAAGAAGACAGTAAAGACTAGTCTGGTCCTCTACCCCAAGTACTCCTTGCTTTTGTTTCCTCCCCTTCTCTTGCCTCTCCTCTATCCAATAGTGTCCCTTCCTGTCTCCTGTCTTTTCTGCTCCCCTCCTCTATATGAGTACAGTCAATCCAGTCTTTTCCATTCCTCTTCCTCATAAGCTTTCCACCTGTAGGATCCGTTCTAGGTGTGTGCTGTAGTATCCTTTCTTCTACCTCCTTTTCCTTCAGTGAGGGTCCTCTGGCTGTACCGTTGTCTGCCAGGGGGCAGTAAGATAACCTTCCTGGTCTAAAAACACTTAAGAATCAAGTGTGCTAGGCAACAGCATTCTAAAGACAGAATGGTAAAGACTTGACAGAAGGCTGGTGAGGAAGGAAGTAATTAAGGAGAAGGGGAAGACATTGGTAATTCTTAGGTTACCAATTTTGGTGACTAGAACAAAGAAGGTGAATTAGGAGGGCCCATGGTTTTATGAGCATGAATGATCATGTCAACTTTAGACATTGAAATTTAGTTAGCTAATAGCATGTTCTGGATTTTTCTCGTTTGTTTTATTTCACTATTAATTTTACCTATTTGAAAGTATTTTGGTAGTTTACCCATTTTCTCTGATAGAGATGTTTTATTTTTTTTTTTTATTCTTCCAAATCATAGAATATCCTGACCTTATTGGCAACAAAAAATAAATTAATGTCTTTTGTCTTACAGATGCTTCAGGCATGTTCAGTTCAGCACTTACCAGTACCATATGCTGCATTCCCACCTCTTATTTCTAGTGATCCATTTCTTTTGCATCCACCTCATCTTTCTCCACATCATCCTCCTCATCTTCCACCACCTGGCCAGTTTGTCCCCTTCCAAACACAGCAATCACGATCGGTATGTATATGCTTTTATTCTTTTGCCTACAAATTTGCTTGAAAATTTAAATCAGAATCTGCTAAGTATCTATAGAACAAAGATGTATGTACCTGATAATTCAATTTTTTGTACTATTAAAAAAAGAACCTACATTTTACAAATAGACATTTGGCACGAATTAATTATACAGATTGATTTGAAATGAATTGAGTTCCTGCTTCATGTATTAGTGATGTGCTACAGTTTTGTTCTGCTGTTCTTTTATTTGCAGTCTCAGTAGTAAAAGTAAGCTGAACAAACAAAATACTAAAATTAAAACAACCTGAAAAAACAAAGCAAAACCAAAAAAATGGAAACTGAAATAAAAATCCTTTTGGAGTTTGGGTGCAGGAATTAGTTTGTTTTAAGACATCAGTAAGCCTTAGATTGACTGGAATATGCAAAACCTCTTTTTTGAATATTGACTTCTCTTTTTCCTTTAAATATTCCCAGCTTTCTTAAAAGTCTGGATTTGAGCCATTTAGTACCTGTGACCTTTAAAATCCCTTTAACACTCTATTTCCTTCATCTTATTTTTGTTCCTTTTGTCTCTCACCATTTACTCTGACATTCATCCATTTTCTGTAATCTTCAGTTTTTTCTTGTCTCCTGATTCTGCTGTCTACACTCCTAAGTCTTTCCCATCTTTAAAAAGTTCTTGTTAGAGCTTCTTATGTATCTATCTCTTCCCTTTCTTAGGTAAACGTGGGGTGTGGAGAGGTGGAGAGAAGCCTTTTACATTTGGTGCCTCTACTTCCTCCCTCACTCTCATCACTTAGCTGAAACTGCCTGTCTCCAGAGTTACCCTTGATCTCTAAACTGCCGAATTTTTCTAATGCTGTTTTCTTAATATTTGTTCTTAGTCTCAGCACTTGACTCTGTTGACCACCCTTTCTTTCTGGATACTCTCTCTTCCCTCACTGTTCATGTCAGTGCTCTCTCTATGTTTTTCTCTTAACTTTTTTCTCAGGTTCCTTTGCTGGCTTTTTCATCCATGTTATGCCCAATAACTGGGTGTTAACCCAAGGTGTTCTCCTGAGCTATCTTCTGGTGATCTCATCTCCGCCTATGGGTTTGAATATCACTACTATGCAGTTGATTCCTGCATCTCTGTATCCAGCCCTAGTCTTTATCCTGAGCTTCAATCCCACATCACCAACTCTTTATTGGACATCGATTACTAGATGTCTTATCAATACCTCAGTGTGTCCAAATTAGAATTCCTCAAACCCACCCCAATTCCAAACTTACTGTTACTGTCAAGGGTGTTTACGTTCCTCAGTCTCTGTAGTCTATTTACTGAGTATCATTTCTTTCTCCATAACATTTCTTATATACCTGCCCTTCTCTCCACTCAGTCACCAACCTAATTCAGGTCTTTCTCACCTCTCTCCCAGACTCCTAATTGATTTTCCTACCTCAAGCTTCTCTTCACTCCGGTTTATCCTCCACACAACTGCCAATTTTCCTGAAGTGCAGGTCTGATCTTGATACTCTTCTTTATCCCTCTCTCACTTTCCCTCTCTCTCCTCCCCCCACCCCAGCTCTAATGTCTCCTTATTACTAATAGTATCAAATAGAACTCCTCACTTGAATAGTTGACAACCTTCACAGCCGCCCTCTTTGTCTTTGCATTTTTCTTCATCTCTTTGACATGCTCTGTTTCTGTACAGGATTGACCTGTCAGCTGTTCCTCACCTGTCATGTGCCACATCACTTCTCTCTGTCTTTACACTCTCTTCCCCCATGCCTAGAATGTACTCCCTTCTTATCTCCACCTCTTAGAATCCCTGACTTCTTTCAAGGTTAAACACAAATGCTACTGACTACAAGAGGCTTTTTCTACTCCCCTCTCTCCTCTGCTACCTCCAACCAAAGGTACTGATTACCTTTCTTCCGCTCAGTATGTGTCTGGTATGTTCCTGTATATGTACATGTTGTCTTTTCCATTAGAACATAAGTTTTTGATGTCAGGAACTGTGTATTCCCTGCACTTAGTACAACTTAGCACAGTGCCTGAAATATAATAAATGCTTTAATAAATGCTTCTTGATTGATTATGTTCAAAAACAGGTAATAATACCTGTCCTTTCTACCTCTTAGGTGTTCATGATAGCCAGGTCTTCCCTTTTTCAGGGACACGAGGAATAAGTTCAAGTATAATATAAATCCACTTTATATTATATATATATATATTCCACTTTATTTTAGCCTTAGTTGTATTGGCATCTACCCAGTCATGGGCAGCCATATGGCAGGGACCAGATTAAGAGTTGTTAGGCTGGCTCTTTTGGTAGATTGTGGAATATGATGTAATCATGGGGCTATGGTTTGTCAATCAGTAAATCTTTGTGGTTGGGGAGCAGGGACATAAATGAGTTCCATGTATTCAGGAGGGAGATGGTCAGAATGTGAGTCCCAGGACTGATAATTGAGGGAAAAAGTAGGCAGCAGTTGCTAAGTAAATTGTACATAATCCTTAGCCAAGAAATTGGGCAAAGTGAGGGAGAACCAATAGAGATTGAATTCTAAGCAGACAGTATCTTGGGCCTCAGTATATTCCATGTGAACAATAGTGTCATGACCATTAACTGTAACAGGTTACCTGTCTCTTTTCATGGTCTCTTGCATCTTACTGCAGGTAGGTGCAATAGCAGGTGAGTGCTGTGCATCTAGAGCAAAGCAGCAGTTACCTTGGATGTTCGTAGTGGATGATTGTGGCATAAAAGACTAAACTGTTAGAACCTTTCTATTTAGCAAGTTTTTATTTATATTCTCTCTCTTTTTTTTTTTTTTTAAAGAATTGAGATAAGCAGAAGTAGCCCTCACTTTACAGAATTTCATCTTAGAGAGAGCTTAGCTAAAAAAGAGAAATCACCATATGGATTTTTTCTTTAGATGAAGACTTATTTAAAATAACATGCTGTTTGGGTTGGAGTGAGGAAAGACTTGTGCCTGAAAACTCAGAGCAATTTATTCCTTATAAAAAAAATATGAAGATGACTGAAAATTGGAGCCAATTATAATAAAAATTTTCTTTTGATTTTCAGTATTTCTGTAATCACAATGTTAATAGTTGATATTTCTGTGTAGTAGATACATATATCCTGTCTGGGTTCTTAATTTCAAAAAATCATATTTATATATTCCACTAATTGATGTATTGCATTTACATGTTTTAGGTGGCTGAAAATCATGAGTATGTCAAAGGACTGTGAAACACAAGCAATTTTAAGCAGTGTACATATGTGAGAAAGAATTCAAATAGTAAAGGTAGTTTATCCTGGGGCTGCTAGGTGGTGGTGAATAGAGCACTGGCCCTGGAGTCAGAAGGACTTGAGTTCAAATCAGGCCTCGGACACTTAACACTTACTAGCCATGTGATCTTGGGCAAGTCACTTAACCCTAATTGCCCTGCTTTTCCCCCCTCCAAAAATCCAAAAAAAAAAAAAAAGGTAGTTTATCCTTTGAGGTCCTGAATAGTGGAAATTCATAACAACTCCTCTTACTTTGTATATTATTTTCAAGTTAGTAAAAGTCTTTAGTAAAGTTCATTGCGGTCTGTATTCTCATTTAGTGTTTCAGAATGGTGTGTGGTTGGCAGAAGATTCATGGTCTGAAATAGCAATACTATTGTGCAAAGATTTTTTTCAAATCATACACTGGAAAGTGATCCCAGTTTGCCTGAACGTGGAAATAAAGTTTGTTTTTGTGTGTGTGTGTGTGTGTGTGTGTGTGTGTGTGTGTGTGTGTGTGTGTGTGTTTACTCAGCCATTACAAAGGATAGAAAATGAAGTCGAACTCTTGGGAGAACATCTTCCTGTAGGAGGCTTTACTTATCCTGCATCAGCTCATCCTCCAACATTACCTCCATCAGCCCCTCTCCAATTCTTGACACATGATCCTTTGCACCAGGAGGTATCTTTTGGAGTAGTAAGTTTCATTTTTTTTAATTCATATTACTTTTTATACTTTTAGTAATTATTAAAATAATTTTACCACTATGTATATTTTTTACTGCAATAGTTAATATTTTATAATGAAATAATTAGTATTTTGTGAAATAATTGTTTTACATGGAATGTTACTGTTATTTAATTTAAATTGAAACATGGCTCATTTAAGCATTATTTTATTTCTAATTTTTATTTTATTCTATCATATGACAAAAGTTTAAATAGTGATAGCTGTGGATAAACAGTTAAATTTTTAAATGAACAAAAATATAGGGAGACAGAGTAACTGATTTTGTGTTAGAGACACCTATTTTAAAATCCATTAATTATGTTTGCCTTTTCCATTTAACAAATAAATAATTTGGTGGTCAGCTCCATTTAAAGCTAAAAAAAAAAATCACTAAAATTAAAAGAATGCAACAATGCTGCCTTAGAAAAAATAGATTAAAAAAATTCACAAAAGTAAATTAGTCAGGAATTTGTTGGAGCTAAAACTCAGAGTGGCCTTTTTTGTTGTTCTTAGCTTTAATGTCATGATACATGTAACAGATCTATTTTGCTAACCAGGTATACCCTAACCTTTGTAGTCTTCCATCATAAAGTCAGGATTTTTCAAGGAGTGCTTTTAGTCACAGTTGGGTACACCAGTTTTCACTTGCACAGAAAGGAACCTGGGGGTTAGATCGAGTGACCTCTATGGTCTCTTCCACCTCCAGATCTATTATTCCATAAAGAAGTATGAGAACACTGTGTATCTTGTCAGATATAGATGGCTTTGTTTGTGAGTTTCGCTTAATTGTTTTCCTTTCTTTGGAGGATGTATTCATTATGTATTTAAAAGATACCTTTTTCTTTTCTTTTTTTTTTAAAAAAAAAGGAAGAAAATAGGAATATAGAATAGAACTGGTATCCTTCACTGCTAATTCATAGGTGTTTGAGGAACCAAATTGAGAATATTTGCTAAGGCAAACACTTAGCAAATAAGTGTGCATATGCATACATATTAAGTCTTCTCTCAAGAACATAACATATCCGTACCAGCCTTGCCTCTTTCTGATGTTTCAGTCCTGTAATCATAAATCTATTGTTACCTGTCTCTATGTAGATGCATGAAATGAGCATCTCTGACTCCACATGTCCAAAACTGAACTTCCCCCTAGACCAGCTGCTCTGCTTGACTTTACTGTTCTTCTCGTCTTCTCAAAAATTAAAATAACATTCATCACTTTACTCTCACATTTCATCACTTACCTTGAGTATTAGTGTTTTAAGAGAAATGTGATTTTTCCTTCCAACGTGTAATTTTAAAAGGTTTGCTACCTTCTCTAAGTCTTAGGATCATTTTCTGAGAATTGAAAGGGACACCAGAGTTCAACCTGTACATGAAAAAAATTTAAAATAGCCTTTCTACACACCTATCAAGGATTCTCCTGGAATATTTCCAGTAAGGGACCCAGGAGGCATCTTGTTCTACTTTTAAGATAGCTCTTATTATTAGGAAGTTTATTCCCACATAAAATCCAAGTCCTTCTTCTTGCAACTTCTGTTGGTTTCTCCTGGTTTTCTGCTTTATGAGGCCAATGAAAATAGTATTTTTTTTTATTCTACATATTTGCCTTTCAAAGTCTTCTACTCCAAGCTAAACATCCCTAATTCCAGATTAGGAAAATTGTATTCAAACCACACCTTAGACATACACTAACTTTGGGACCCTAGGAATTTACTTATCCTTTCTGAGCCTCATTTTCCTCCTCTGTAGAATATGGATAATAATCCAGTGATCTAGGTACCATTGTGAGGATCAGTTAAGATAATGTATGTAAAGCTCTTAGGAAATCTTATATATGAGCTGTGGGTTGTTGTTTGTCCTTCTCAAAGAAGACTATGATGTGGCAGGGAGGTGATGCCATGATAGACAAGTGAATTGGATTTAAGTGTGGGAGGGCTGTGCAGAATCAGCAGCCTTACTTTCTCCTCCCAAGCCATCTGGGTCCCATTGCCTCATATAGATCAGGACAGCTGGAATGGCCCAGAATGCAATGGGGACCTTTACAGGCTAAGGTCTTTAATAGGTCTCATTTTGACTGAGGTAATGCCCATGCAGTGATTAAGGTTTTTATTAATATGGAATGAGGTAGAGAATGACTTCTTTGCCTCGTCAAATAAAAAATATTTTGAGGGGAAGACCCTGGGGTTTTTTGGCCAAAACTAAAACAGTTGCTGTTTACATTCATTCTGAGCCTATCAGGGCCCCAACTTTGAGAAGTAGGGCCTTGGCTTGGGACCTATTGTTGGCCATTCTATGAAAATCTGAGTGACTTGGGTCCTAAGTCTGGTCTATCAGATAAGGTCATGTATGTAATACTCTTAGCAAATCTTGTATATGATCTGTTGGTGTTGTCATTATCGTTCAGATATCCTCCTATAGTATGATTGTAAAACTCCTTACTACACTGTCCAGTTAACTATAGTGCCTGGAGCTGAAAAGAGTAATCTAGATATGAACTGGTCATAGGAGCATTTTTACAGACTTCTTAGTTCTGAGCGCTATGATCACTTAGTGCATCTTACACCACAGAAATTACATCGACTGCTCTCTCATACCATTGACTCATAGGAAGTTTGCAGTCTTTTATAGTTGAACTTTTCTCTGGCCCTTCTACCCCATGTGGTGAAGGTAACTTTTGAACCCAAGGGTAAGACTGTACTCTTATCCTTATTGTAAGTTCTTTTTCTGGAAAGTGCAGATTTGTTCATATTGAGCCAATTGTTTTTCCAAAGGCTAGAATGAAAGTCAGTGGAAAAAGTGGTTTTGATTTGCAAAAATTTGCTTGAGAGGTAATATTTAGCTTTCAGAAAATGAATACCAGTGAAAGCCCAATTGCATAATGGATAGATCATCCTTGGAGTCAGCCCCAGGACAACCTAAATTTCAAAGCCACCTGTGTGATCTGGCTGTGTGATCCTGGACAAGTCACTTTAACCTTCAGGTCACTCTATGCATATTTTCATTGATAGAAGGCATTTCCTTCTCAAGAGTTTCCTATAGCAGTAAAACCACCAGCTTGTCTTTTCCCCAAGAAAACATTTAAAAGGTTTTTAAAAAATGAATATTACATTAAAGTGACAGCTTAGTCAAGTGCACAGGCAAATAATATAGTTTTGTGGGGTTTTTTTTTTTTTTTTTTTCTTACAGCCGTATCCTCCTTTTATGCCTCGAAGACTTACAGGACGTAGTAGATATCGATCCCAGCAGCCAATACCACCTCCCCCTTATCATCCCAGCCTCCTACCATATGTACTGTAAGTTCTGTCTCACCTATCTTAATGTTTTCCCATAGTTATTAGACATTTATTGCTTTTATAATAGTTCTACCTAGATACACATACGCACTGCCTGTAAAACTTAATATAAACAAAATCATATTGATGTGTATTGTAGGAGCATTTCATATTCAGAATGTTTTGCTTTATTTTCAAGTAGTACAAAGCAAAAAAAAAAGATAGCAAGATACAAGGATAATTCAATTTCAAGAACATTTTTCAAGTACTTATTTTGTACAAGGTACTTAACACAAAAATGAATATTTTCTATCATCAAAGAATTTACATACTTATGTGAGGACTGGATGTGTATTAGAGAAATAAATGCATAAGCCAGCAGGTGTCAAAGAAGATAAGAGACAATAGAAGAAAAGATTCAAAATGAGAGGTTTTATTTTTGTTAAAACTATACCTATCACTGCTTCTGGTTACTCTATCATTCTTGCTTCTCTTAGGAGAAAGAAGAGTAGCTTCTGTCTCTGCTCTGAGACTTAGAGAAGTACCTTCTAAAGGATTCTTAAGTTCCCAGTATATTTCCATTTTCTACCAGTTTGATCTCTTTTGTAAATATATTCTTTTGTCCCTGAAAGAGCCATTCTTCTTTGAAATCCTTTTTGTACACTTAATTGTAAATTCTCTTTGGAGGTTGGATTTTTTTATGTCTAATACCTCATGTTGTAGTGGTTTTAGAAGAAAAGATGTGAAAACAAATTGTGTTTAATGAAAGGAACATTCCTTGACAGTGTCTTATATAGCCATTTAAAGAGTTTTCTTTGTTTTAGAGAATTGATAAAATTAGTTAACATACCTCAAAATAAGCATTTTAGAGCTAGAAGGCTTTTTAAAGGTTTTTAAAGTGTCCAGGTCTTCAAAGATAATCATATCATTTTTATTTTTCTCCATGAAATAGTAGTAGAGCTACATATTTAATGGTGGCACAAATATTTTTTCTTTCCAAACCACCATGATGTATGAGATATAACTATCCAACCCAAAGGAAATTTAAAATGACAAAAAAAATTTGGAATAGACTATCTCCTATAAATGCCCAGAGCTGCCCTTCGAAGTAAACTGAACATTGAAATTCCTGGTCTTTAAAAATAGATATCTTGTCTCATGCCAAACTCTTGGTAGGGACTTGACAAATTAAAACTACCTAAGTGATAATGGCTGTTAAACTATTTCTATAGTTATTAAATTAGAGAAATATGAGATACAAACCCTAGACTACCAAATCTTTCTTTCTGGCCACCATGCTTGACCTCTCTTATTTTAACCCCTATAACTAAAATGGTTTTGCTCTACTTTGTCCCTGAAATCTGCTACTCTGGTGCTCTTCATATCAAATGTTCTGGCAATATCCTTCAGGGAGAATTCTATTCTTCTACCATGCCTTATCCCACATTACTTTTTCCACTTAAGTTTGCTTTCCTTTATCAGTTCTTTGCCCAAGCTGTACTCCCATCAAAATGCATCATTCTCTTTATTTAACTTGCCATTTGTGGTCAACCTTTTCTAGAAGGCAGATCTTTATGAACTTCAGCCTTTTTTACACACAGCAAAACAGTCCTCTAGGGGCAGTAAGGTGGCGCAGTGAAAAGAGCATCGGCCCTGCGGTCAGGAGGACCTGAGTTCAAATCCAGCCTCAGACACTTAACACTTAGTAGCTGTGTGACCTTGGGCAAGTCACTTAACTACAGTTGCCCTTCCAAAAAGCAAAAAATAAAAAAAAAACAAGCCCTCTAATTCCCCGCCAGTCCCAGTATTCACTGAGCTTTTAAATGTGTTAAATAGTAAAACTTAAAGTGTTCCTTGTCTTTCTTATAGATCAATGCTTCCAGTGCCACCTGCAATAGGACCAGCCTTCAGCTTTGAATTGGATGTAGAAGATGGAGAAGTAGAAAATTATGAGGTTAGTAATAATTTTTAAATCAGCTTTGGGAATAGTAATAAACAAGTGTATTTCAACTGCTCTTCCATAAAGAAAAGAGATGTTTTTTCTTATAATAATAGTAAAAATTTATATAGTGCTTTTAAGATTTTTAAAGCACTTAAATTATATTTCATTTGATCCTCATATCAACCTGTGAAGGTTGGTTCTGTTATTACCATTTTACAGATGTGAAAACTGAGACTCACAGAGGCCAAGTCTGCCTATGCAGGGTTACACAGCTAGTAATTAGCTGGGGGCAGGTTTTGAATGCATGTTTGCCTGATTTCAAGATCAGCAATCTCTCCTAAGTTATATTTCCTCTTTAACAAGTACTTGATTCTATTTATTTAGATAAAATAATTTTACTATTCCAAGTGCAGTCCAAAATGGAAAAATACTTATATTGTGATAAATATGTTTATTTCGAATATATTTACTATCTTGCTTTTCAGAAGTTTAAGTTGTTATAGAAATGCATATGACACATTCTTTGGAAATAACTTTAAAATGCTGCCTCACTAAATGATTAAATAGGTATTTAACATTTCCAACCTGCGGTTGTTGGGTTCACTAGGGGAGTTGTAGTTTAACTCCAACTTCCTGGTCAGACAGAGACTTTTGAGTATAGACTCTGTTGTTTTTACAAACTGATGGTACTTTTCTTTAAATAGGAATGTTGCAATTTTTTAGAGTTTTGTGATTATTTGGCTTTGGAGAATTCAAGTTAGGATTCTCCTTGCTTGTGCCATATGTATTTTTGCCACTTTATTCATAGCATATTGACATGTGTAATGCCCTGAAAATTTTTTTTTCTAATTCCTTAGATTCAGTATCTGTCTTCTTTATTATCTTCTGGCATCCTAACTAATTTTTATACTTGTTATTGTTTCTTCCAAATCTCTGTTGTTTTGTTTTAATAAATACATTGTCTTTTCAGTTCTATTGCTTTCCTGCGTTTTTTTATTCAATTTTATTTTTATTGATCATTCTGTGATTTCATTAATTTTGTTATTTGCCGCTTCCATAGGTATGAGTAGATCTTGGATAGTGTTTTGTAGTTTTCCTGGTTGTGTTGTCTTGTATTAGTCTTTTTTTAATTCTCATATTAAGGTGCCTTTATTATCCAGTTTCATTTTTCCTTTTGTACTTCTGTCCCATCCATTGGTGCTTCAACTTGGATTTCTGTATTACTTGAGGCTTTGCTGTATTGCATAAGTTAGTTCCTTATTAATTTGTGATTTTAAACATTACTTTTAATGCTCATTTTTATGAGATTAGAAATAGTAAATGCTGTCCTTTGCTGGTATGTAGGGTAAAGGTCAGGGATATTCTCTAGGCCTCTGTAGTATGAATTGGATGTAGGTAGTCTCCACCTTTCTTTTCAGGCCTGATTGATTGCTGCTTTTAATTCCCTGGGGACTTGATTGAGTTCCAGTGAGCCACAGAAGTCAGGAACTTTGCCTGCTTTCTTACAAGTTTCATCCTTTCGGGTATTTTAAGTAGCCCTATATCTCTTAAAAAGGCTTCCCAGGAAGTAAATATAATTTTTTTTTAAAATAAATTTCCCTGTTGCAAAGAAAGAGATTTATCATTATGTTGATCATTCTTTTTCATCAGTGTTAAAGCCATTGTAGTGGTTAATTTTTTTAAGTACTCACCAAGGACTCTAGTTGTAAAGGTTTGGAAAGTAGAACTATCTTTGAGTAGGAATTCTTGTTCACCTCTTCTTGGCTTTCCCTTCCCTAGCATCAGCAGTGTCAGAGGCGTACATTAAGTTGTGTTGGGACAAGACAGGAAGAGAAGTCGACATTGGAACTTTAAAAAAGTATTATTAATAATGCCTTTTGCTTTTTACTTCATAGTCATTTCCCAATATTCCCAGCCTCAAGAACCTTTCCCATTCATCCCCAAAATTTTTTTGTGACAACCAGCAGAGCTGCCTTTTTCCGTTTTTGGTTGTCTACCTAAGTCACTTTCCATGGAACCCTGCTTCAGAACCATTTGAGGAGTTAAATGTAACAAAAAACGAAGTGGGACAGCTAGGTGTCGAAGCAGATAGAGCACAAGCCCTAGAGTCATTCAGGTCAGGCCTCAGACACTTGTTAGCTGTGTGACCTTTGACAAGTCACTTAACCTAGAGTGCAAAGTTAATTATGCAGATGAACAAATAAAAGGCAGCAAAGTTATGCACCTGCGAATTATGCAGATGAATGGAGGTGGGAGTGAGGTGAATTTTTGACTGTATTTTGAGTGGTAGAGTGCGGTTTAAATCAAGTATTTAGCTGACTTTTCTTCCTCACATCACTCCAACCACACCAATACATTGTCCTGATGATGAAGTATATTTGATAGAGAAGACACAAAAGTGGCTAATATCAAAATCATAAGTAGAATTTTCAAGTGAACTAAATACCTCATCCATACTTACAGGCATTACTAAATCTGGCAGAACGACTGGGAGAGGCTAAGCCACGTGGATTAACAAAAGCAGATATTGAACAGCTTCCATCTTACCGGTTCAATCCTAACAACCACCAGTCAGAACAGACTTTGTAAGTGTTTAACTATTGGTTAACTCTATGTTAAGCACATGTTTTTATCTTTTGAATTTGGATTCTACATTGATCATTAGGAAAGCAAATGCTTTTTTTCATTTATTTCACATTCATTATCTTTCACTTAACTCTAAAAGTTTCACAGATAGTATAAAAGATTGATAATATACTTCTTTACTGTAGTAATCTCTTTGAAGAAGCACCATTAAGATATTAAAGTAGGAATTATTTGATATATTCTCAGAAGACACCTTTATTATTTTTTAAATTAAAAAACACCTCCAAGTATAGAATAAAACAAGATTCTTAAAGTTTGTTCAGTTTTACATGTTAATTTCAGGATAATTATATGTTAATAATTTCAGTTTAAGCTTGTAATTTAGGAGGAAATGTGACAGAATTTTGATGTATAGTATTATGACAATTTCTAAGATGTCTCCAGATTAAAAAAAAACCCTAAAATATGTTTTATTTGATAGCATTATTTCATTGTTTTGTTTCCTCCTTAGGTGCGTAGTATGCATGTGTGATTTTGAGTCAAGGCAGCTACTTAGAGTCTTACCCTGTAACCATGAGTTCCATGCCAAGTGTGTTGACAAATGGCTTAAGGTAAAGTAGAAGTTTCTATTAGATAAATTTTGACATAAGCCTTTGCTTTCTCCTTACCATAAATGTAACAGGTTCCCCAAAGCTCTTATGTTGAGGTTTGCTTTTGATGCAGAGTATTATATGGTAGAGGTATGAGGGACATGCTTTGGAAGAGGCACATAAGGAACATTCCAAAATATTACAAAGACTCTTTCCAAAAGTATAAGCAATTTAACAGTAACTGAAAAATATACTTCTTAAATAGCTGTCATAGAATCTAAGTTGGAAAGACCCCCTGCAACCATCTAGTTTAGGGGGCAGCAAACTAGGCCTGAGGGCCAAATCTAACCTGTAGCCTGTTGTACCTCCCATAACTAAAAATGATTTTTATATAACATTAAAAAAAAAACATTCTTGGATCAAGGACCATATAAAAACAGGTACAGGGCTTGATAGGCTGACCTCTGATTTATTCCATCGTGCCTATACAAGAATTCCCTCTGTGACATTTCTGACAATTGAGTCACTTAAGCTGTACTTGAAGAATTCCAGTGAGGAGGAACCTAATCCCTCCAAAGGCATCCGGCTCCACTTTCGGGTGGCTAATTGTTAGGAATATTTTCATTAAATCAAGCCTAAATGTCATTCTTCTGTTCGTGGATCTGCTTTCAAGGGCAGTTGTGGGCTTGAATCTATTGCCACCACCCTTATTAATTCAGATTCGATATTGGAGTAGTATAAGACACCCACCCCCCAAGTCACTAAACATTTAACAGAGGAGGTTTTATAGCTTCTTAGTTTCTCTAGATGTGACCCTTCTTTACCTCCCTCTGAAAACACATCTGGTCTGTTAAGTCTTCAGTGTATGGTAGTTCCCATGGTCTTTGACACCCATGAAGTCTGAGAGGCATATTCCATGTGGCTAGTACTTGTTTTGCCTCTGGATGACCAGGAAACTGCATCAGGGAAGCCAGTGCCAATCAGGTTCTAGGCTTGCTGGTATGAAGGCTAAAGAAGGAAGCTGAGGTCAGTCAGGTCCTTGAAATAGCTTTGTTTTCTCTTAGATAAAGCATCCTCATATTGTAGGTGGGAAGAAAGAAAACACTGGTTCCTGTCACAGGGTCCATAGAACAAGAATAATCCTCCTTCCACATTTTAGCCCTTCAGACACTTAGAAATGGATATTATTTCCCATCCTGAGACTTATCGTCTGACTTAACATCCCCAGCTTTATTTTTTCTTTTTTTTTCCTTTTTTTATCTTTATTAATTTCTTTCTTTACTTTTACTTTACAAGATTCAGTTCCACAATCCCTTGAGTTTAAATTTTCTTCCCTCTCCTCCTCCCCCTTCCCTTCCATGGCAGCATGCAATCAAGTATAGGATCTACAAATACTTTCACATTAGACAGGTTGGAAAGAAGGATTACAACCGATGGAATGAACAGTGGCAAAGAGGAAATAAAATCAAACAAGAAAAAGAAAGAGAGCAGGTAGTTTGCTTCAATCTGCATTCAAACTCTGTAGTTCTTTCTCTGAATGTAGGCATCTCTCTCCATCATGAGTCTTTTGGAGTTGTCTTATAACCTTGCATTGCTGAGAAGAGCCCAGGCTATCAGACATCACACATATGTTGTGTCTGTGATTGTGTACACATTTCTCCTGGTTCTGCTCTTCTCACTCAGCATCAGTTTATATAAGCCTCTCCAGGTAAATATGAAGTCTGTCTGCTCCTCATTTCTTATGCCACAATAGTATTCCATTACATTCATGTGCCACAACTTGTTCAGCCATTCTCCATCCCCACCTTTCTTAAACTAATTTTCATATGATAAGGACTTAAGGCTATTCCCTGAGCATAACACTTCATATGTTGTGTGGCCATGGCAGAGTACAATACACCAGTAATTTCCTTAATCCTATTTACTGTGCCTCTCTTAATGCATAATGGTATCTGATTAACTTTTTAGACTGTCGTTTCTTACTGTTGAATCATGTTGAATTTGCAGTAAACTACAATCATCCAGTCATTTATAGATGAACTGCTATCTCTCTAGCTATATCTCCCCCACCTTATACTTGTGAAATTTTTTTGTAAGCTTAAGTATGAGGCTTTTATTTATCCTTATTATATTTCATCTTATTGTATATGACTCAGCTTTCTAGTCCAGGGGTGGGGAATCTGTGGCCTTTTAGGTCCTTGGGTGCGACCTTTTGACTGAGTCCATGTTTTATGGAACAATTCCTTTTATTGAGGGAATTTGTTCTGTGAAGTTTGGATTCAGTCAAAGGGCTACATTTGAGAACCTAGATGGCCACATGTGGCCTTGAAGCCACAGGTTCCCCACCCCATTCTACTCTCTTAAGATACTTTCTAAATCCTGATCATCTATCAAATTGGCTATCCCAGGTTGTCATGTGCAGATGTAATAAGTGTATCATCTATGCCTTTATTCCAGTCATTGTTAACAAGCACAAATCCCTGGATCAACACCCTTGAAGACTTCATTATAATTAGCCATTTAACCTGTAAAGATTTTACTGGTTTTCAACCAATTCCAAAGCTACCCAGTTATACCATCATCCAGTTCAGATCCATCCATTTTTGTTCAGAAGAAGCACATTAAACTTTGTTGAATGCTTTGCTAAAACCCCAAGCCAAATGTGTAACACTTTCTGAGTTACTAATGTACTCAAATGGATCTGATTTCTTTGACTCAGAAGTTTCCTTTACAATGCAGATTATAACCTATCCATTCTTGTCCATCCTTTGCCGCTTGTCCATGTCCTCCCAAAAGTTTGCTGTAACAGATCCGCTCGTTGTGCTGGAAGCATTCCTCACTTTCTCCCAGCATCATGAAGGTACCAGTGGAACACTGTGGCTGCTCACCTTTTCATCCATCACTCTTGCCACATGACTAGTTCATCTTCCATAGCTACCTGATAATGTCTTTTATTCTTGTTCTGCTGTTAGACTTACTTTATAGGATATCTATCCAAATGCATATGGGAATCTAAGCAATACACCCTCTTCATGTACTTAATCTTCCTGAGTGGATAAACAGACCAGACTCCTTTGAATGATTATGGAACTTTGTAGGAGACTCTGAAATGTTTTGAGTTTTGATGTAATCATTGAAACATTATCTGCTAACAGCCCATCTGAAAGAATTCACCATCCCTACAAGAATCTTCATTTGACCTAGACTCAGAGCTAGATCTATTCCCCATGCCCTCCCAGTGGCAGATATCCTTGGCAAGCTTTCATCTCCTTGTTTTATGCCTCACCTGATGTTCATGATGAGAGGATCATTAAAATAGGGTCGTTTCTGCTAATAGTTTGGAAGCAATCTTGAATGATTCTAATGTATAAATGGGAAACACTTTGTTGAAAAAGAGCCTGTAAAGAAGTGTTTTGTTTTGCTAAACCCTGTTTAAAAGGGAAATGAGGTTACACTGCCATGTTTTTTGATGAAACCATATTCTTTCTTGGCTCAGCACTAGCATTTCTAGAGATTTTCTAAGGATCTTTTAAGTAATATATATATGCTTTAGAATTTTTTCTGGAATTGAAGTGAAGTTCACTGGTTCTGGTTTGCAAAATCCACTATTATCCCTCTTTTAAAAATTGAAATTATTTTCCCCTTCTCCAGTCCTATACTAGATTTCCCATTCTTTATAATCTTTTTTTTTTCTTTTCTCTCCACAGTCTTTTAAAGAATCCTAATATCATATCTTAGAATATGGTTTTTCTGGGCCCCATGACTTGAATTCACTAAAAATGAGATGCATTGTTACTATATTCCTATTTATGCTGGGTATTTGGGGGAGATTTTATGTGAGGTATCCTCTCTATTATCTGTCTATCTCTGTACCCTACCTCATTGTGTGAGCAGCATGTTGTAAAGTTTAAAGTGCTATACAAATATGAAATTTTTTTAAAATCTCAACCTGTGATTTCATTGACACAAAGTAATTCACAGTGAGGAGACTCTCTTATTACCAGTGCAGCTCCGCAGTTTTCTTTTGTTTTTTCCATGAAGTCTTAGAGAGTTGCTGAGACATTGAGAGAGGGTAAGTGACTTGTGGATCACACATTCTTATGTACAAAAAGCAGGACTATAACCCAGGCAGCTCTCTATCCACTATTCAGCATTGCCTTTCACATCATCATCATCATCATCATCATCACCATCATCATCACCATCATCATCATCAATCTCTAGTAGAATTCTGTATCCAGGAAGCATGAAGGGCTTGGAAGAATGGGAAAATCAATCCAATTCAGTAAACATTACCTTTTTAAGCCAAATCAAGTGTAATTGCTCTTAATTGTCTTTTTTCTTGAGTACCAGAAGGGTCTTGGATCTAATAACCCTTTACATCTGGACTTCATTTTACAGGTTTCAGAGTACTTTTACTTTCCTTACTCTAAAAGCTTCACAGAAATCCTGTGAACAACACAGGGCAGTGATCTGAATTTAACAATGAAGGAAAGAAACTGGGCTTGCTAGCTGTTACCTAAAGTTATCATTCTGTCTCTCCCAGCTCTTTGCCACCTGCCTAAAAAACGACTTCCTTACCTCTGAGTGTTAGAATTCCTAGTTTATATCCAGGCTCAAGTAATGTGGTAGCCTTTCTTGATTCTCTTGTTAATGTTCCTATCTTTCTTCTCAAATTATCATGAATATACTTTTCTGTTTACAAGTATCCCTCAGTTCAGTGTAAGCTCTTTGAGGATAGGAACATCCTTTCATTTTGTCTTTGCTTCCTTGTCCGTCGTAGGTATTTAATGAATGCTTATTAAAATAATGGCACCAAAACTAGAATCCAGATTTTCTCATTCCCAGTCTGTTGCCTTTTCTGCTATGCCAGGCTGCCTCTTGGCCCTCAGAGATAGATTTTCATTTATTATGTTTAAGGAGTCAAAAACATTTTCTCATATCTTATTATTTTCACCTCCCTTTTTCCCCTGTCTATCCCTTCTGCTTCTTCATTTTACTGTTATCAGACATAAGTTTATAAGATAGTCTAGGCTTTTGCTATATTCAAATGATTTTATTCTTGAACAAATTTAAATACAAGAAATTATAATATTGTGACTCCATATTGAAAACAGAATCACCTAAAATGGTTTTATATTTCTGTTTAAAAGGAAGTGAAGTAAAGGTACATTCAAGTTCTTTTCCATTCAAGCAGTCTTAAGTTTTTATATATTACAGAATTATTGAAGCAAGGAAATAAAAAGTTCAAGGGTTGGAATTTTGTATATTCACAAGTCTGTGAATCATTTATATGACTTACTGTGTTCTTAGTAATATAGCGTACAAATGGATTTTTCCCTTTAATTCCCCACTGTTTGTAGTACTGATTCTTTGTATCCCCTTTTTAAAAAAAGTGCTCATGTGCACACACGCGCGCACACACACACACACACACACACACACACACACACACACACACGGGGTGGGGGGTGGGGATTGTATCCTGGTATACTCTTATCTTCGTATAACTGTTGATTTATTGGAGTAGTTTCCTCCTTGGAGGAAATACCATAGAGCAGCTGTTCTCAACCTGTGGGTTGCGACCCCTTTGGGGGTTGAATGACCCTTTCCCAGGGGTCACAAGGGTCGCCTAAGATCATTGGGAAAACACATATTTCTACGCCCACATATTAGAGGGTCATGGTATTAGGAAGGTTGAGAACCACTGTACATAATATACTAAGAATTTTTTTTTTCCTTTTTGTATGTCATAATTTTTTTTTGCACATAGGCCTAACCCAAAACAAAGTCAGGCATTTTTAAAGTGCCTACTTTGGTACAGTCATATCTGTTTAACCTAATAATTTTGGAGATGTAAGAAATCATTTCTGATTTTTTTTTTTCCAAGTATGAGTATCCTTTATTTTATGCACAATTCTATCGAAGCTTGAAGGGCTAAGGAAGGTGTTTTATCTTGTAAAAGAGGAAGGGAATGGCGTATATACAGTACCTACTATGTACCAGGCATTTAATATTTTACAGATATTATCTCATTTGATTTTCAACCAAAGAAACCTTTCTATCCACACTGCCTCTCAAAAAAAAAATTAGATATGTTTATTTGAAGCAGATGAAACCTTGGTTATGTTTCAAGTGCTAATGATTTGACTTGCCAAAGATGAAATGATGGAAAAATTAAGTATGTGGATGGTCAAAATCAACAGAAGATGACCTTAAGCCCTGTCATTACTAAAGAAAAGTAAAGATGGTTCAGTATTTTAAAAGTTATACATATATGAAAGTTATATATATGAAAATTCTTAGTGCTGGTAGGAAGTGATTTGAAAGACTTGAACTGTGTTATGGTTTATAAAATGTTAAAAATGAGTGTTACAGTGGCCAGAGTGAGTAAAAACTTCTGAGTATTCTTAAATGCGTTAAAAAAAAAAAGAGCAAAATGCAGCCATCTTAATGAGTTAGCATTAAAAGAATGGACTTCATTGAAATTCTAGGTATGATTCATGCATAAAGAGTCTAAGGATTAAAAATATTACTTCAGCATAAATGCCTTTTGAGTTGAAGTCCCATATTAGTATATTTGTCACCTAAATTCCTGGTCTTAGAAGGGCTGCCCTGAGGCTAAATCTCCTGTGACACCCACTTCTTAGAACCAGGTAATAGCAAAGTACAGCCCAGGGCCAAATCTGGGATATCCTCTGTCTGTATTGATAAAACCCAAGAAGCTAAGAATGACTTTACATTTTTAAATAAAGTTCATTGCATTCTAACTGGATTTGGCTCTCTGTATTATTTTGTGGACTTCCTCCTTATCCTTCTCCCTCCATGTAACCTTGTAGGCAGGAAGACTGTTTTGTTTTGTTTTTTCTTTGTATTCCCAAGACTTGGCATATTGCCTGGCACCTAGTAAGTGCTAATAAATTTAAGCTTATTTTGGTTATTTGATTTGCCAGTATATTTGGTTACAGAGCCATTTTGGGGAATGGTTCTTGCTTTTTGAAGATATTTTTGCCCCAAGTAATTTCTTCAGTAAACCTTGTCACATTCAATAAACCCCAGATCACCCAATAAATTTAAATTGTTTGCCTGTGTATTACATGGATCTAAAAATTCTCTTCATTGTGATAAGTTCCTTAAAATCCATCTTTGTTTTTTGTACCAACCCTTCCTCTTCCTCCAGGCATCTTCTTTAGTACATAAACATTTTCCCGGGAGATTATTAATATTATTATTATTTGAATTCCAAATTCCCTCTCTCTAGTCTCTTCCCCGTCCATTGAAAGGGCAAGCAATATGATGCTCATTATATACATCTTGATAAATATTTACTTACTGAATAAATTAGTATAGTCCATGAATCCAAAGGAAAGGTCACCAGCTTACTTGAGAATAACAGCAGTTCCATTAGGAGAAATGTGTAAAACCACCACCCTATGGCTAACTTTGCCTAGGCACAAAAGAGAAAGCTGAAATTAATGGTGTGCAGATTATGTGACCCAAACATAATCATCTGCTCTGCCCACATAGAAACTGCTCCACACAAAATTTCCAGATTGCCACTAGATGTCACTCTGCCTTATTTCACCCTAAAAACTGCCCTGAGGTATGTCCACTTTTGATTCAGTTCCTAAACTTGTTTAAGCCAAAGTTGAGAAATCAAAAACAAAAAAAAGAGGACATGGAAAAAGAAAAGATGATTTCACTTGGGCTAGAGTTGTAGGGAGTTACTTTGTTGATATTTTTTGTGAAATGGAGAATATAACCACATAAGATCCTATTCAGTAAGTAAAATTAAAAATCATCCAGTTCTGTGTGGTTACAGCCACCTAGGGGAGAGAATAAGGGTGGCAAGTTAGAAATATGATTTATAAATAGTGCTCTTGTTATTCTGTCTTTGTAGCATCTGATTGACATGTGAATTTCTACGTTAAGAAGCAATTTGTCAGTTTTCTAGTTTTAAATTTCAGAGTGTTTTGTTTTACTTGAGTGTTTATTTTACCCATGAAAATCTGAAAAAGTTGGCCAGGTAGGAAGGTGTTACTTTGCTTTAAAAATTTATGTTGTAACCTCAAATAATAAAGAATTGCAGGTTTAGAGGAGGAAGGATCCTTAAAGAGTTTATCTAGTGTAATCTCTTTTATAACTAGGAAACAATACCAGAATGGTAAAGTGACTTGTCCAAAGTCATAGGGATAGAAAGTAGCAGAGTCAGAAATCAAACACAGGACTAACTGAGCATAATTAGCATAAAACATTTTACAAATATGTCATATGCAAGACCTAGATATTATCTAAGATCAAAACATTTGAAAAAATTTTCCATTGTACCACAGCTTGCTATTTTCAGTCATTTTGTATAACTGTCAGCCTAAAAGACCTTTTGATCAAAAGCTAAAATGCTACCTTTTATTGTTTTTTAAAAGATTGATTTTATTTCATACCACCTAAAGATTATATACTTAACTGTGTCCATGGGTGAAGTAAAGCTAAATGCCAAATGTTACCCAGCCTAATCTAATAATAATTTACCTTTTATATTTTGCTTTACAAGAGCCAGTATTATTTTTCTCTGGTTTATGTATGAGAAAACTGAGGCACAAAGGGGTTAAGTGACCTCTCTGCTGTCAGTGAATATATTCCTAATATATGTCAGAATTTCAAACCTAATTCTTTTTTATTCCAAGAATGTTCTTTACTGTAGTGATTCTCCCAAGCTGAATTAACTTTATTTCGATGCATCTTTTAACTATCTTCATTTGAAAAATGAATCTCATAATGGAAAGAAATGTTTTTCTTTGAGTAAATATGTTTCTAAATCACAACTCACTCAAGTCTTTGTTTTGCTTTCATCTTACAGGCAAATCGTACCTGCCCAATTTGTCGAGCTGATGCGTCAGAAGTGCATCGTGATTCAGAATGACCAATCTAAGAGCACAAATTTAGTTTGGGTGTTCCTCATCACATGTATATATGGACTCTCCATTAAATTTACCTGTGTGGCTTCCAGCCTTCCCCTTACCAAAAAGGTCATCGGACCTTTCTTTGCACTGTGTGATTTAATTAATTATAAATCTTACAATTAGTCGTCACAATTATGGGATTGTTATACTAACAGTGTGATTGGAACTCCAAAGACTTTTTCTTTAGCTTAATTTTGTGTGTGCACTAACATTCCCTGGTTTTTGTGTGATCATTCCGAGTGTTGCTGCAAGATTACTGTGTATGTGATCTTAGCATGTGCTTTTATAAAGAGTGGTAGCTCCAAATAATATAGCAATCTACCTTATATAGAGCCTTCAGAAACTGTGAGTGGAAATGAATGAAATGTATGAGTCTGATGGTAATATATCCATGTATGTCTGAAAGTATGCAAGTATTTGTGTGAGGGTGTGGTAGCATAATGTATGTGTGAGATCCTATATACCAGCATGTACTGAGAATGTGTGTAGTGTTAATTATGCTGCAGTGTATAATCTTGTGTGTTATTTAAGCAGTACTAGTACTGTACACTGGTTTCTTTCCTTGTGTTTGCTGTGCACACTGAATGCTAAGGGTGCATCACTTATAAGCATTTTAATATTCTCTCCCCCAATGCCCTCCCAATATAATTAATGATACAAAGACCATTTTATTCTTAAGGTGGCTGTTATACTTTTGCTTTTTTGGTGGTCTCAACTCTAGCCACTTACAGAAAAAGTGTACCAGACCTAATTTTTAGATTATTTTATGAAAGTGAATTTTAAAATGTCAGGCTTGCTGTTTCCTTTTAGAAGGGTGCAATATCACACATAATCAGTTAGCAATATTAATATGTTCAATCAGTAATTTGAATGTTGATTATGTTCCTGTCTCCATTACATTTCCAGACAGCTTGTTAAATAATGTACCTGTAACTTTTTTAAATGGTTAGATTTTTATTTGTCACTAAGGATATTCCCCAGTCTCATACAATCCCACCTCCTGAAATTTGGCATTGTCCTTCACCAGAACCTCAAGTTTGTGTTAACTGGCTGAAACCTGGACTCCTGGCACGTATTCCTTGTTGAATAGTGCAAGCAAAATTAAGTTTTGAGGAAATGACATTTCTCTTCCTATAAAGTATTTTAACTAAAATTCTGGTTCGGAACATAGTCTGGCTAATTGTCATTTGGAAAATACCATTTCCCACTGTTTTCCTTTGAACTTGTGCTGTGTGGATGAACTCCCTGATGAGACTCCTGCTTTTTTTTCTTAGTCAGACCTGGGGTTGGGGATGTGTTGGGATTTTTTTTTTCCCTTGCATGAATGAGTAAAGTGTAATACAATCAGTGTCCAGGATGTTAGCAGTATAAAAGAGGATTCCGTTCTTGGATTAGAACATAATGCTGTGAAAAAGGAGTTAACCTCTCTTCAATTGACCTGAATAATGTTATAGTTGCGGTTTTGAATAAACTGATTCACTTACCATGTCTCAGATTGCTGTAGGCTGTTTTTCAGTAATAGAATTAGATTGAAAAGAGTTCCATTTCTTGAATCCCTCTGCTTCTTACCTTAGGTGAACGTTGTCACTTTGGTTGCGATACCTGAGCAGCACACTTAATTATCAGTCTCGTCCCAGCTTTAAGTTTCTTGTGTCATAACTTTGGATGCTTCAGATGCCATTCAGCTTTAGTGTCACTTATTTTTTTTTCTGACAGTGTTATTGCTACCACTGTGCTGCTTTGCCCTCTTTTGAAGGCTCTACAAACTAATCGCAACATGAAGTTGAGTAACGTAAAACAAGCACAATTTTACCCATTTTTTCAGACACTGTCGACTCCTACCTAGTTAAAACAAGAAGATAGAATTATAAGCCTTTTTGGTCTGCCCATATTTGTCAGATCATAAGAGCACTAATGAAATAAAACAATGATTAAAAATATACAGCATACTATTTTTTAAACTTATAGACCCCTCCCCAAAAATGTGGTAGAGTGGAATTATTGACACAACCAACCACAAATCAATTAAATCATGTATAGTTAACCTTTATTTTTTTAAAATAAGGAAATCATGTTTAAAATTGCATATGCCACACATCTTATACATAGACTCTTTTATATAGCTGCAAAAAAAATCTTTTTATCTGTACAGATCTAACAATAACACGACTACACTCAGTATTCACTTTATTGAAGCATGCAAATAAAGCACTTTTTCTAATTTAGATAGAAATACATAATTAACAAGGCACATTGTACTAATATGTAGATAAAGTAGTACCTTTTTTTCCCCTTGAACTTAAGAATTCTTGTCATAATGTCCTTTTTTCCAGTGAAGCTTTGTGAAGCAGTTGACAATTTAGGGGGCAGTAAGGACTAATTTGGTAAAATACTGAATTTAACAGTTGCACTCTAATTTTTAAAAAATATATAATTTGGGACTCTTGGAGATGTGTGCAGATTTATTTCATGTGGTTAGTGTGTATTTAGAGCACACATGCGTGTGTTCTGAATCAGCTCAGACTAGCTATATTGAACCTCCTCCCCTATTGTGGCTGACAAAGGGAAGTGGTTTCATGCTCAACTGTTACTGCCTTTGGATTAATGCACACTTATGTGTCTGACTCCACACTCAACAGTGCAAATTCGCAGTGCCAGAATCCAATCCAATGTTTATTTTTGTTGCCTTTCCCCTCTTTCCTTCCCAAACTGAAAATGATTGACTTTACCATCTTAGCTCTGCTGTATTGTTGCATGAATTGTCAACTTTTTAAATTATTTTTGAAAGAGAGATGTCAAGGCCTCCAGATATCAAAATCTCATTTTCTTACTGAAAGTTTTTCAAGCAAAATGGGGGAAATGTGTAAGTATGTTTAGGTTTTATACGATCTCTTAACTGTGATTTGTTAAAGCTTTTAAAATTTAGGCCTCTTGTAAATACTTAGGACGGGATCTACCAACTCAGTTTCATTTTAGGAAAACATTTTTGATGGAGATATCTTCAGGCCACCATTAAAACTGTTTTTATTTTCCTTTTGGTACATTCAGTTACCTCATTTTGCTGTTTGTTTCAAATTTGCTAATGATTATGAAAGCTTATGAGTTTTTTTGTTGGAAATCATATTTGTTGAGTCTTTTCCTCATCGTACTCAATTGTATCATTTAATGTAGTTTTAAATGTATTATAAATACCTGTAACCAAATCATTTGAAGGCTTGATAAATTTTTAACAAAATTTGTACATTTTTTATGAAAGTTACTAGTAATGCTTTACTAAGTAGTGCAATGAATTTTTATTTTTAATCCCTGTGCCCTATTTTGGAGTTGAGAGGGTTGTTCAGTAATAAATGTATGATGTATACTTAGAATTTCTTGTCATTCTTCCTGGTTTCATATTTATAAGCGGATTACATGTGGAGCCCCCAAACTTTGTTTTTTATAAACGATGTCTGAGTGTTTGGAGGGTGCACAGACTCTTTCTTCACTCACTGAATTGAACAGGTACAGTAGGTACAAAACACAAGACATCCCAAAAATCTTGGTGCAGTTTTAAGCCATTAAAGCTTTTATAAAGCAATTAATAAACTTTTTAGCCACACTATGATTTTAGGGACACACTGTACAGTATATGCTTTTTAGAACAATACATAAAATGTGGCTGAAAAGCATCACCAAAGAAGTCTTAAAATATAAGAGCTTTTTATTAAGTAATAACCTTGGGCTGGGTGTACATAAATAACAGAAGTGCTTCTCAGGCCTCTTGTAGACAGCCTGGTGCACCACATTGCTGATTATCTAGACTTGTGTCCATGTTTCTGTTTTATGTGCTGCCCACAGAGATGGCACAGGAAAATACCTTGGGATGTCAGAGTCACCATCATCCTTTCATCGTCCAGAAGTCCTGTTATGTAATTTTTTTCATTTTGTTACCTCAGTAACTCAAGGGGTGAAGGGGGGGCTAGTTAATCTTCTATTTTGCCTCAACTATGCATGGAATTCTTTTTTCAGGCTGGTTTCTTGACACCTCTCCCAGCTTCTCCCCCAGACATTCTACTTTTCTCCACTTACATGTTTATCTTCTTGATTATATAAACTTTCAGAAGCAATTTATGGTCATCTAAAACAATATGGAATGGATATACAAGAAGAGTTGGGATAAAGTAAGTCAAGCTTAATTTTCTCCTCTTCTTTGGATATCCTGGAGAGGGGGCGGTAAAGAGGAAGCTTAGAGATTCTGCAAAGCATGACTAGTCCCTAAATACTTTCTGCATGCCTTGGGGCACAAATAATCGAAGGGAGGAATGGGAATCTTAACCCAAGTAAACCTTTTGATAGATGTCCTAAAATAAAATTGGAAAATGGATCCTTCTTCCTTGTCACTTGCTTTTTCCCTTCATTTATGGCTTTTATATAATCTCACCTTCCCCATTAAATTTCATTAATGGTTTTGATTATAAAAGTATCAGCTTCCAAAATTTTTTCTTCAAAACAATGTGATTCCCTCTTTGCAGCAGAGAATAAAGTTCTTGTGGTTTATTTGGTTTTTAAAATGTGAATGTTTTTGTAACCTAATTAACGATCATATAATAGTCCATAGTGAAAGAAATCTGAGTTTTGGGATATTACAATTTCATAACTTTAGAAGGGACCTTAGAAATTCAACCGCTCATTTTCCAAACGAGAATACTTAGGTTCTAAAAGATTGTGGCTTACCTCATGTCATATAACTAGTAAATTGCAGAATCAAGAGTTTGAACCTTGATCAAGCAATAAAGTTTTAATAATTAAATATAAAGAAGTTAGTATTTTCTGATTCCAAAGTACAGTACTATTCCTAAGTAGCTATTTTTAGTAATGGCTTAAAATTGTTTTAAAATGATTGCCTTCTTTGTTAAGCATTGCTCACATGTATATAATGCTTTATAGTTTACAAAGCACTTCCCTCACAATAACCCTGAGAAGTAAGTGGTATAAATTTTATTATTCCTAGTTTACATAGTTAGAAATTGAAGAGAAAAGGTTCAAAGGATCATGGTAGAATGGATATAGCCTCTCATGTCAGTCGCATCCCACCAGTGTCCTTAAATTACCTCATTCTTTTCTACCTGACCATTCTGTACACATTCAGTATTTACATGGATCTGTTCCTTGAGGGCAGAGACTTTAGTTTTTGTCTTTGAATCCCAAGCCCTCAGCACATAGTAGAAACTACATCAGTACTTTGGCAGACCTAGAACTCAAATCTTTTGAATGCAAGACAGGGCCAGTTTCCATTACTCTTTATTGCTTCTCAGCAGAATGAGGGATTTAATTTCCAAATGTACTTGATGGTTTTTCTCTTTATCTTTTTCTATGTTATTCTTTTGCTTAAAGACATCTTCAACATCTTCAAACCACCAAAATCAGTTAGCTTTCTGGTAGCTGGTAAAATGAGGATCATGATGGTGCTTTTATATATCTACTATCTTGAGCTTAAAAAAAAATCCTCTGGCCACTGTTTGGACACAATGTAGGATCATTTTTTAGGAACAGAAAGAAAAGAGGGACCTTTAAGTCTATTCTGGAGCCGTGTCTTTCCTACCTTTTCACAATAATGCTGTTGTGGGGAGGGGGCATCATAGGAAAGACCATCTTAGAAAAAACTTTTCAAGAAAAAAAATTCCAATAGGTTTAAAAGCAACTACAGCAGGAAGGCTTACCGTTACTCCTAGTAAGAACAAGATTGTTTAGCCTATTTCAGGTTCTATGGGAGTATCTTGCAAATGCAAATTGTTAAACATGTGAAAATTTTTCATATTTTACAAGTCTCTAGAAATAATTCTGAAACCAGTTCTTTTCTCTTCCCCCATCTCCAAATTACATTCTCATCTTGACCATCTAACAGTCTACTTGTTCTTCAGTCCAACAATCCAGCTGGGGTTGTCCAGAAACTAAATAATAGAAGTGTTACCACTCGTAGGCATAAAACTGATTATATCCATTTTTACCAGAGAAGAAACAACATAAAAATAGACAAATTTTACTGCATTTTAATCCCCATCCTTTACTAATATCTTTACCCTAATATACTAATGTTATTATTTCTGACTTCCCTATTGCCCTTTAATATAGATCAGTGACTTCAGTGTGAAATTGTTATTTCTTTCCAATTGTTTATACACAATCATTAAAGCTTGACAATGTGATGAATAGTCTAATTTTTAAGATTGCATGTAGATAGATTTTTAAATCTTTTTATAGCGTCTATCTAGAATTAGCATATCAAACCTGTAACTGAGAAATTTTAAGTGCTTGCATCCTCTCAAATATGTCTTAAGAGTCATGGATTTAAAAGAGGTTTTTTAAAGATCACGGACACAAACCAACACATTTTACAAAGGGAGGACCATCTGGCCAAAGAGAGCGAATAACTCATCCGGGATCACAGAGCTAGCAAGTAGTGGAGTTCAGAATTTAAGGCAAAGTCCTTTGAGTCTCAAATCATGTTTTGTTGTGTTTTGGTTTGTTCTGCCACCTCTTTATCCTTTGATCCAGACCAATAAGGGCTATGTCCCTTCCTTTTACATAAATGTTTTCTGAGCCAACGCATTTGGGAAAGTTTTTGACAATTTGGGTCAAGACTAGGCAGTTGATACCAAAGGACAGTTGAAGGGACTGGTTAATTAAAATTAATGCCCAGACCAGGGTTTTCCAGAGGACACCCTCAAGGCCATGTGTTTAACTCCTTTGGACCAACAAACAAGTGTCCTAGAGCCCCTCTTATTATTACTTGAGGCTGGAGGAAGTAACCCAAATAGAAATCTTCACCTTCAGTGAGTGACTTAGGTTTAAAGAAGACTCATACTTGATAATTTCATCATGAAAAACAAAAGTACTTGGAGACTAAGGTGTGACTATAAAGCGGCCAGCAAGTTAATTAACAATTTTGTTGATAAGCCTCTACTATGGGACTCCACAGAAACAAGGGTGAGGTTGCAGTAGCTGTATCTTGTTCTTTTAGAAGTGAGGTGGTCAGATTCCAAGTTTTAATGCTTCTAGCCCTCAGGCATTTGATTATGTATATTATTGAGAGACCATCCGTCCTCATTGGAGAGACTCATTTGCCCTTAATGCCCTTTAAGTATTGCCTTGGGAAGTTTTAGGAATTGCTTCCTAAATGATACAGGTCACTGCAGACACAGTTGATATAGATGTATCTCCCAAGCTCACTTAATATTACTTTGACTCTAATTAGATCAGAGATCAGCGGGAAGGGGGACTAGCTCCAGAGGATAAATTCATTTGGTTCTAGTTAAGGTGGACGCAACTAAAATATAGACTATAATTGTATACCAAAGATACAAAGTGTTCTGAGGAAAGAGGGATCTCTTCTGCCTTCAGGAACTTGAGAAGGAAGTGGGGAACAGAATCTGTCAGCATTTCTGAGGCCTCTAACTACCTACCTTAAGTGCTAAGCCCAGCACCCTACAGCACGTTTTCTCATTGGATCCTCACACCCACCCTGTCAAGTACTGTTTAATACAGAGAGGTAACTTGCCTGGAGTCACCCAATCTGAGGCCGAATTTTCATTTATATCCTTCCGACTCAAGGCCATCCAGTGTGCCACAAAGCTGTCTCAGTGCTCCCAGTGGAATCACCCTCTGTTCCTGCCAACACAGCACCCATACGGTTCATCTCCCTTCTGATCAGACCACCTTATTAAATTCCAAAGCTCAATTCAAATGAACACATTTAGATTTGTCATTGCCACCGAGTGTATGTATGGGTCAGGATATAACATCTACATTCCCATCATCTCAAAATGAGCAAATTTTGAGTAATTATAGAAGACAGTGTTATGACCCAGATAGAATTTAGCAAGTTCTATTAACAGAGTGACCACGGAATCCAATTAAAAGTTTTAAGGAGCTTTAATAGAAATTAATTTTTAGCCATGGCAACTGACTCATAGCCAATTAGGAAGAAAAGAGCAGCCCTGATCCAAACATACAGACCCTTTTTATACCATGTAGTCCCATTGTTAATTGATTACAGATGAAAACCAGGTGCAGGGATCTGTTCTTTGTAAGCAGTAGAGTGTATACACCTTATTGATTAATGAGGAATGAGGTATGGGAACCAGGGGTCTGTAATTACCTCAGTGTTGATCAATCAAGATCTAGACATGGGAACCCAGAGGTGGCAATTGCCTTAGTGTTATGGATGACAATTGTGAATGCAAAAACAAACCCTATTTCTTGAGTGCATTCTTTTGCTGAACCCTGATTAATCTCTATCTTGGGTTCATTCCCAGGTTATTGTCCTGCTTGTTCCTGGTTCAGCTTGGGTATTCAGGACTTTCTTTAATGTTACAGAATATCAGACTATTTCACTGTGATTTCTACTTAACTAGTTCCTGACCATTTCATTGGTCCAAAGAGAGAAGGGAAAGGAAATAAAAATTTATTGTGGTAAGCACTTCAGAGTGAAGTAATTCATTTGATCCCCACAACAGCCCTGGGAGGTAGGCACTAGTATTGTCAGTTTACAGTTGAGGAAACTGAGGCAGAACTCAGCCTGTTCAAAACTGCATTCATCTTCCTCTTCTGCTACTCCCCACCCCCAACACACACTACCTCCCATCTTTCTTATTTCTCTTTGAAAGTTGCTTCCAGATTTCCAACATAGGATTCATCCCCAACTCTTCACTGCCCTCACCTACTATAGCCAACCAATTTCCAATTGTACAGGCCATCCACTGACCCAGAAATACTGTCTGCTTAGAAGTCCTGGCTCCCTTTATCTTAAGCACCACCTCCTTTCCAAGGCTTTTCTTATTTCCCCCATTTGTTACTGTCCCTATTCTCCAAATGACTTAATATGCATTCGTTTAAAATGTGTTGAATTTCCCCCAGTGCCCCAGTAAAATGTGAACTCACTTTCGTCCTGTATCCCTAGTGCTTCCTACATTTGATTTGACTAGTGGACCAACCTATGACTTCATTGGTATATGGAATCTCTGGTAAGGAAACTCCTCCAAAAACAGGTTAACTCAGGTGATCCTGCTCTAAATTTGAAGTCCTTAGAGAGTTGTCTTGGGCTCTGAGAGGCTAAATCATTTGCCTCCATTGCTTTTTGCTTGGTTGTAGCAAGTAGTTGATAAATGGTTGTGGTCCATTGATTTTTATGTCCAATTTTAAACTGAGTTGCATATAATCTATTTTGTATTTATAGCCCACCTTCCAAAAAGGATTTGAGAAGGCTTAACATAAAATAAAGTAGTAGTTCAATAATTCAAAAGGCGTTTACATTCCTACTCCATGATAAAAGCAAGATGTAGTTACTGCCAGAGACCTGATCAATACAGAATACTACAATTGACCTCTGAATTTAGGAAATTAAAACAAAAACCTGAAGGCATTGTAGTAAACAATAATTTCATAACAAAAGTAGATATTTGTCTTTTTCTTGAAGTAAAATCAATCAGGAATTTACCAGAGAGGTCCTTATATCAGGATTAAGGCAATACAATCAACAATGGTTTTACATAGATATAGAAACAAATATTTTTAAAAGGATAATTACTACCTTAACTTTTTTTAAGCCTATGGATAAAGAGAAGGGAATAAGCATTTATTAAGAACCTATTATGTGCCCAGATTTGATCTTCACAGCCCTATAACATAGGTGCCGTGGGGCAGCTAGGGGGTGCAGTGAGTCACCACCGGCCTTGGAGTCAAGAGGACCTGAGTTCAAATTCGGCCTCACAGACTTAACACAAAACTAGCTGTGTGACCTTGGGCAAGTCACTTAACCCCAATTCTCCTACCAAAGAGCAAAGCAAAAAAAAAAAAAAAAAAATAGGTGCTCTTGTTATTCCCATGTTGCAGGTGAGGAAACTAAGACAGGTTAGGTAACTTCCCCATAGTCACAATTACTGTCCACTCGCTCAGATTTGAACTAAAGTCTTCCTGACTTCAGGTTACAACAGCAGGTTTTTTTTTTTTTCCAAGGGAGCTGTGAGGTTTCTGTGGTCTATTTGTGTGGGGCTGGTGAGATTTGGATGCCAGTTGGGAGCTATTCAGGACTTGGGGTTGAATGTCAATGTTGAGAACTGTTCTCAGGCACTCCTACCACTCACCCATATCAGAAGAGAAAAGCAAAACCTATCACAAAAGCAAATTCTAGACTGACGCTTCATTTTAAAATATGATGGTTTCAGGTGAGTTCGACGTTACCTGACGTTTTCTACAGCCACCTTGAGTAATTTCCCACGTTCTCTAACACTCAGGTGTCACTACCACTCAGGCATTTAATAATTATATTCTTCTGTAATTTAGAACCTTCTGGTAGGTTGTATTGGTTTAATATTCAATAGTACTGATATCTGGAGGAGAGGCAAGGATGGCAGAGTAAGAGGAAGTCCTATAACCAAGCTCTCCCAATATTCCCTTCCAAACAACTTTTAAAATAGCCTCAACTTGAATTCTGGAGTGATGGAGCCAACAAAAAGTTGGGGTGAGACATTTTTCTAGCTCAAGATAATCTAAGAGATCAGAAGGAGAGTTTTCCACCTTTAGACTAGGGGCTGACCCAGAGCCCATGTGGCAGCAACACCAGCTATGGGACTTTGGAAGCATTGGCAGCAGCAGCAACAGCTTTGGAAGCTCTCAAGCCAGAGAGGTAAGGGCAACTGGTCAGAAAGAGATTACAGGGGGTCCCTGTGTTATCACTGGGCACAGGACCAGACACTATTTGGCAACTCCATTGACTAAACTCACTTCTAAGTCACAGTTCCAGGGCAAGAGTGCCATACCATTCTAACTACCAAAGAATGATTTTATAGAGCGAGAGAAAAACAATAATAATATAATAAACTAATAATAGCAATAATAAAAATCCGTCTAGAAGTACCAAAGTACAAGAATATCAAGGTAATCTATGAAAAAAATGTAAAGGAAAGCAGCCAAGCTTTCTAGATCTTAAACTATATTACAAAGTGGTCGCCATCCAAACAATCTGGCATGGGCTAAGAAATAGATGCATCAGTGGAATAGATTAGGTGCCTAATACACAGGAGCAAATGACCATAGTAATCTGTTGTTGTTCGGTCATTTTCAATTCTGTCCCACTCTTTGTGACTCCATTTGGGGTTTTCTTGGCAAAGATACTGTAGTGGTCTGCCATTTCCTTCTCCAGCTCATTTTACAGACGAGGAAAGTGAGGCCAACAAAGAGCCCCACACTCTTAGGCCCTGTGACACTTAGCTGCCCATTTTATTGTTTGATAAACCCAAAGATCCATGATTTGGGAGCAAGTATTCACCATTTGACAAAAATAATTGCTAGGAAAACTGGAAAGTAGTTGGGCAGTTTGGGTAATATCTAATACCACATATCAAAATGGGCGAATCATCTAGACATAAAGGGTAATTATCATAATTAGGGAAGCATGGAAAAATTTACCTGCCAGTTCTATGAGCAAGGAAAGAGTTTGTGACCAAACAAGAGACAGAGAGAATCACAGAAGTAAAATGGATAATTTTTATTATATTAAATTTAAATTTTTTTCACACACAAAAAAAGAATGTCTTCAAAATCAAAAGGAAAACAAGATATGGGGGGAGGGAAGAAAATTTTACAGTGAGTTTCTCTGATAATGGTCTCATTTCTCAAACTGAGAACTGATCCAGATTTATAAAAATAAGAGCCATTCCCCAACTGATAAATTGTCCAAGGATATAAGCAGGCAGTTTCAAAAGAAGAAATCAATAGCTATGTGAAAAAATGCTCTAATGCTCACTATTGATTAGAAAAAGACAAAACTACTTTGAGGTACCACCTCACACCTATCACATTGACTAACATGACAGAAAAGGGAAGCAATTAATATGCTAGAGATGTAGAAAAATATGTGGAAAAAAACTTAATGCTTAGTGGAGTTGAATTCTGGTCCAACCATTCTGCAGAATAATTTGGCCAAAGAATTGTAAAACTGTGCATACCCTTTCATTCATCCTGCAATACCTCTAGTAGGTCTGTATCCCAAAGAAATAAAAAAGAAAAGAACCTATAGGTACAAAAATATTTGGAGCAGCTCTTTTTTTTTAAATGTATTTTATTGACTTGTTTGTTTACTTTTAGTTTACAAGATTCAGTTACAGAATCACTTGAGTTTCAGATTTTTCTCCCCTTGCTCCCCACCCTTCACCCTGCCATGGTGGCATACAGTCATGTATAGGATCTGCAAACTCTTTCACATTGTACAATAGTCTGGTTGTATAGGTGTTATAGCCAATGGAGTGAACAATGAGAAAAGAAACAAAAACCAAATACAGAAAAGAATGACAGCATGCATTGCTTCAGTCTCCATTTAAACTCTGGTCTTTCTGGATCTCTCTGAATGTAGACATCTCC
>CM053599.1:182416782-182433352 GCA_028646575.1 Pseudocheirus occidentalis | reverse complement strand
GTTGTGAGGATCCCATGAGACACATATAACGTGCTTATCACAAGTCATATGGTGAGCGCTATATAAATGCTTATTCCCTTATACAGTGCTTGCAAAGCAAGGCTGGGTAATCATTTACTGAGGGTACTGTGAAACGGATTCTTGGTCAGGATTAAGTGAACTTTGAGAAAAGCTATGAATTTTTCTTACCCTGCACAACCACCATAAACCTGGCCTAAAGCAATCAGTGTTAAATTCATTCTTGCTTGATGGTGGAGGCCAGAGCCCTGCCTCATAATGTGGAGGATAGAAACAGATTTGGGGACTTTGGTGCAAGACTGACTCTGGTGAGGCCCCTAAGAAGTACTGGGGGCAGGGAGTGTGTCATCAAGTAGCTTCCATTCATACTAGCTCTTATTAACTAGGTCCTAAATTTTCATTTCTATGTTAAATTTAATTTAATGTTGACTTTGATTTCTTTATTGCTGAAGTATTGCAAGTATAATCAGTGACTTTAAAATCTGACAACCTTCTAAATTTGGTGCGTTGGAGCAAAGTCACAGTTGCCCTACCTTAGTTAGAACTCTACCTCTGAGGTAACTTTCAGTTGAGAGTCTGTGATTCTGAAATTGTGCCTAATTAATGTTAGCATTTTTCATTTGGAGTTTGCATTAGTCTGAGAATATGTATAATAAGGGTTGACTGTCTGTCTATATTATGGAAAATTTGTGGTTATATAGAGTTGTATGATAAGGCACAGTAAGATTTAGAAAGTGCATGTGAGGACAATTGTTGGTGACGTATAAGATGCCTGGCTTCTATCATAAGGACAGGATCACTGGAGAGGAGCTAATTAATAGAAGAAATAGGATTGTCTCTCAAAGAGGTCAGCTGGAGGCATAAATTCTGTGGTCTTTTAGTCTCTCACTTCATTTTCACAATATCCCAATGAAGAAATAATGATTCTTCATTATTACATAAATAGATGGGGCAACTAAGGGGAAGAGACTTGAGTCACATCTGTGAACAAATACATTAGAAACAGAATCCACAATTGTTGTTTTCCAACCATAAAAGAAAGAGCTAACATAACTGCCCTTTGACCACAGTGAGAGAATGTCTGAGGGCAGACTAGAATAGGGGGGTTTCAAAATTTTTTTTCTCCAGGGCTTGAAATGGAAACTTGTACAACTGTCCACTACATTTCTGCTTATTCATAGATAAGAACAATAGACTATTAAAGATAAAAATCTCTAATTGACTAAGATTGGGCTTTATAGACCAGGAAGATGGCAAAGCTCGTCCCCACCCCCAAAAAAGAAATTAAGTGCTAGAGAAAGAGTAACTAAAGTTGAATCTATAAGAAGACAAAAACCTAGTATAAAGTAAAAAACCTAATGAAATAATATCAAAATGTTCCTTTAACACTTCCACTCAGAATTACCATCCCCAGACACATTCAACACATCAGGAACAATAAGCATATTTACCTTCAGAGACTTGAGATTAAGGGTCCAGCTCTGGGAATCCCAGCCCAGTACTCCCAGGAAGTGACCCAGTTTGAACCTTCCCTTAATCCGAAAGAAGTGTCCAATACCTGATCTGTCCAGTCACATGAAGGAAACAGAAAATAACCTGAGAAAAGTGCCAGAAGACATTGGCCGTGCAGAGCTCTGTACAGAGCCACTGGATAGAGAGTCATGCTTCTCTGGCCTGTAGGAAAAGGCATCAGGAAACTCAACTGGGGATAATATTTACCTCCTATGGTTTGTCCTGGAAAGGGATGTGGACTAGGTCCCCTAATTCCCAATATGAAGAAGCTGAGGATGCACAGACTGCCAAGTTGATGGATCTTGGAGTAGTGGGAGGGGGAGATGCCACAGAATGTGGAGGGAAACCAGAGACAAGTGATTGGTAATAAAAGATAGAGTCTGAAAGACCAAAATTTTAAGAGTGAAATCCTGGAAAAAGAAACCTAGCTTACAAGCAAATAAATCAACAGAGAATCATAAAAGAATAAAGAATGAATAAACCCCAAAGAGACTCTAGAATGCCACAAATATTACATTATGAAGGAAAATAAACCAAAATTATCTAATGAAAAATGAAATATTGTAGACTCCCAGAGATCATAAAACAATAGCAAAAATAAGAAACCCGAAGACTGGTTTAAAGGAAAAATAGAACTTCTAAAAAACAAAATTAGGGAGGAAATTAAGTTGGACATCAGATGTCTCCAAGCAGATTTTGAAAAAATACAAACATGTATACATCATGGAGAATCTCTCCAAAGAAGCAAAGGTTCTAAGAGAAAACAGATTAAAATGCAAACATGCTGACATAGAAAAGCTTTGACAAAAGAGTAACCAAAGATAGCATTAATACAGCACACGGATACTATACCACCCCAAATCACTAACCTTGAAGACAGGATGTATAGAAGTAGCATAAGGATGGTCAGGACATGATAAATTTTAAAACCTGAATACAATACTGAAGGAAATAAAGAAAAATTGCCCAGACATTTTAAACAGAGACAACAAAGCTTCGATTCAGAGGGTTTATAGATCTCTACCTTAAAACAAAACAAAAAACCAAACATTTCAAACTCCAAGATATGTAGGGATTAAATTCTACAAATTTAGTAGTACAGAGCAAATTTTACCATAAGCAAAGTCAAAGGCCTTGTAGCAGGAAAGAATATCAATCAGAATAACCCAATGTTATTCCACAAAAGAGACTGCAATATTAAGTTTAAAACAAACAGAAATGACAACTCAAATCATTATTATTGTCCACCATCACACACACACACACACACACACACACACACACACACACACACACACACACACACACACAGAACCCTGAGGATATTTAATTTGTAAACACCCAAAGAACAGAAACGGGAGAAAAAGTAGTAAAAATAATTACAAAAAAATCTCCTTTCTCTTCCATTTGGGCTTTGACCTCACCCCTCTGTCCACCCAGGTGTGGTATTCAGTAATCAATGCAAACAGCTGGAGTTGATTGACCATCAAGTTCATTTAACTATAGGGAGACTGAAACTCTTCAAAGCTGATAGTTTGCCGACTTTATGAAGAACAAAAGGCATAGCAGAAAAGGGAAGAGACTGGCTAACAAATGGGAGTGAAATCTGTTTCTCGAGAGAGAGAGAGAGATGGTGGTAAAGAACAATGGTAAGTAAGCCTTGGTTTGAAAGGCCAGTTCTATGGGATTCTCTTCTCATATTGCAACTCAAAGCCCCATGCATAAGAGGGCATGAGAGAGAGAGATTCACGGCTTTTCTGACTTCCATATTTTCTCTGATTTCTGTTTTCCTATTGACTTGGACAAATAAGTTTCTTTTCTTTTTCCTCTGTGTGTTCATTATGAAGCTGGCATTTGGCAAGAAGGGCATATAGCTTTGGATATATGAAGTGTGGCACCCTCCTTCATCATTAAAAAACAGTGATCAGGAGCTTAGCTTGAACCTAAAAATTAAATCCCCCAGACAAATACTATTTAAGGGAACAGATATAATTCTAGCCTGGCACTTTTCTCTCTGAGTAGAGCAGAATAGTCACACCTTCTGCTTCTTTTCCAGAAAAGAATCAATCTCCCTTGGAAAAGGGGAGGAGGAGCGGGAGGGAGGGGGAGAGAGGGAGAGAGAGAAGAAGAGAGAGAGGGAGAGAGAGAGAGGGGGGAGAGAGGGGGGGAGAGAGAGAGGTCTAGACAATACAAATGTTTATCCTTGCCTCCTTGCTAACTATTTTGGATAGATTCTACGTGAGCAAAACAGAACAGAACAAAAAAAATCAGTCACACCTCCCTATGCTCCTTAGGTACTGTTGCTAATTAGGGTATTTGAAGAATTTGGACTGCATGGTTTCCTCTAGTTCTGACTGTCTATCATATGATTTCATAATCTAATGAAGGGAAAGGTAAGTCCACAAATGTAGCAGCTGCTTTTCTTAGTAGCCTAAGGGCCAGCCTTAGGAAGAATTGAGTCAAGAGAGAGGTGTAGAGCACCTGACCTTTATTGCATTGCAACATCCTTCCTTAAATACCCTATAGCCCTAAATCTAGCATGGTTCTCACCTGCACTGGGGAACGGACCAATGGGGAGGAGATTGATCAGTGGAGGAGGAGCTGAGCCAGCTGTTTCCGCTGCCACTCTTCAGGGGAGTTATTTCTCTAGAAACCTCCCCCTGAGCTTGGCAACTGAGCTGTGACCCTCAGCACCGCAGGTGCTTTTTGACTCACACTGGATCCCTACACACAAATAACTATAATGCAGAGAAGAGTGACATAAATGCAGAAGAGAGACTAGGGGGTAAGATGCAATGAGTTATTTAAGCAGTAAGATTTGATTACTTTCACCTGCAGGTATCAGGCAGTAGGAAGTCCATTACAAGAATGGAGCATACAAAATGGAGTGGGAGGGAATGGGTAGGCATGGGTAGACAACAGCGCAGTTTCAAGCATGCCTCCTTGGAGAACACAAGTGATCTCAGACATATTGAGGAGCCCTGTTACTTTGATTGTAACTAATCCCTCCCTTAATTTATCCTTTCTCTTATTCCTCCCTCCCCCCTCTTCCTTTTTCTCTCTACTCTTTATACTCTTAAGAATTCTTGTTGCTTTGAAATAATGATAGATTTAGAAATATCACAGAGTCAGGACCATACTAGCTGTGTGACCTTGGGCAAGTAAGTCACTTAACCCTATTTGCCTCAGTTTCTCATCTATAAAATGAACTGGAGAAGAAAATGGCAAACCATGCCAATATCTTTGCTCATAAAACCCCAAATGGAGTCACAAAAAATTGAAGAGCAAGACATGACTAAAAAGCAATTGAAAGATTTAGAGCCCAAACAGAGCTAATGTCAGGACTTTGTCTCCACAGAGAAAAAAAAAAATTTTTTGGCCTTTGAGTTACCTTGGGCTTTGCAATACTTACTTGCCCAGTAAGATGAGGAGAGGGGTGCATGTGCCGAAAGACACTTCCATACCTAAAAGAGTTCAGATAAGTGTGTGGTTCAAGAACTGGAGAGGCAACACTTGAGACCTGTAAAGGCGTAATTAGGAGCTAAAGCAGGAAGGGAGAACATCAGGGTCTATGGGATGCTTATATTTGTCCTTGAAGTCTAACCTCTTCCCTGCTGCTCACCTCCCATTAGAATATAAACCTCTTGAGGGCAAGGACTATTTCATGTATGTCTTTGTATCACCAGGTATCTAACACTGTGCCTGACTTGTAGAGTGTTCTATAATTGTTGAATAAGTGAAGGAAATGGAGATCATGGAAGTAAAGAAAGTCAATAAACTGTGAGGCCAGGGTGTTAGAAAGGTCATCAGCATTCATATCAAAGTCACCAAGGCTGGTGGTAATGTGAGGCCTCAGACTATGGAGAGGGACTCTGGGCTTCAGCCACAGGATTTATTTTCAGTTCCCCAATCTTTGGAGCTACAGAAAGGAGGGCAGGGCTGAAGGGTGAGTTTGAGCAGGAGAGATAGAAGCTGGAAGACACTCTTTGTTTCCTCCCCATCCAGGTAAGACCGCTTCAACTCAGCCCTAGGCACAACCATTCTGTGGTCAGATTCACTTCTCATTCCCCTTCTAGAAATCCAGACACCGGACAATCCATAAACTTCGTGTCTTTTATTAGCCAGGATTGTAAACCTTAGAACTGCTCACTCACGCCTACTTCACCCAGCTTGGCGCGCTCTAAGTGCTGAATAAAATGTTTGCTGACTGACTAACAGACTGCCCCCAGGATCCGTCCCTTACTTCCCCTGATCCGGCCTCACTGCTCCCCATCTGGCCCGAGCAGCAGCAGGGGCTGTACATTCTTGCCCTTGTCGTGCCAGCAGACGTCGAAGAAAGGGTAGACTGGGCCAGGGAGGCGCTCGCGAAAGGAGTAGAGAGGGACCAGGTTGTCTGGATCGCTGGAATCGAAGAAGCTAAAGATGCCGTCCTGAAAGCTGAGGTAGAGGCCGATCCTCGAGGCTCTCCCGTCCACCTTGAGCACCTTGGGATCCTTGCTCTCCACGTGGGCCTCGTACACCTTCCCTTCTCGCAGCCCCACCATCCAAAAGCCCTGAGACGGGATGGGATGCAGCTTTCCCCGACGGTTGACCTCGGCAGAGATCAGCCCCAATCCCCAGCGGGGTTTGTCGCCCACCTCCACCTCCCAGTAATGCTCGCCCTCCGATAGCTGCTGCTTGGCCACCAGTGCCACCGCTTTGTCGAACTGCTGCGGGTCATCTCCCGCCGGCGGCGCCTTCTGCTCCACGCACTCCACCCGCCGTCCGGATGGGGATACCAGCAGGCTGGGATGGGCAGTGGCTGGGTCAAAAGTGAGACCTCCCTGGGCTGCAAAGGCAATGAGAAAGAGGGTGGAGTGAGGAGAAAAAGGTCTCTGACTAGTCTTCCCGTGCCTCCCCCCAGCTCTACCTTTCCTCTAAGTGTACAATTTATAAAATGAGAGTTTGAATTAGTAAGAGTCTTTCCAGATCTGTGTTCTATTATAGAAACATAGATCTGGAATAGACCTTAGAAATTGCTGAAGTCAACCTCTTCTCCGTCTCACAGGTAGCAATGTCCTCCTTTACCGTCCACTCCCCAGCCTCCCCCACCCCCCTTTACCCAAGAAGGTAATTGCAGATAGGATGGAAACCAGAAGAACAAGCATAAAACTCATCCAAGTATTCTGATCTAAGGACCGAACCAGGGAGAGAGAGTTCTTCTCCTTCCCCCCACCCCCAATAAATGCTTGTTGATTGATTCAGGAGCATCTGAGTTTTAATTTTGCTTCAGAAACTTGCTGTGTAACCTAGGGCAAATCTGTAAGTTCTGTAAACCTTAGCTTCCTGACTGTTTAATGGGGATAAAAACAGAACCTACTTCACAGGTTTCTTATGAGTATCAAATGAAATAGAGATAAGGAACAAACATACTTTCATTGATAGGAATATAATTAATAGAATAGAATAGATTATAATATAATATAATAAGATTATAATATAACGTAACATAACGTAAGGTAAGGTAAGGTAACAAACAACATACCATACCATACCATACCATACCATAACATAACATAACATATTCAAATGCCTGGAGCATTTACACAAGACCCTCCTCACTGATGGAGAGAATGCTGACTTGTCACAGGAGAGACCTTTTCCTTCCTGCTTCAAGAAAGGACACTCGTGTTTCTATACTTTCTTTGAAGAGTCATTAGGAAGTGGAGGGAGGGCAGAAAGGACAGACTGGAAATCAGAGGCTTGTTAAAGAGCTCCTATAGTATATAATGTTACGTTGTATACACATGTATTTATGCGACATTGTGTTTTGTGCATTATGTATGCGTGTATACAATATAACATAATGTAACTTTATATAATGTAACATTGTGTTACATTGCATTGCATTATATTATATCATATTATATTATATTCCCTTACATTAAAAGAAAACTGAGATGAGGAAACTCCTTTACCAGTGCAGTTTACCACTCTGTCTTTGACTAAATCTTAGAGAGCTGCCTAGCTCAGGGACAGATGAAGTGATTTGTCTAGAGTCATTCAGTTAGTATATTTCAGAGGCAGGACTAGAAGAGAGGTCTTCCTGGCTTTCGGGTCTGTTCTTTATGTCTTGCATAGTGACATCTCTCCCAAGCCTGGAGCGTTTGCACAAGACCCTCCTCACTGATGGAGAGAAAGCTGACTTGCCACTGAAGAGACCTTCTCCTTCCTTCATTTTTCAAGAAAGGACACTCGTGTTTCTACGCTCTCTTTGAAGAGTCATTGGGGAGTGGAGGAGGGCAGAAAGGACACACTTGCATATTTTCATTACCCTTTGGGTGGTTTTTTGGAAATCACAGCATGTTGTGATATGTAATAATCTATCTTCAGTGGGAGAATGCTGTTGTACAAAAGACAGGTTTTCATAGTTCAAGACCAATTAAAAGCACTGAAAAATTTCCTCAATGTAACCTTGCAATTCGGGTTGGGATGGACCTAATTCATCATCTGTCTGCAGTATCTAGAATATACAGTTTGATAGACTAATTTGACCAGCTGCCCATCCAGCTGCCTGCCAGAACCTGACATTGCTGTAGATTTCACTGAAAAAGACTTTTGAGACTTAATAAAAAAGAAATAGATAAGAATTTTTAATGAATGTGCTCCTTGGGTCTCTCTTCCTTCTAAACTGGCAGCACAGGGCACTGGGTATCTGTCAGGAGAGGGACACTGAAAAGGGCACAAAATGAGGGGGGAGTCCCTTGGACATACTTTGAATAACTTCCTGGTTTTACTTGGAGTCCACCCAGCTAACTGCGGCCCCTGATTCCTCACTACCTTGTATTATTTTCTAGTTGTTTTAAGTAGACAGACTCTGAGTCCCCACAGGGCAGTGACCAGGGATTATCTTATTATCTTGTTTTTCCCATAGACTCTAGTGCATGTCTGTGCCCAAGGTATGGACTCAGTAAAAAAATGTAGTGACATGAATTGGAATGGATTGAACAGCTGTAGATAATAGGTCAGTTTGAAGGTTACACTGGTACCCTGAGACTAGTCAGTTGTCCATACCTGGCATCAGGGCCCGGAACATCTTCCTCCAGACCTGGAATTTAAAGTCATCAGAGATAATGGGCAGCTGGATGTCCAATCTAGCAGCTGGGGGTGACTCTGCTAGGATCTTCTGCAACCTGAAGAGAGGCAAAGGGTAGAGGAAAATGGAGTGTTTTGGACTGGAGTTTGCAGAGGCTAAGGGAAGGGCCTGAGCTTTCCGGGAAGGGGAAGGCCAAGGCCAGGGACCAGATGATAAACACCACATTTTATTTACATTGGAAGAGAAGTAGCAACAAGCATGGGACTGAATATTCTGAGTGCTCCGGAAGTCAGGACAGGGAATCTAGGTGATATGTACAAATGCTATACAGGGAAGAAAACACTAGATTGAGAACCAGGTTTCAGAAGGAATCGTGTCAGAGTAAATTTGGAAGTTGTAAACTTGTGTATGTGTGTGTGGGAAATGTAAGGAAAATTATTATCCTCCACATGAAGGTGTCCATAGATATATAAAAGCTGAGGAGTTCAGATTGAGCAAAAGGCACTTCAAGTGTGTTAAAGGGGTTTCAATAAGCTTCATCAGAAACTGTGTGTGTGTGTATACATGCCCCCACTGAGGGTGACAGAAGGGACTAGGTTTTTCAGGAAGAACAACCAGACCTTGCTTGCCCTGGGTAAGCCTCACCTGCTGATCACCAGGCAGTATTTCTAGAGAGAATGAGAGAAAAGACACAGAAAGTTGAATTAGAAATCAAAAGACAATAGGGAGGGAGCAGGTAAAGAAAGGGCCTATTGATAAGAAGACAGGTAAATGCTGCTTTTCTTGCCCTCTACCCTCTTATCCCCCTGAGAGTCAAAGGTGAGGCAGAGCTAGGCCAAGATCAGCAGGGCCCAGCAGAGAGACCCAAAGAGCTTAAGAAAATATGGGAGATCAATAGAAGTAGGAAAAGGACTCATATGTATAAAAATATTCATTGCAGCTCTCTTTGTGGTGGCAGAAAACTGGAAATTTAGGCGATACCCATCAATTGGGGAATGACTGAACAAGTTGTGGTACATGAATGTGATGGAATATTATTGTGCAATAAGAAATGGGAAGGAGATGGACTTCATAATTACGTGGAGAGGCTTATACAAACTGATGCTAAGTGAGAAGAGCAGAACTAGGAAAAATTTGTACACAGTCACAGACACATTGTATGTGTGACAACCAACTTTGATAAACTGGACTCTTCTTAGCAACGCAGTTAAAAGACAGCTCTACAAGTCTCAGGATGGAAGAAGATATCTACATTCAGAGAAAAATCTAGAAAGACCAGAGTTTAAATGGAGACTGAAGCAATAAATGCATGTTATGGTTCTTTTCCATGTTTGGTTTTGTTTCTTTTTTTCCCATTGTTCACTCCATTGGTTACAACCCTTCTATACAACCAGACTATTGTACAATGTGAAAGTATTTGCAGATCCTATATATGATTTATGCCACCATGGGGGAGGGGGAGGAAGGAAGGAGAGAAAATTGGAAACTCAAGTAAATGTGGAACTGAATCTTGTAAACTAAAAGTAAATAAACAAGTCAATTAAAAAAATAAAAAATATGGGGGATCAAGAGGGAATTTTATAGGATGATTAGAAGAAATTAGAACAGCTCAGTTGTAGGAATAAAAGTGAAGGATTAGATAGGAGTCAGGAAACTCAGGATCAGTCCATTTCTGCAATTCAGTGTCTGGTATTTAGTAAGCACTTAATAAACACCTTTTTCATTCCTTTATTCATGTATTCATTCACTAATTATTGTGACCATGGCCAAGGCACTTCTCCATTTTGGGTCTCAGTTTCCCTATTTTCAAAATGAGGGAATTGTATTAAATCATTTCTATGGTTCCTTACAACTCTAATATTATATAAGTCTAGGATATTTTATGATTGGGGGGATCCAGTAGCCTGAGAGGTTGGGGAAAAAAAGGTCATAATAAAGGAAGAAGGAAGGGAGGATCTGGAAGATCTGGGACAGCTCTCACCCTGAGGAATTCTGTTTGGGGCTGATCAGTGACTTCATCCAACACCTTCTCCATCTGCTGAAGCTGATCAAGGTAGGAAGTGACAATTCTACGTTCAGCTTTTAGGGCTGTCCCTGCCTCTTCAGTCACTCGCTCTGCCTCTTTGTTCAGTGAAGACTCCAGTGCTATCAGAAAGGCCCGAATCACACCAAGCTGCTCTCCCACAGCCCGCTGGAACTGCCGTACTGTCTCCTGGGAGGTGAGGGATGGCAGAGAAGAGTTGAGATGGATGAAGTCCCCAGACCTCAGCTCTCTCCCTGAGATCTCAGATATCTAGTACCAAGCTCTCCTTCCAGAATATAAACCCTTCTTACACTATGTGTGGGTAAGCACCTGTCCCCTGTCCATCAGCTCACCACCTACCCACCTCTTTAGATGATTCCCTGGAAGCCCCATGTCTCCAAACTCCAAGCTCTCACTCACCTCCACCTCAGCCAGCTGCCGATCCAATAGGGCTACTGTCTTCTCTTTGCGCATGCAGGCCTCCTGCAGCTGCAGCCTCTGTTGTGGTAGCTGCTTCTGTGGAAAGGGAAGAGGAGCAGAGATGCTTAGGGGAAAGGGAGATATCAGGAAAGGGAAGAGTGTCAGGAGAAAGGAGGCTAAGACCGAGGAGAATCATAGGTAATGAAGGAGCTATTGCCATTCTCCTTGAAAGGAGGGAGACATACAGTCTGTCTCCAATCCTTGTCCTGTTAGGCTGCTTCAGTGCCTAGCTCAAATCCCACCTCCTCTGTGAAGCCTTCCTGGCTGGCACTGATTGTTCCTTTGTGCCTATGTGAATAATATCCCCATGGTACATGAAGAAGAAAGGAAGAACCACAGCTTGAGAGGGCTGAACCAACTTGCCCAGAGACATAAAGAATTTGGAAGGACCCAGGTCCAGGTTCTTTCCTCAGCACCAAGCTCAGTAAAGAATATGGGGAAATTTGCACTCTGACCACTAGAGGGCGACCACGCATAGGGTTTGGTGACCAGCCTGAGGATCTGGGATGGTACCTGAGGGAGAAGATTTTGCCACACATTTCTCCTCACTCATACATGATTGTATACTGATTGTATACTTATATAAGCCCTTATTTACTGTTTCCTCTCTTTAACATCTGGCATTTATCCAACACCCCACCTGGTATTGGGAGTTACCTTTGCATAAGTGTCATGGGATCAATTTACTGGAAAGCCATGCCAGGACTATAAATTTCTGAATTTCCTTATTTACTCAGTATAGATCAACCAATAGATACCTATTGCTTCCTTATCTTATGCCTGCTCTCTCTTCCCCAAAGCGACTCTCATCCTGACACTCATGCCCAGTCCTATTTCCCTCCCAACCTAACCTTGATAGTCGAAGTGAAACCTGGAAGAAAGTTGGGCAGAGAAGTATGTACGTGGGGAAAGGTGTGGCAAAATTCCCTCTCTCAAGTCCCCCTCCCATATCCTCAAGTTGGTCCCAACCCCCTTTGGGGGCTCCCTCTTGTGGTCAGAGTGCACAATTTCCCCCATATTCCGTTAGTGTTGAGGAAAGAGCACTGGACTTGGCATGAGAAGACCTGGGTCCATCCAAGTGCTTTATGTCCCTGGGCAAGTTAGCTCAGCCGTCCGAAGCTACGGTTCTTCCCTTCTTCCTCATGTACCATGGAGATACTACTTCCACAAGCTTTTCCACAGAGCTGTTGTGAGGAAAGCGCTTCTGTTCTCATATAAAGGTGATCTAAAATTGGTACTATCCTTAAATAATACGTATTGAATGCTGGCCATGCGCTAAGCCTGGTGCCTGTCTATGTCTTAAAGAACACTATAATGAAGACTCATGCTGTCCTTACCTCTTGAGAGTCAGGGTGTGGAACTGGGCTGAAGAAACCAGCCAGTCTAGAAGCTCTAGACGGGGGGTGGGGGGGGTGGGGGGGCGGGGGGAGGGTTGCTGAGCGCTAAAGCGTACCAAAACCCAAAAACAAAACGTACAAAGAAAGGCAAAAGATAGCCCCTGATCACAAAGCGCAGAATCAGAAAGGTCTCCAGGATGCCGACTTTAGAGCCAGAGGATCAGCTGCCGTTTTATTCTGCGTGACCTCAGGCAAGTCACTAAACTTCGTTTCCTCCTTCGCAAAATGAGGAAGCTGTACTACACTGACGTCCGTTCCCTCTCTGAATCTTTCCTAAGACTCCCACTTCCAAGTGGCTCCTGGACTTAACCTTGAGCAGAGGAGGAGAGAGCTAGACCGAAACCGGGGAAGGAAGGAGGTGAGGTAGTAGAGAAACCCTCCCACTCTCCAAGGAGAGTCCGGAAGCACAGTCATCCAGAACGCCATTGTAGGAATCTTTTGAACCTTTCTCCGAGACCTCAGCTTCCTCCCTCAAGCTGACGTTTTTTTCTTCTTTTTCCTCTTCCTCCTCCTTTTCTCCTCCTCCTCATTTCCCGGTCCTGGGGTGTCTGTCCGGTACACAGCAGGCAAAACTGCAGAGTGACAATCTAACCACAGAGTCTGGGGAGCCATGCCTCGTGGCCGGGACCTCATCCTGAAGACTCTGGACAACCTGAATGAAGATGAGTTCAAGAGGTTCAAAAACAAACTGCTGACCGTGCAGCTGCAGGACGGCTACTGCCATATTCCCCGGGGAACCTTGCAGGCTCTGGACCGCGTGGACCTCACCGACAAGATCGTCTGTTACTATCTAGAGACCTATGGGCTGCAGGTGACTGTGAAGGTGCTCCAGGACATCGGCATGAGAGAGGAGGCTGTCACACTCGAGCAAGCAGCAGGCGCTGGTGAGGCTCCAGACCCAGGGCTGTTCCCTATATCCCCTACTCTTTTTGTGTCGGAGAACTGAGACCTTAACGTTGACCCCTCCCGTGCCTTTCTCCTCACTAGAACCTGTGTCCTGGACCCCAGCTTCCCTAGTTTCCTACCCCCAACCGCCTGGCCCCCAGCAGTCACATGCCCTTCCTTTTACTCAAACCCTCCCCTAAACACCTGCCCCAAGCGGCGTAGCCAACTGTGAGAAGTCCTCTAAGACCTAGAGGGAGTTCCATCCTGGGCGGACTGGAGGATAATGAGTCTCCTCTTTCTCTTTCCACTCTTTCATTACAGTTTGAGGCTCTTCACTAACAGAGAGGAGCACTTCTGGGAGGCCCCCATCAGGTAAGTGATGTGAAAAGCACCTACTGTATACCCCAGGGCATAGTGTGGCAGGTAGGAGAAGAGAAAAGCATAAGGCTGGCAGTCTTCAGGGCTCACAGTATAAGCCTAGACATTTAGCCCGAGAACAGTACCAAGGTACGGTATTAGCACTTGTGTGCAGGCCATACTGGCCAGTGGTGAGGTAATTCAAAGTAGGAGGGAACAGTTCAGATGTTTAGCTGTTTCCAATCAGAAAAGGTTCCTCAGGGAGGTAGGGCTAGATGCTTGCTGGGAGAATACTAGGAACATGGCACTTCCCTGAGCCTGATCTTATGGGAAGAGGGATTTTCTTTGGTAGGAGCTGGGTGTGCAAACATACCTTAAGAGGGAATGATAATGACCACTCCCATTTACATAGCACTTCAAGTCTGCAAAACAGTCCACTTACAACAAGACATGAGTTAAGTGGTGCAGCTGTTAATCTCTTCATTTTACAGATAAAGAAGCTGGGACTTAAGGTTGCACTGCTAATGAGGATCCGAGGCAAGATTTGAACCCAGGTTGTCCTACCTCTAAGGCTGATGCTCTGTCTGTTCTATGGTCTCCCATGGGAGGGCAGGGGATCTTATGGAGGGTTTGGAAGGCCAGCCAAGATAAGCACTTTAGATTTTATTCTGTAGACAAGGGAGGGGGAGGAGTGGAGCAGAATTTCCGTAGCTGGAAAGCCCAGCTGAGACTTTTGCAATAATTTATGTAGGAAGTGATGAGAATTGGAGTTGAGGTAGTGGCAGTGAGCATGGAGAGAAGGGGACAGCTATAACATGAAAATAGAATCAACAGGAATTAGTGAGAGACAGGAAGGAAGGAAGGAAGGAAGGAAGGAAGGAAGGAAGGAAGGAAGGAAGGAAGGAAGGAAGGAAGGAAGGAGCTCTCCTACTCAGATTCCAAGGGATAGGGAAACAAGAAAACATCCCCACTTTTTATATGACAGTCAGTATTCGATTCTGTTACTGCCTCCCCAACTAGCTACTTTCTCACCTGGTCTCTCTTATTTCCCCTTCTCCCCCAGGACTATATACATCATGGACCAGAGCTGATTGATCTTCATCACTGGAATCATAGAAGCAGGCCAATGAATCCTGATTGGAAACATCACCAACCCTAATTTGAAGTTCTTCAGTTTTATGGAGGCACAGGGCTTCACCTACCAGAAACCAGGGCAGTCTTTCCATCACTGAAACTAAAGGGCCTCTTACTGTTCCTGACCCTCCTCTGGCTCTATCCTCCCCACAAAGTCACCTTTTGTGCCAGGCATCTGGTTTGTCCCCCACCCAATCCCCCAGCCTCACCCACTTGTACCCACATTTTATACATTCAATTTCACCAAAACCTGACTCATTCACTGCTTGTTTGTAGATATTCATGATTAGTTGACACCATGAGTATGTCTGATCATTTGCGTGTATGTGTGCACACAACAAACGGACTATACAAGAGACGCTCTTGCATGGGTGTGTGCTGTCTCCTCCACATCTGTGAGGGTGCATCATGTCCCCTGTGCCTGCCCCTAATGTAGCATACTGGTTTAACCAGAAAATGTCTTCCTATGTATACAACCCCCAAGATGTGCTTCTTTGAAAATGTACCAGGGTTGACACCTAGAGCCTCACCCCTTTGCCCCTACCACCCACACCCTACCCCACCTTCTACCAGGCATGCCTCTGACATGAATTCACCAGCCCCCAACACATTCCCCTCTCCATAGAGACTTTCTGTTTGTTGTCTGTATGGAGGCAGATAATTTAAATTTAGCACAAACAGAGGCTCCTTGATAAAGTTGACTTTTCCTAAACCCAGCTTGAGACACAATTCTGATTGGAAAAGGAGAGAGGAGGGAGGCACTTCAGGAGATTTGTAAAGTGTTTCCTCTCTGCCATTCAGGACATGGGGGAAGAGGAAGGCGAAGTTCAGGCTCTTGCTGGGGTTCACTGTCAAGTCTGTTTTGCAGACTTGAAGTGCTATGTAAATGGTATGAACTAAGACACAGAAATTCTTGTGCCAGGTCAAACTCTCTCAACATCCTAAAACTTTTTACCCAGGGTTTTCTACTTAACATTCTTCCCTTTCTCCCTTCCTACTTCACAGAGAGCAACACATTCAATTTGTCTCTGATTCTACATTCTTCATTATAAGTTGAGGAATATTTAAGTTCTATTGAACTAAGTAATTCGAGGGATTTTGTTCAGTTGTTTCAGTCAGGTTCAACTCTTCATGACCCCATCTTGGGGTTTTCTTGGCAAAGATATTGGAGTGGTTTGCCATTTCTTTCTCCAGATCATCTTACAGATGAGGAAACTGAGGCAAACAAAGTTAAGTGATTTGTCCAGGGCACAAGCTAGAAAGTATCTAAGGCTGGATTTGAATTCAGGTCTTTCTGACACCAGGTCCATTGCTCTATCCACTGTGACACCAGCTGCCCAAGTAATTTGAGGAATATATAAGCTCTCTTCCTCAAACTCAGATTCAAAACTATTATTAATAGTCTGACAATTTCTATGGCATGTACCCATGTGTTTAACTTCTTACAATTGCTACAATGTCCCTGACCTTGAGTCCCAGTGCTTATGCTGGCAGATTCTTTAACTTTGGCCATAGATCCATCTGGTCTCCAGGAAATGATAGGACTTGTAATTGACTGGGGAGTGGGGCTGGGGAGGGCAAAAAGATAAAATCCTTTACCCCAAATCCTGAAGGGTGGTCAGATACTCGGGCCCTGTTCTCTCCCGTGCTCTCTGGCCTTGCCACCTTCCCAACACATTCTCTATTCTC
>CM053599.1:182399418-182416282 GCA_028646575.1 Pseudocheirus occidentalis | reverse complement strand
ATGGCTATAATTTTCTAAGGAACCTCCCCGTCTCATTCCAGTTCATCCTCCACCCAGCTGCCAAAGGTGATTTTCCCAGTACACACCATGTCATATACCCTCAGGCTCTACTTTCCTCAAAAACTCTGCTGGTTCCTTATTACTCCTAGAATTACATATAAAGTCCTATGTTTGACATTTAAACCCTTCACAGTCCAACTTTCCTACCTTTCCAATCTTCTCATGCTCTATTCCCCTCCACAGTTAAACTTACCATTACTTCTACAAGACGCTCCATCTTCAGTCTCCAGTCTACACACTCTTGCTTTGGTTGTTCTCTGAAATGTTTTCCCTCCCAACCTTTGTCTCTTAGAATTTATGGCTTCCTTTAAAACTCTGTTCAAGCACCATCTCTTCACGGAGGCCCCTCCAGCTGCTAATGCCATCCTCTTTAAGGTTATCTTCCATCTGTTCTATTTATTTTTGTTGTTAAGTCGTTTACGGTCATGTTCAACTCTTCATTATCCCATTTGAGGTTTTCTTGGCAAAGATACCAAAGACTGCCACTTCCTTCTCCAGCTCATTTTACAGATGAGGAAACTGAGGCAAACAGGGTTAAGTGACTTGCCCAAGGTCACACAGTTAGTAAGTGTCTGCAGCTGTATTTGAACTCAGGAAGATGAACCTTTGTGACTCCAGGCTTACCAGTCCATCTGCTATGCCACCTAGCTGCCCCTCTGTTTATTTTATATGTACTAATATAAAAATTAATATATTAATATAATATACCATGTTTATGTGACATATAGAATCTATAAAATTATATATTATAAAATATATTTTATTATATTAGATATGTGTGTGTCCCTTTCATTAGAATGTAAGCTCCTTAAAGTCAGAGACTATTTTTTCCTTTTCATTGTATTCTTAGTAGTTAGTCCAGACTCTGGGACGTAGAAAATGCTTAACAGATATTTATTGATTGGTTGGAGTTCTACAATCTGTTTAGCCACACCCCAATCAATGGACATTTCCTTTTCTATACTTCCTCACCACTGCAAAAAGGATTTTTTGTACTAAGGTTTCACCTCATGCCCACATATATGTATGTATGCATGTGTATATATGTGTGTGCGTGTGTATATGTGTATACATGCATATATATACATATATATATATATATATACCAAAACATTTATGGTACCACTTTATGGATCCCCTTCTATCAAGCATAAAAATTGGTGTGATTCAGTTCCTCTAGCAGAACTGAGAATACAGTTAATATAAAAGGATGGGCTAAAACCTATGATTGTTAGCAATCTCTACCCTTTTATTCTCTTTTAGTCATTGGTCACTGTAGAAGCAAAAGGGACCTGCCCAGAATTGAGGGTCAATTTTTGTCCTTTTCTTTTTCTCAAGGGTTACCATAGCCAAAGAACCCATCACCAAATGGCCAATGTACTGGTTATGAGCTTTTATATGCTTAGCTAAATTGATCCTTGAAAGCAGAAATAGTTCATCACCAAGAATGGCTTAGTAGCATTATTGCCTGTTGTTGGCAGTGTTCAAGCAGAGTGTAGAAAAGATGACATCTAAGGGTTCTTGCTCCAGTATAGAGTTGGGACTGGGAGACCCTTAAGGTCCTTTCCATCTGTAACGACGTTCTGTTCTTCATGCCATGGTTCTATGTTTTCTGGATCTGTGCATTGCATGTTATGATTCTATCTATGTTCTTCATTGTATGATTCTGTACACAGGGAGGGGGGTGTCAGTAGAGATGTCACCTCTTCTCTCTTCTGTCTCCAGATGCTGTTGTGTCTCTCAGACTCAGGACGATGCTGGGGTCTCTACCCAACAGTCAAGCAGAATGCACCTATTGTAGGTCAGAGGACCAACAAGTTCCCCTTGGCTCAACCAAAGCTGTCTCCTATTCTGCTGCTTGCGTTGTTGATATTCTAAATGTGAGATTCTTACTCAGTTGACTATAGATGGACATATTGCCAGAGGAATCAAATCAATTTACTGCACCCCTTGGTTAGTGTCATTTGTCCCTCCTCTTAGTTATCTCATCTCCTTCTCTTCCCACTCTATGGGAGGGGTTTAGGCCAGGGTGAAGAGTAGGATGTCCGCACCCTTGAACCAATAGGATATATATTCTCTTTGACTGCTCAGGATGCAGATGTCTCTGCCATCAGCCAGCTACTGCCACTCCTAGAAGAAACTGTTAGGAAGGCAGACATCAGGCAGATCATTGAGTTCTAGGAGTTATGGGGCACACCCAAGACCTCATCTTGAAGTCCCCGGAGAACCTGACCACCAGTGAGCTCAGGAAATTTGAGCTTAAGCTTTGCCCCCTCCCACCATGGGATGGTTTCAACTGTATCCCCAGAGGGGCCCAGCTTCCACTGGATGCCTTGGACTTCACCAACAAGACAGTCAATTTGTACTCGGAGGACAATGGGTTGGAGTTGGCAGAGATGCCCAGAAAGCTGGGTGTGCTAGAGGCAGCTGTCAGTTTCCATGAGGCTGTGAAGTCTGGTAAGGTCCCTAGACCCAAGCACCCATCTTCTTTCTTCTTCCTCCTATTCCCTTCTGTTCCTGGATTTTTTTTCATTCTGTGTCTAATCTCCTTGCTAGGTCCTCAGTCCTGAGCTCTTGTATTTCTCCTGGGATCCAAGCCCCTGCCTTCCATCTCAAGCTATCTCCTGATCCCAACCTTCTTCACTCTATATCTTATCCCTTGTTGACTTCCTTATTCTCATTTCTCTACCTCCTACTTTTTAACTTCAGTTTTATCTACTCCCTAAAGACCCAGTTTGGTAGACTAGGACCAAGGAATAAATAGAACAGGACATCCTGGGAAGCATTTGACCACACACACACACATACTCTCTCTCTCTCTCTCTCTCTCTCTCTCTCTCTCTCTCTTTCTCTCTCTCTCTCTCTCTCTTTCTTTCTCTCAGATGCATGTTTTCAAATGCACAAAGCACACCTATAAATCGACTCAGAAATCAACAAACACAAATGCTCATACATACACATATTCAAACAGAACTAGAGTGCAACAGACCCATATTTACACATATTCACGATCCCTCACTTACTTCAGCTTCTTCACAGAGTCTAAGCTTCATCCTAATCATCACCATTAATAGTATCATCACTCTTCTCAAAAATATTCCATCATTTACTATCTTTGTGCTAAGTCAAACTGGAGAAAGAAGAGTCTTTATGGAGAGTCAGGCACTTGTTGACACACCTTCTCAAAGAATTATAGGCATGTGTGAGTTCTATGTATATAAATATAGTGCTCCTTTCTAGTTCTCTCCCAAATTGCACTCCTATTGGCAAGTTGAGTGCACAGAAAGCCTCAGACTTCTAGGGTAACCCTGAGGGTTTATGCTTCTACTACTATGATTCCTGAGCCCCCACTGATGTGTCCCCTATTAACAATTAGATAGCTAAACAATTAGTTTTCAGAGAATATATTTATTAAGAAGGTATAGTAAGAACACTAGTTATAAAACATTTTCCTAAAATATCTGCATTGTACTGCCCCACAAATATACAGTTTCCATGGGGAGAATGGGCATAAACATAAAATTCAGTAAAGATGAAGAACATGTGAAGAGGAGCTTGGGGTAAAGCGGTGGCTCAAAACTTCTGCTATTAGAAGCCCTTTCTTCCACTGTAGTCTTCACACAGCTCCACCTCCAATTCTCTGGAGTGGGTCTCTTTAGAATCTGTGGCTGGAACTTCTCTCTGCTACACAGGGCCATATAGTCCCTGAAACCACTTTGTCTTGAGTGACTTTTTCATTTGGCTAAATGTGCTGTCTTTTGTTGATCTCTGTTGCAGAAAAAGAAAATTCCTCTGACATCAGCCAGTGCCAGACTCAGGAGATTCTGCTACCACCATCACAGCTCTGGCCATTGATGGGACCTCTGGATCATTCAAAATCACAAGGTCACTCTCTGGATAATTCCATTTTTGGGTACTCATTTACCTAGGATTAGGAAAGAACACAAACCTTTCCCCTACCTCGCTCTTTAGAGGCATCTCAAAAGCCTGTCTCATTGCTTCCGTTTGGACCCCCCTGCATTCCAGATCAGTTTACAATTAGAAGACTTTTCATCATCACACAGTACATTCATTTCCATAATGCATGACCAGAAATTGGTTCCTCCAAAGTTTATACATAGTTGGATTGGAAATTGACAAAGAAAATTTATGCAGGATTCTACAGTCAAGTCCATGCTACATCTCTCATGCTGACACACGTTTATACAAAAGGAAGCATGCCTATAGAGAACACTTAACTTTTCCAAGCTGCATACTCTTCCCCTCACTGCTTCTGTCCTGTGATGTCTAAAACAAGAGAAATCTGATTTCTGTTATGGAGGGTGGAGCTGGTGGGTAGAATGAGGAAGGGGGTAGGGTAAGAAAAAGACAGAACACTCCCCAGAGGGGGCTCCCCAGGAAGGAGAGGCTCAGGTCTGGGAAAATTTGAGACAATGTCAACTCAGTACTCTGTTTACAGCCTCAGGATGTGGCTCAGATGGAAATGTAGCCCAATCTACTCCAATTCCAACCCCAACATCCACTCCATCAGTTAAGAATTCAGTCTTTTTCTTTTAGGGTTCTCTATTTGCCCCTAAGCTGGAGCCCCTTGACCCTCATAGCCTGGAAAGCTGGAATTAAACTTGAAAGGGTCACAATCTAGCATCAGGGAGCATCCTCCATGGTGTAGGAACTAGGTAGGCCCTTCAGTCAATTTGTCATTAAGTTAATTGATTCATCAGAAGGACTTCTTTTACTGAGTATTGAAAAAAAGGAATTCCAAAGGTAACCTACTCTGTGCCAGGCACAAAGAACCTGCCCTCAAAGAATTTACATTCAAATGGGGTAGATGATATGCACATAAATACATATATGTAAGACATATGCAAATCCAGTATAAGACAGCTTTAAAGAAGAAGGTAACTTGGGGCAACTAGGTGGTACAGTTAATAGAACATGGACCCTGGAATCAGGAGGACCTGAGTTCAAATCGAGCCTCAGACATTTAACGCTTACTAGCTGTGTGACCTTGGGCAAGTCATTTACCCCCTGACTTCTTCCCTCCAAAAAAAGACACCCCTCCCAAAAGAAGGTAATTGTATCCACAAAGACCAGAAAAGGTTTCCTTCAAAAAGCTATACTTGAACTGAGTTTTGAAGGAGTTCTGGGATTCCAAGAGGCAGAAGGGAGAAGGGAGAACATTCCAGGCATGGGGTGTAAGTAGCACAAAATCATGGAGATGGGAGACTTTATCTCTTATGTGAGGAACAAAAGAGTTTGTAATAGATAACTATCAGAATTAATTGCATAAGATGTGACATGATCAGAACTGAGCTTTAGGAAAATTAGGTGGCAACGAGGATAGATTGGAGACTTGAATCAGGGAGATCAAATAAGGTAACAGTCCAGAGGAGAGGTGACTAAGACCTGAACCAGCATGATGGACGTGTATGTAGGACAATGTGACAAATTCCAGAGATGAGCCAACTAATTGGATGCGTGGGATGAATGAAAGTGAGATGAGGAGGACAAGGACTGCAGACCTGAGTGACTAGAAGGACAGTTGTGTCCTCAGCAGATATAATTTAGAAGAATGTTGCAGTGGATTCTTATGGCACAATCGATGGGAAATGCCACAAGATAGTCGGTGATACAGTATTGGAGCTCAGGAGAGAGATGAAGATGGGATGGATAGATCTATGAATCATCATTGTAGAGACAATAATTGAACTCATGGGAACTGATGATACCACAAAGTGAGAAAGTATAGAGAGCAAAGAGGGCCCAGAACAGTCTTGGAGAACAACCACACTTAGTGGACATTGATCCAGCAAAGGAGAATGACAGATGGTAGTCACACAGGTAGAAGGGGAACCAATGAGTGTTGTATTGGCAGAAAAGGTGAAAGCAGTACGAGAAAATGGTCCTGATGAGGTGGGAGGAGTGGGGCTGAGGGGAAAGGGGAAGTCAAATCTGAGTGACTGTCGCCACAGTCTGGTGCCCTAACCCCATTTCAGCTTGGAAATCTTAACCCCGGAGCTGTTAGCATCACAGAGCATGAGGTTTCCTCTAACTTCCTCTAACTTTTTTTTTACCATAATGATGAATCTGGTGGGAGGAACTTGAAAGAGATCCAAAACTAGATAGGAACTATGCCCAGAGAATGTCTTACATGTTTCTTTCCACAATATAAGCAAATTATAAAATATACAGGTGATCACGCTGGACCCTTATAGAGGACATACTTCTAAAAAACTGGGCAAATAGAACCCCAATTCAATGCTCTGGGAGTGATACCTCTTTAAAGGAGCCATGCAAGGTGACCTTGTTGTACCAAAAGTTCCCCTTCATGTATCTTTGGGATTTTCATTGACCAGGTTTGTTTTAATTGAAGTTCACCTGAACTCAGAAACCCTGGAACCAAAGCTTTGCTAGTCAAGAATGTCAGGCATTAGGGTGTTGGAGTGAAAGGGTAAAGGATAAAGAAGGGAAGTAGGTAAGTAACACACTGGACTTAATCAGGGCAAACTTCTCATAGGAGGCCTGCCTTTAGAAGAGGTGTGAGGGAGGGAAAAGAGATAGATTAGCCAAGAGGAGTGGGAAATGACCCCACCTAAGGCCCAGAAATTATCATCATGGGTTGCTATTAGTTATTTTTGGCAGGTAGAGGTAGGGTAGGAAGATTGTATAAGGACTCAGCCTTGACATGAAAAAAATACAAATACTTAGAAGAGCTTTCCCCACCCAGAACCAATGAAAGACCAGGCCCAGGAGGTGGAGCATACTTTTGCTGCTCCTCCCAACTCCCCCCCCCACTCCCCATTATATATCATTCTCCTGCCCAGGAGCCATCCACTCACGCTTTCTTTTTAACTGCTGCCTCCTCCACTTTAAGCCGTCAGTCATCTCATCCCTCCTTTACATTTCCCTCTGTTTTCTAATCCCCAGGGATACATTTTTTGGACAAACATTGGATAGACTTCATCAACTATGTCATCCAATTGGACCCTGTCCTAGACAAGTTGTATGGAAATGTCCTTAGTGAGGACCAATGCCAAGAAATCAGGGCTGAGGACATCAATCTGGACAAAATGAGAAAGCTCTACAGCTTCATGGCAGACTGGGACCTCAGCCACAAAGACCTGTTCCTTAAAGCCTTGAGGGAGATCTAGCCTTTCCTGGTGAAAGATTTGGAGTGAGATGGATGGATGCCTTTTCATCTCTAATCCACAGACCTGTTCTTTGAGGAAAGAAAGGGAAAAAAGGGAAAGAAAGGATTTAATCTAAGCAAAAGTAAACCAAGGCAGTCATCAAATGAAAGGGAAGATAAAGAAGTAGAGAAGGGAAATAATCAGACACACACACATATATACATGTTTGTATGTATGCATACATAAATACTAAGAACTCAGCTTCTATGCTGGGATGCAGGTGTCTGGCCTTCCAGTCCACCAAAAATTGCTTTTCTTTTAAAAATTCAAATAAAACTTTAAAAATTGTGCCTTCTTAATGTATCAGAGTAATTTTCTCTTCCCAGGCTAGTTTCCTAATACTTATTCTTCCCACTTTTCCATTCCCCAGCTCAGCCTGGTCCCCTTACTTCCTCAGTCCTTTTCAGCCAAGAAAACCTTCATCACTTCCTTTCCAGACTGAGAGCCATTATCCCTTCTTACCTTCCCACTTGTTTTCTTAACCCCCATTCTTATCTCAGCCTTGGGCCTCTATCCCTACTCTCCTTCCCACTTGGAGCCCTGGTTCGCATTCCCTTCTTCATCTATGGACCCCAAGACTCCACTTTTTTCCAAAGCTCATTTCCTTTCCATTTTGAATTCCCTCATTCCCCACTGACCTTCCATCCTGAGGTTCTGACCCTAATTATTCTATATCCTGGAAGCAACAATTCCTTACTCCCCTAGTTCTGAAACCCACTTTTAAAAATCACCAGGTCTTGAGCCATAATTCCCCTCCCAACTTGGAGTTTCTAACAATCTGCTCTCTCATCTGGGGGTTCTGACCCATTCTCACATCTCAGCCTAAGTTTCTAATATTCATTCTACTACCACCCTGTGGCCCTGAAAACTACTTCCTTCCTACCCTAGAGGCCTTGACTCTCAGAGATTCTTAGAGATTCTGGCCTCCTCCTCCTCCTAAGAGTTTTAGAGACTCTTAGAGATTCTGGCCTCCTCCTCTCCCCACAGCCTGGTGTCCTAACCCCATCTCAGCTTGGGAATCTGAACCCCAGAGCTGTTAGCATCACAGAGCATGAAGTTTCCTCTAACTTCTTGGACTTTTTTTACCCTAATAATGAATCTGGTCCCACTGGAATCCATGACCAACATTTATGAACCTTATATGAGACTATTTCTGACCTCTTGGCTATTGCACACCCTCCATTTCACTCACCATGTTAAGACAGGTCTTGTATGAAGTTTTCTTTGCCTTACTCAGTCAGATTCAGGTTCCTCTTTTCTTTATTCCCTACCACTACCACCTGCTGGGCCCCTAACTCACTGCTCATGCCCAGGATCAGCAAAGCTCTGGATACAGGTGTGCTTCAGCTAAAACAGAGCCAGTCTATGAGGATCCAGATTTATCTCCAAAGACACATAAGAGGAGAATTTGTGGCAAGCAGCAAGATCACCCTGCAGGGATCTTTTATAGAGCTAATCCCTTCTCCCCCACATAGCATTAAACTGGGATTCATTATTCACCATAAGGGTTTGTAAAGCATCCCACACCTGCATGAATTTTTATGATTTTTTTTCCACATTATGGGAAGATATATGTGAAATATTCCCTTGAGCCTAGTTCCCTTGTCTCTGGAGCTCTCCCCTTTTCCCTCAGGGCCCACTGCCAGGTTCTGCACCCTATGAACAATCAATACAAGAAGTTTATCTGATTCACTGACTGACCAACAGACTGACAGATTTACCTTCAAGATCCCACTAGCGGTAGCTTGCTCCCTGATCCTGGATTCTGTTCCTTCCAGGACTGACTCAAGTTCCCTGCAAGTTTATGTAAGTTAGATGTCAACCTAAGAGCAAATAGTTTTCCTTGGGAAAGAACATGTTCTCCATATATGACATTCCACCTGCCACCTCAGTCCCTTTGTAACAGCACAGCCACCATGTCTGCATTGCAGCCCCCTCCTAGATTTTGGGTCTGAAAATCTCTGTCCTCCTTTAAGGCACAACTCAGGTGCCACTCCTTACAGAAAACCACTCCCAACCCCTGAGCCTGTGAAGGATAGGATCTATTGGTGGAAAATAATAGAGCCTTGTTAGTGATGGTAACAACGGTTGAGCCATTTCTCCAGCTCAGGCTCTGGGAGGCTAAGAGAAGGAAGGGCTTGAGAGTATGACTATGAGATTGTTTCCATGTATCTAACTATGTAAACATGTATGTTTCCACGATCACATGTGTACTGATTCATGTAAAAGTTGAAATGTTTTAGTTTGCTGGTATATGTGTATTAGCATATTTGAGTAAGTATTGGGGTGGGGGGGTATCTGTGTGTGTGTAGGATTAAACCTGGCCCAGTATGTGCCCTTGCCCCCAAACCATTCAAGCTGGGCCCTTATAAGGTCAAATAACTTGAAACTAAAAGCTAGGAGTCAAGAGGATGAGAAATCCAAGAAGTTTCTTTGATTTAGGAAGAAGATAGGGCTGGGTATAGGTTCCAGGAAGGAAGCCCCTGTGTAACCACAGGTTGTAAGCACTGGAAGCTGGATATGAGATAGAAAAAATAGTGTGAAAGGGGGAAAGAGGGAGCAACTAGGGGGAGAGCAACTGTATGAGAGTGGTTTTACTCACCTGATTTCTTTCTTTTTAAATTTTTTTTATTGTTGCTTTTTGGAGGGCAATTGGGGTTAAGTAACTTGCCCAAGATCACATGGCTAGTTTTTGTGTGAAGTGTCTGAGGCCAGATTTAAACTCAGGTCCTCCTGACTCTAGGGTTGGTGCTCTATTCATTGTGCCACCTAGCCACCCCCTACTCACCTGACTTCTGCATTGAGGCCAGGAAGCAGTTTTCATGAATCCCATATCCCCAGGTTGAGTTCTATTCAAGAGGATTTGGGAGACTTAGGAATTAGGCAAGAATGTAAAGCTCTAAGGCAGGGATGCAAATGGAAGGAAACAGGAGATAACCTTGGTCAGTTGGACCAATCAATCAAGAAGCATTTATTAAGCACCTACTACCTAGCAAACACTCCACAAGGCACGGAGGACATAAAAACAAAAATGAAACTATCCTTGCCCACAAAATACATGCATTCTATGGGGAGAGACACTATTTAGCCATTTTTACATATGCAAAATAAGCATATATAGAAAATGAACATAACGTAGATTTTGGACTTGCAGCAGCACTTAAGTGGGTGAGGGGTTCAGAAAGGGTCTCGTGTAGGAGATAGCACTTGAGTTTTAAAGGCAGGTGAAGAGAGAATGAGGAGAGAGACAGGAAATGGAATGTCATGTGTATGAAATAAAAAGCAAGAAAGTCAGTTTGGCTGAATCCTAGAGTTCATGAAGGGAAATGATGTATGAAAAGTCTGAAAGGTAAGCTGGAGCCTAGCTATGAAAGACTAACAAAGAAAGTTTTTATTTTATTCTAGGAGCCTCTGGACTTTATAGAACAAAAAAGAGTAATACAGTCAGACCTTTGCTTCAGGAATATTATTTTATTTTATTTTTAATCTTTGGCATAAAAACATTTCCATAATATGGCACAATTTTTAAAATGACTGAACATAAAACTGTAAGTCTACTATCTGTTGTTCCCTTCATATATACAACAAAATTATCATGTAAAGTTTTTTTCTTCCCTCCTCGACCCCTGTCCTAGAGATGGCTACCATACGGCACAAATAGGTATACACAAAAACACACATACACACACGTAAAATTATTCTATACGTCCTTCTATTTATCAGTTATTTCTCTGGATGATTGTGCACTCAATGCAGCATCTGAAGCTGAGATGCAACAAAGTATGGATGAATTCTCCGCTGCTTGTGCTAATTTTGGTCTAACAATTAACACCAAGAAAGTACAGGTGCTCCATCAGCCACCACCACACCATCCATATGTGGAACCATTGATTACAGCAAATGGAGAAGTTTTGAATGCTGTGGATAAGTTCACTTACATTGGCAGTGAACTTTCTAGGGATGTACACATTGATAATGAGGTTGACGCAAGCATTGTCAGAGTTAGCTCAGTGTTTGGGAGGCTCCAAAATAAAGTGTGGGAGAGAAGAGATATTAGACTGATTACTAAACTGAAGGTCTACAGAGCTGTTGGGCTGACCCCGTTGTTGTATGCCTGTGAAATGTGGATGGTATACCAGTGCCATGCCAGGAAACTGCATTGCTTCCATTCCAGTTGTCTTAAGAAGATTCTGAAGATCACCTGGCAATAAGAGCCCTTTCTCAAGCTAAACTGCCAAGCTTTCAGACTCTACTACAAAGAGCTCGATTCTGATGGGTTGGCTATGTTTGAATGTCAAATATACACTTGCCAAAAAGACTGTTTTATGGAGAACTCACACAGGACAAGTGCTCACATGGTGATAAGAAGAAGGATTAAAAGGACATTCTCAGTCTTCTTAAAGAACTTTGGAATTGATTGTGTGACATGAGATATACTAGCGCAGGATGGCCCAGCATGGCATGCCCTCATCAGATAAGGTTCCATGCTCAATAAGCAAAGCAAAATTGATGTAGCTCAAAAGAAATGTAAGATGCATAAATTTAGAGAATCTGCCCCAAATGTTCTCATGGACAATACATTCCAGACCTGTGATAAAACTTTCTGAGCTCATATTGGTCTGATCAACTATAGTTGGACACACTGTAACTTGACCCTAACATAGTGATGTCATTTGTGTCCTCTTTGCAAATGAAGGATAAAAACCAACCAATTTTTCCCTGGATGCAGGTATTGTCTTTTTTCATATGTGTTTTATAGTTTATTTGAGTATAACAGATAAGATAACTTATTTTCTCAGAGTTATTTTTTTTTCACTTTATGGAAGGAAAAGGCAGGGCAATTGGAGTTAAGTGACTTGCCCAAGGTCACATGGCTAGTAAGTGTTAAGTGTCTGAGGTCAGATTTGAACGCAGGTCCTCCTAACTCCGGGGCTGGTGCTCTGCACCACCCAGCTGCCCCTCAGAGTCATTTTAAAAACAATATTGCTGTTACTATGTACAACATTTTCTTGGTTCTGTTCATTTCACTCTTCATTATTCCATATGTCTTTCCATATTTTACTAAAATCACTGAGCTCATAATTTCTTATAGGACATAGTATTCCATCACAATCACATACCACAACTTGTTTAGCTATTCCCCAGTTGACGGGCATCACTACAATTTCCGGTTCTTTGACAAAACAAAGAAAGTTGCTATAAATATTTTAGAGCATATAGGTTCTTTTATAGTTTATTACACAAAGGTCTGATATCTAAAACATATAAAGAACTTGGTCAAGTCTATACAAATATAAGTCATTCCCCAACTGATGAATGAACAAAGTATTTGAACTGGCAATTTTCCAATGCAGAAATCAAAACAATGTATAGTGATATAAAACACACTTAATCATTATTGATTAGAGAAATGCAGATTAAAACAATCTTGAGACATTTTACACGTACCAGACTGGCTAACATGATGGAAGAAAGAAGTGACAAATGTTGGAGAGAATGGGGAAAAATTGGGACACAATTCATTGTTGGCAAAATTGTAGAATGATCCAATCATTTTGAGAGTAATCTGGAACTATGCCCAAAGGGTTATTAAACTGCCTATACCATTTGACCCAGAAATACCACTACTTTGTCTGTTTCCAAAGATGATTAAGGGAAAAGGAATATCATTTTGGCACTTAGTTGAAAGATGAATTGGAGAGAGCAGAGACATGAGGCAGGGAGACCAATTAGGAGGCTATTGTAATAGTCCAGTGCCTGGATTAGGGTAATGGTTGAATGAATGGGGATAAGGAGACAGATGTGGGAGGTGTTGTGTAAATAGAATCAAGAGACTTGGACACTGATTGATTTGTGTAATGAGGGGAAATGAGGAGGTGAGGATGAGTCTTGGTTTGGGTACCTGAATAACTGGAAAGACAGCAATGCGATCCACAGGAATGGGGATGGTGGGAAAAGGTATGAGTTCTAAGGAAACAACAATGAATTCTGGTTTGGACATGTTGAGTTTGAGATGCCTATTGGATGTACATAGAGACATGGTTTGAATACATGTTGGATGTGGTTTGAAATGCCAATGGGCAGGTGGTAAGGTGGTACACCAACTCAGGAGAGAAACAAGGGCAAATTATATGGATTTGGGGGTCATTTACATGAAGATATAGAGCTGTGTGCTCTAGTGGATAGAAGGCTATCCTCAGAAGCAAGACCTACATTCAGGTTCTGACATATCCTGGTTGAATAACCAAGGATGTCTTAAATTTTCACTTCTCTGGACTGCCGTCTATAAGTTGTAGAGAAGGTGCTTATCTGCATCAGAAGGAGTTTCTTCTTTTGTGAGTTCCCTAAATCAGTGAAACCATAGGTCCAGGTCCTATCCTTCCATAGAAATAATCTGTAAATGCTTAAGTGGACACCAAAACAACTCATGTTCCTTCTGCTTCCTGAGCTTCCACTTGCTGCTTTTCTGCTGAGTAACTGCCATCTTCTGCCATTGGGTCTCTTCTTTAACTGAGGGGCTGCCATCTTGTCTAAATGTCTCTGGCTGCTGGAGTTGCTTGTCTTCAAAGGGAAGAAGCATGCCTAGAGCTAATCAGCATACTTTTTCACTCTTGAAAAATGAGGTTCTACAGCCAGTGGGCAAAGAACTTTTGGAGTCAATGGGTTTCTTTTTAACAACATCACTTCCCCTCAGCAGAAATACATAGAGGCCTCCTTGATATTAAGGTTGAGGTGAGTAATTTTCTTTTTTTTTTAATTTTAATTTATTTTCTTGGTTACATCATTCATTTCCACAAGGTTTTGAGTTACAAATTTTCTCCCCTTTTTGCCCCTACCCCCCAGCCCAGAACATTGATCCCACTGTAAGGCCCCTCCTACAATCTGTTCCCTTTTATGCCCTCCTCCAACACCCCTCTAGCTTTCTAGCAGGGCAGGGAGCTCCTCGAGGTGAGTAATTTTCTTTCAGCTTTCATAATGCTCCTAGCAGCTAGCTCTAGAATCATGCAATTTAGCCTGGACCTAGACTTAGCAACTAGGTGATGTGGAAGATAGAGCACCAGTCCTGGAGTCAGGAGGACCTCAATTTAAATTCAGTCTCTGACACTTATTAACTTTGTGACCCTGGGCAAATCTCATAACCCTGTTTGCTTTCGTTTCCTCATCTGTAAAAGGAGCAGAAGAAGGAAATGGCCAGTTACTCCAATATCTTTGCCCAAAAAACAAACAAACCACACGAAGAGGCAAACATAGACTAAACAACAACAAAAACCTAGCAGCCTTAAAAGAGCTTACAACCTTCACCCTGCATTCCTATCATAATGTGGAGGTCTATGGTCTCCTTACACTTTGGTGAATATGTATCATTATGCTCCCAGTATGGTGAACTCTTTGGGGACAGACACTGTCTCTTTTTTGTACTCATCTGTGACCTTGCATACAGTAGACACTTAATAAACACTATTGTTGTTGTGTTATTCTTTTTTAAATTACCTTTTGTTTTTATATCACCTTAATTTTTTTAATTAAAATATTTATTTATTTTTAGTTCACATTCATTTCCACAAGATTTTGAGTTACAAATTTTCTCCCCATCTCTCCCATACACCACCACCCACAAGATAGTGAGCCTACTGTTTCCCCCAATCTATTTTCTCTTATATCCTCCCCCATCTCCACCCCAACTTTCTAGCAGGGCAAGATGGATTTTTATACAGCAGTGCCTGTATATCTTATTTCCCAGTTGCATGTAAAAAAACATTTCTTTTTACATTTGCTTTTAAAACTTTGATTTCCAAATTCTTTCCCTTCTTCCCTTCTTACCCACCCATACTGGGAAGACAAGCAATTCAATATAGATTGTACATGTGTAGTTAGTTCTGCAAAACATTTCCATAGTAGTTATATTGTGAAAGACTAACTATATTTCTCTCCATCTTATCCCGCCCCCCCCCACTTATTCTATTTTATCCTTTGACCCTGTCCCTTTTCAAAAGTGTTTGCTTCTAACTACCCTCTCTCCCAATCTGTCCTCCCTTCTATCATCCCCCCTCTTATCCCCTTCCCCCTACTTTCCTGTAGGGTAAGATACCCAATTCAATGTGTGTGTTATTCCCTTCGTAAGTCAAATTCAATGAGAGTAAGGTTGTCCCATTCCCTTTCACCTTCCTGCTCTTCTCCTCCATTGCAACAGTTTTCTCTTGCCTCTTTTATATGAGATAATTTACTCTATTCTATTTCTCCCCTTCTCCTTCTCCCAATATATTCCTCTCTCACATCTTAATTTTATTATTTTTTAGATATCATCCCTTCATAGTCAACTCATCCTGAGCCTTTTGTCTATGTATACATGTACATGCATATACACACACTCACATATATTCGTATACATATACACCCTCCTATACATATATATACGTATACATACATACATATATGCATATATACACATATATGTATGTGTTTGTATATTCCCTTCAACTATCTTCATACTGAGAAAAGTGTTGTGAGTTACAATGATTGTTTTTCCATGTAGGAATATAAATAGTGCAACTTTAATCAGTTCCTTATGATTTCTTTTTCCTGTTTACCTTCTCATGCTTCTCTTGCTTCTTATATTTAAAAGTCACATTTTCTGTTCAGCTCTGTTTTTTTTCATCAAGAATACTTGAAAGTCTTCTATTTCATTGAATGACCATATTTTCTCCTGAAGCATTATACACAGTTTTGCTGAGTACGTGATTCTTGGTTTTAATCCTAGCTCCTTTGACCTCTGTAATATCATATTCCAAGGAACCAAGATGGTAGCATAGAAGCAGCAAGGCTTTGCAGCTTGCACATAGCCCCCTCAAATACTCATGAAATATGACTCCAAAAAATTTTTAGAGCTCCAAAACTCACACAAAAATACAGAAAAACACATCTCCTGCTGAAGGCAGCTCAGCATTAAGGGCTTATCACACCAGTCTGGGGGCAGAAACCAGCCCAGCCTGAAACTGCGACTTGGCCCCAGGGCAGTCAGGAAATGCAGCAGCTGGAGCCTTCAGGAGAGTGGATCAACAGCAGCTGTGGCAGTTTCCAGAATTATCGAGCCATAAAAAAAGGACTAAGTGAAAGGTCAGTGGAATTCAGATAAATTTGAGGGAGAAAAGTGGTCTGGCCAAACCGCCTCCAGGGCAAAGAAGCAGCAGAAGCAGGGGCCCAGGTGCCTCCATGTAGCTGCTTCAGAGCTCCTGGCCTGCAGACTGCAGGGGGCCAAGCGATTGTTCAGAGGCTAAGTACTCTTGCATTGAGGAACCTGGATTCAGATTGCGGTCCTGGGTGGTGGTCTTGGGGGTGTGTTTTCAGTGAGCCAAAGCTGGTGGGGGTGGCAAAAACAAAAACAAAAACAGCACCCTCCCAATAGCTCCAGAAGCTTCGAAAACCCCAGTGGTTTGGGACAGAGCTTTCCCCTCTGGAAGCAGAGTTTCATAGAACTAAAAAATCAAGTAATTCACTGGCAACATGAGCAGGCAAAGGAAGCAAAGTAAGAACAGCAACCAAACTCTAGAATCCTTTTTTGGGGATAAAAAGGATCAAAGCATGGAATGGGAGGAAGACAACACAGTCAGAACTCC
>CM053599.1:182385003-182398918 GCA_028646575.1 Pseudocheirus occidentalis | reverse complement strand
CCACCCTAGAGTCAGGAGGACCTGAATTCGAATTCAGCCTCAGATACTTGACACACTTACTAGCCATGTGACCTTGGTCAAGTCACTTAACCCCAATTACCTTTGCCTTCCCCCTCTCCAAAAAATAAATAAATAAATAGAGAGAGAGAGAGAGAGAGAGAGAGAGAGAGAGAGAGAGAGAGAGAGAGAGAGAGAAAGACGCAGAGAAAGGCCAGGTTGTGAAGGGCTTTCAGTGCCAGAGAATTTTTATATTTTATTCTATTTTGTACCCATTCCCCTTTTCTTCACAAAAGAGTTATGCCATATAGCAAATAATATTTTTAAAGATAAAAGGAGAAAAACATGGCAGAGTAGATCAATACATCACTACAGTCTGAAAATCTGTACAGTGTACCATATGTGTGGACCTGCTTCTATGAAGGAGTGAAGGTAATGATGTATTCTTGTATCTTCTTTTTGGAGCTATATTTATTCTTTGTAATTTTTTCCTTTTTCCTTTTTGGGAGGCTCTTCCATTTATTCTATTGCAGTCACTGTGTGTATTGTTTTCCTGGCTCTGCTTACTTTCTTCTGAATCAGCACATGCAGATCTTTCCGTTCTTTTCTATATTCATCATACTTTTTTTTACAACTCCATTACATTCACGTATAACATTTTGTTAAGCCATTCTTCATTTGATTGCTATCTATTTGCTTTCCAATTCTTTGCTATCACAAAAATACTATTATAAATATTTTGGTGGTATAGGGACTGTCTTCTTTTCATGACTCCACCAGCGATGTACTAGTGTGCTTTTCTTCCTATAACATCCTGTAATTTGACTATTTACATTTTTTCATCATCTTTGCCAATTTATAGGGTACAACACGAAAACTTAGGGCCCTTTTGTTCTGAATTTATTTTATTATTAGTTATTTGGAGCATTCTTTATTATAATTGTTAAAAGTTTGCAGTTATTCTCTTGAGAACTATTTTTTCACATCCTTTGACCACTTATCTACTGAGGAATTAGTTCTGGTTTTATGTATTTCTTTTAGTTATCTTTAGGTGTCCTGGATACTAAACTGTTATGAGTGAAATCTGATATAAAGATTTTTTTCCCCCGTTCCACTGTTTCCCTTCTTATCCTAAGGACATTAATTTTATTTGCACAGAAGCTCTTCAGTTTTGTATAATCAAAGTCATCTATTTTATCTTTTATAATTGCTTCTATCCCTTGTGTAATTAAGAATACAAATTTTACCAGATTATAAACCAGAAAAGTTTATAATCTATTTCTCCTAATTTTTTTATGGCATGATCTTTAATATTCAAGTCATTTATCCATTTAGAATGTATTCTGGAATATGGCGAAAGATGTTAGTTTAAGCCTACCTTCTGTGAGACTTCAATCCAGGTTTTATCAAATAGAGAATTCTTTCCTAAGTAATTTATGTTTTCTGACTTAATTAAACTTTGAGTTATTGAGTTCCATTGTTTGTAAGTTCCCCATTTTTAGTCTATTTGCTTTATTTTTTCTGTTTTTTTCTTTTTTTACCAGCACTAGATGGTTTTGAAGACTGATGTTTTATAAAATAGTTTGAGGCTTAGAAGTGCTACTCCACTTTTGTTCCTATTTTCTTTTCATTTCATTTTTCCCTTTGGATATTCTAGATCTCTTATTTTCTTAAATAAATTCTGTTACTACTTTATCAAATTCTATAAAGTATTCCTTTGATAATTTGATCAAAATAGCATTATTGTGCTCCATTCCTCCCTGATTTAGATGTTAGAACTATAATTGTCTCATAAAGGAGGTGTGGTAGGGTGATTTCTTTCTCAAATCGTTTTTTTTTGGAGGGGGGAAGGTAGGGCAGTTGGGGTTAAGTGACTTGTCCAAGGTCACACAGCTAATTTTGTGTTAAGTGTCTGAGACCAAATATGAACTCAGGTTCTCCTGACTCCAGGGCTGATGCTCTATCCATTGTACCACCTGGCCCCACCCCCTCTTTCTCAATTTTTAATTTTGGGAGTAATTTGCATAGTGTTGCTCCTAATTGTTTTTTAAAGGTTTGATAGAATTCTCCTATGAATCCTTCAGGTCATGTTTTTTTCCCCTTTAGTAGTTCCATGATAGGTAGTAATTTCTTTTTCTGAAACTGTATAATTCAAGATTTCAACTTGATCTTCTGTTTGAACATTTTGTAGTTCTGCAGATATTCAATTTCATTTGTGTTTTAAATTTTAGTAGTATATATAGGTTCTTATGATTAAATTTTTTTCTTGTAATCTTACCTTGTTCGTTACTTTTTAATTTGATTTTCTGCCCTCTTTAATCAGATTGGTTAAGGGTTTATCAATTTTGTTAGTTTCAAAGAAACAACTTTTAGTTGTCATTTATATAGATTTTTTTGTTCCCAGTTTATTGGTTTCTTCTCTAATTTTTAATACTTGCCTTTTATGCTTGTTAGCTTTGGGTTTTTTTTGTTCTTTAATTTTAAAAAATGATGATTTTGTTGATCAATTCTCTTCTTTTCTATATTGTTAGTCTATGTTTTAGGGACATAATTTCCCCTTTAATGATTGCTTTAGCTGCATCCTCAAAATTTTGGTATGTTATTTCATCATTATAATTTTTCTTTCACATAATTATTGATTTTTTCTATGATTTTTTTCCTTCCCTCATCATTATCAAGATCTAGAATTTCATTGTTAAGTCTCTACTTGGGTCTATATTTTTGTTTATTCTTCCTGAACTCATTACAATTTTTATTGCATTCTGGACTATAAGTGACATGCTTACTATTGCTTCCTTTTTAAATTTGTTTGCAATGTGTCTGTGCCCTAATAAATGGTACTTTTTATAAAAGTTCCAAAAGTTCCAAAGTACCAAAAGTAGTATTGAGAAATATGTATATTCTTTTTAGCTGTCCCTTTTAGAAGATGACATTAGCTTTTATACTATAGAGCAGTGGTTCTTAACCTGCAAGTTATGTTCAATTTGTAACAATGACAATACATTCTGCATATCAGATATTTACATTACAATTCATAACAGTAGCAAAAGTACAGTTATGAAGTAGCAATGAAAATAATTTTATGGTTGGGGGGGGTCACCACAACATGAGGAACTGTATTAAAGGGTCACAGCCTTAAGAAGGTTGAGAATCTCTGCGATAGAGCTTTAAGCTTTAGTTTCTCCAGTAATTTGTTCAATTCTATATTTTCCTTTTTATTTTCTCTTTATGTTAGATTTATCCAAAATTGAAAAATCTCCTGCCACTATTTTATTAGTGTCTTGCAACTCAATTACCTTTTTCTTTATGGATTTAGATCCTAAAACATTTGTAACATGTAAGTTAAATACTGAAAAATATTGATATCTCTGGTTTCTTTCAGTATGTTTTTTTCTCTGCAGCTTTTTATGTTCTGAATGTTTGTTTTTGCTTTGTCAATCAGCATGATTGACACTCCTAGTTTTGGATTCACATGAAGCATAGTAAATTTTGTTCCATTTCTTATTTTTGTTCTTTATGTCTTTGGTTTTTAAGTGTGTTTCTTATAAGCAACAGATTGTGGGATTCTATTTTTCTAACCAATGCACTCTTTTTTATTTTATTGTATTGTTTAACACATTCACCTTTAAATTTATGAGTTAGGTTTATATTTTCTCCCATTCATTTATAATATATTTTTCAAATTAGGATTTTTTTTTCTCTTCATCTGTAAACATATTTTGTCTACTGTTATTTTACCTTAATGTATTTTAAGGTATCTTATTCTCTCTCACCACCTCTCTTCCCTTTACCCTCAAGCACTTTACCTGCTGTTTGTTATACCTTTCCATAGGCTTAGAATTTTGATTTACTTGTTAATTCCTTTTCCTTTTTCCCATTTATTGTTTTCTAATTTTTCCCTCTTTATCTCTTTATTAAGTAATCAAGCAAAATCCTCTCCTTGAATTTATTTCATTTATTAGTTTTTAAATTTCATTTTCTGTACCTTTTCTAAATAGAATTTCCCTAATTTTCTTCCTTATTTCTCTTCCCTTTCTGTCTATTCTGGACTTTTATTCTTTGATTCATGGTTCCTTTACTCTTCTATTCCTTCCTTAGACTCTGTGGTTCCTCTGAAAATAAAGCTTCTAAGTTACCTAATTTGAGTTCTCTTTTCAAAACAGTTTCTATGTTATTGCCTTCTTGATTTTGCTCCTTTACTCCCTCATTTTTTTTCAGTTCCTCACTTTGCCTCCCTCCCCCATTTTCCTGTAGAACCCTTTCTTCCAGAGAGGCTACAAAAATTATTTTTCCTTCATTATTAACTTTTGACTTGACATCACATATACACTTTTATCTTCTTTCTTTGCTCTCCCCTTTTATGCACTCCCCTATCCTGCAATTTAATACCACAAAAAAATTATTCACCTGTTAGTGGGGTATTGTAAGATTTAGTCCATGATGTTTCAGGTCAATTCTTCCAATATTGTTTCTTCTATCTGAAGAAACTTCAAAATTTCACTCTTGCCTCTTTGTGTATGTTCAGAAAGAAATCTTTTAAAGACCTCTGACATTATTTTGTTGTTGTTTTTCATCCTATATGTATCATTTTCTTTTTGGCTTTTTTCTTTTTGTTCTCATGTATTTTATTTCATTTCATGCACCTTCCTTAATTGCAATATTATTTAAATTTCCTACATATCTATAGTCTTGGGTATTTGCAAAGCAAATTTGTTCAGATCTGGTTTTCAATGTAGGAATCCTACAAATCCTTTTCCATTAATGATTAGGCTCAGGTTAGCAGAGCATGTCACCTGGGGTTGCATCTAGAACTCCTTTACTCTTCAGAATGCCCTATTCTATTCCTTCCTGTAGTTTCTGATAGCCATAAAATAGTATTGTGTTATTCCAGTTTCCTTTTTATTTAAAGGTCTTTCTCATGATTGCTTGAAGAATTTGTTGTTTTTCTTTGGAATTATTCAATTTAATACCTATATGTCTTGGAGTTTTCAGCATAGAATTTTTTCCCTGGGGGCAGTCTATGCATTCTTTTCACTGACAGTTTGTTTTCTGTATTCAGAAGTTGTGGTTAACATCCTCCAAGTCCTTTAGACTCATAACCCTAGGAGTCATCCTAGATTCTTCACTATCTCTCACTCCTATATCCAAGATGGTGCCAAGCACTGTTGGGTTCATCTGTATAGACTGCAAGTAGCAGAAGCAATTACACATCCTGACTTATTAGGTACTAGGGACAGCATCATTTAGTCTGGGCCATTCTTGTGACTGCTGGTTAAGACTGACCTACCTGCAAAGGATGTGTAGATGAGAGAGGTGCAGAAGTATCAGTGGGTGCAGCATGACAGAAATGTCAAGACTATCTAGCCGGTGAGTAGGCTGACAAGATGTTCCAAGGATTATTGGTAAGGAGGCTTATGCATCGTTCCAGACTATGCTCATCGGTGGAGTTCATAAACTCTCCTATGTACAACTTTAATATGAATGTTATGTACAATGTACCTGCATCTAGCCTATTTTTGCAGGATAATTTGCCTGTGAGTAAACTATACCTAGATTAATGCACAGAAGCTGTTTGTTCAATGCTGGATTTACTAAATGATGTTTCCTATAACGTGATCAAATATTTGAGAGAGATATGTCCAGATAAGCATGTAAGAAACAATCTTAAAATAGTAAGGGGATGGATGTAGGGGTGTCCTGGAATAGGCTTGAACTAGTTTTAGGGACTACTGTTAAATTTTCAGTGTGGGCATCTGTACCTCAAAAATTGGCAAATGCTACAAATCAGGACTTGAATCACTCTTTTGTTTAATTTTAGATTTTAAAAAAGGGATGGATAAAATGTAAATAATGCAGATTGTTTAAGAGGGTGTTACTTGCACACTTTTTTTCTCTGAAGAGCCAGTTGTTAAACACTCACCAACATACTTTGGATGGATTATGTATTTTTCTATGTATGTACTAATTTACATATTTCAACAAAACACCCCCATTAGAATATAAGCTTTTTGAGGGCAGAGACTGTTTTTGACTTTTCTTTGTATCCCAGTACTTGGGACTGTGCCAAGCTTAATAAATGCTTGTCAGCTGACTGATTGATGGGTAGGAAATTAAGCATGAATTCTCTGAAAGCAATACAGGGACCTCACTGTTTGAATTCAGCATCAATTAACAAGAATTCTTTGTAATTAGCTCTTTGGGATGTTATCCCCAAAGCATCTGAAGTTTTTCCTCTTTGAACATTTCATCTTCTAAACTTTAAATTGTTCAGGGACTATACAGAATCCCCAGAAAGCAACAGAAGATTTAAATTTACTTATGGCTTCAGTAGTTGATTCTTTGGAGTTTTGCTCTGTCATGCAACAGTTTTGAAAGAAATGGAAATGTGAGTTTGGGCTTTGCATTAAATCCTTTCATATTCTTAACCTTTAGGAATGATGCGTGTTCTTTTCAGGGATGATCAAATTTTGTTGACTGAGAAGCTGATGTATCTCATATACCAACAGAGATTGGGAAGCTATCAAATCATCTCCACTTCTGACTTACATTTTGCTATTGAATTCCACACAACCTCAAACCCCAGAAAGTCAGGCTCAATCCTACTCACATAAATATAACACAATTTAGCACTGAAATTTGAGAGATTCTGGCAGTTTGTTGAATTGAAAAACCACAACTGAAAGGGGAAAAAAAAGGATATAATAAGTTCTAGTCCTGCCTGTGCTGCAGACTGGACATGTGTCTCTGTGTAAGACACTTAAACTCTCAGTGCCCCAGGAAACTTTTTAAGACTGTGAATTGCAGTCAGAGTGCTCACCTGCATTGGTGGAGGTGGTGTCCTCATCTGGGAGTTTTCTGTATCAATTTGATCACAGATTCAGCCCTTATCCCTATCCCTAAAAAGCAAGAAGGAATTAAAGCCATGAGGAGAGTGTGTGGATAGATTTCAAGGTAACTATAACTGTAGTGGTAAAAAAGTTACAACTTTATGTTCACTAACCTCTAACTAAAACTTAGTATTTCCTTCAATTATGGATTTAAAAAATTTAAATTAATTTTTTTCAAGTGAAAAGAATCAGTAATTATTTTTAAAAAAAATTATTTTAAGGGGTCCTTTCATTTCCACCTGATTGCCAAAGATGTCTATGATATTAAAAAGATGAAGTGAAAATCACTTCTTATTAAATTTCCTATTTTCAAAGTATTTTTATGGTACTAATTTTAAATAGATTTTATTCTCCAGGACAAGAATTGAATTTCCAGTTATTTACAGTACTGAGAAAGTGCAATGTTGTTCATTTCTCTCCCTCTGCACATATTCAAGTAATTCAGAATGCCCAGACTTCCACAGTAGCTACTGCCTTGACTACAGATTTTGAGTCCTTCAGTTTTTGGAAAGCTGTGTGGAATGCTCTTTCTTCTGGTGTGTTTAGTTGACCTCTTCAGTGGTGGGTCCAGAAGAAGCATCTCCAGATGGGGCTCCTCTGCTTCCTTGGAAGCCACCAGGCATGCCTCCTGGTGTGCCCTCTGCACTCTGGTACAGCTTAGTAATGATGGGGTTGCAGACCTCCAATTCTTGCTGCTGATGCTCAGATTCTTGCTTCTCAGCAGTCTGGTTCTTCTCCAGCCAGTTGATTATTTCATTACGTTTGTCAAGGATATTCTGTTTGTCTTCACCACCAATTTTGCCTTGCAGTTTTTCATCCTCTATGGTAGCCTTTATGTTGAAAGTGTAAGATTCAAGAGAATTCTTGGAATACACCTTGTCTCTCTGCTTTTCATCCTCAGCCTTGTGTTGCTCAGCCTCCTGGACCTGGACCATATGCTCAATGTCTTCTTCACTCAGATGTCCTTTATCATTGGTAATAGTGATCTTGTTCTCTTTGCCTATGCTCTTTTCCACAGCAGAAACATTGAGGATGCCATTTGCATCAATGTCAAATGTTACTTCAATCTGAGGAACACCCCTGGGTGCTGGGGGGATTCCTGTGAGCTCAGATTTGCCAACCAGATTGTCATCCTCCATGCTTTTTTAATCAATATTCTTCCTCTAAATTCTTAAGTGTAAGAAGCTGGGAGAAAAAGGTTCCTTGGACAGAAACAGAGCAGTTGGGATTGGGCATCAGGGCTGATCAAATAGTAACAATGAGTGTTAACTATCTATTTGACTATAAAGGCAGGAAGGAAATGAAATAGTGGTTAGAGAGCTGCCCAATGTTGGGGGGGCCAGGCATTGTTTATTTTTTAAGACAAAGGACTTGTGTAAATCTTAATATAGTAGTGAAGGAGAAGTTTGGGGGAAAAGGAAAATACCAGAGAGTAAAGGCATTTGAAAGCTTATTGAACTTGAAAGAAATAAAACTCAGGGGAATATGATGGACCATTTAAAATATCTGAAGGGCTACCAGGTGAAAGGGATTGGATTTATTCCATGTAATTCTGAAGGGTATAATCAATTAGTAGAAATTACAGGAAGCTAAATTTACTCTCAATCTAAGGAAGCATTTCCTAACAATTAAAGGAAAAAAATGAAATAGATTTTCTCATAAGGTGAGTTCTTTGTAACTATACAGAGGCAAGATGACTTCCTGCTGGGATATTGTAGAAAGGATGCCTGAATGGGGTGAAATGTTGAACTAGATGGCACCTTTGAATTCAATTTTTTTTGGCTTACACCATTCTAAATCCTTGATCAAGTTAAGGGACCAAAATCAATTTTTATTAACAACATTAAAAAAATCTGTAAGAAGCATGATTACTTCTGCTGTTTGATTTTTTTTTACAAAGAGTCCAGGACTTATTTAAAATTTAATTTAAAATTAATTTTAAAATAAAAAAATTAATTTTAAATTTAAAAGCATCTTACTAACAATAGTCACAGTTGAGAGAAAACTTTTAAAATAACATTTTATGCATATCTTTTGTTTTTATGCCATCTTCATTTTTTAATATATTCCTTCCTCATGTCCCACCCAGTTAGCCATTCCTTAAGTGAACCATATCTAACAAAGATTTAAAAAAGAGAAAGAAAAAAAGACAGTTCATTAATCAATATATCAGCTGATTTGGGCAGGCTAGGTAATGTTTCACACTGACTGTCTTTCACCTTCATAAAGAAGGGAGGGAGGGAGGTGCATTTTCTTGAGATATGACATTTCATAGGTCCCTGTGCATCAGGGCTGGAGGAAAAGAATGTAAAGTTGTGTGTTTCTATCATAAACATGAATGTCTTTTCTGAATTTCTTTTCCATAAGCGTTTCATTTTCTTAGTGAGTTGCTCTGAGTCAACTAGATGGTGAAGTGGATACAGTGATGGATCTGGAGTCAGGAACACCTGAATTAAAATTCTCCTGCAGACATTTATTAGGTATGTGACCTTGGGCAAGTCACTTTCCCCAATTTTTTCAACTGTAAAATGGGAATAATAATAGCACTTCCGCACAATGTTATTGTAAGAATCAAATGAGATAACATTTGCAAAGCATCTTGCACATAGTAGGTACTATACAAATGTTAGCTATAATTATTATTATGAAAGAAACAAACATTTTAAAGACTCTTTAAAGGGTTTAAAGCTGTAGAATAATAACACTAACAATTTTTCTACAGAGTAGAGTAAACCTGAGGTCACTTTCATGAAGTGACCAATCAATAAGCATTTATTTTATTTGTCTTTTTGGAGAGGGGAAGGCAGGGCATTTAGGGTTAAGTGACTTGTCCAACGTCACATGGCTAGTAAGTGTTAAGTGTCTGAGGTCAGATTGAGCTCAGGTCCTTCTGACTCAAGGGCTGGTGCTCTATTCACTGTGCCACCTAGCTGTGTAACAATAAGCCTTTATTAAGCTCCTTCAGGTGAGTCAGGTGGATCATGGGTAGCACAGTAAAGTGCTTCCTGAAGTCAGGAAGACTCATCTACTTAAGTTAAATCTAGTCTCAGATACCTACTAACTGTGTGACCCTGGGCAAGTCACTTAAGTCTGTTTGCCTCAGTTTCCTCATCTGCAAAATGAGCTGGAGAGGGAAATGGCAAACCACTGCAGTATCTTTGCCAAAAAAACCCCAAACACCCCAAATGGAATCATGAAGAGTTGGACATGACTGAACTGACTGAACAACAATAATGTGCCAGATATTGTGCTGGGCACTGGGTATGCAAAAAACCAAACCAAACCATACCCAATGAGACTTCCCCCTTGAGAAACTTACATTCTTTTGGGATGAGATCACATGTACACATAAAAGCATTTCCAAAATACATGCTATATAAATGCAAGGCAGTTTCAGAGAGGAGACATTAGTAGCTGGGGAAGGTTGTCTTTGTCCTTTGTTCTCGAAGAGGACCATGACATCAGGGAAATGATGACATGGATTGTTGACTTGGATTTGAGTGAGTGAGGGCTTAAAGACCTCATATAGAAAGTAGGGTTTGAACTGAAATTTGAAGGCAATTAGGTATTCTAAGAAGCAGGGGGGATGTGTTCCAGGTATAGATGACAGCCTGTGCAAAGACATGAAGACTGTAGAGGAAATTTTGTGTGTAAAGAAAAACAAGAAGGCAGTTTGGCTGAATTGTAAAGAGCATGAAATTTAAGTATAGACTAGAAAGGCTGCCAAATTCTATGTGAGCTAGAGAAGTGATCTTTGCTGAGTACAGGATTTACTGTCGCTAAGTTAAACATTATGAAATGTTCTTCTCTTTCCATATCTACAGATAAAAGATGAAAAACGCGATAAAAGGAGAAAATCACACCATTTGGACCTATTTTGTTTTGGAGGGATTTTCTAAGTATCCACAGTTAGAGGTAGTTCTCTTTGCATTCAGTCTGGTAATGTACCTGATCACGCTTCTTGGGAACAGCACTCTTATTGTAATCAGCATCCTGGATCTTCGCCTTCATACCCCAATGTATTTCTTCCTAGGAAACCTTTCCTTCATGGACATCTGTTATACAACCTCCTCCATTCCCGCTTTGCTAGTGAACTTGTTGGCCACAGAAAAAACGATCATCTTCTCGGGATGCATTCTGCAAATGTATCTCTCTCTTGCCATGGGATCCACAGAGTGTGTACTCTTGGCTGTGATGGCATATGACCGCTATGTGGCCATCTGTAATCCCTTAAGATACTCTATTGTCATGAACCAAAGGATATGTGCCCAGATGGCAGCTGGGTCGTGGATAACGGGCTGTCTTACAGCACTCTTAGAAACAAGCTCTGCTTTGCAAGTGCCTCTTTGTGGAAATGTGATTGATCATTTCACTTGTGAAATTCTTGCCATGCTGAAACTGGCCTGCACCAGTTCCTTGCTCATCGATATGGTTATGCTAGTGGTCAGTGTGCTCCTCCTTCCCATTCCTATGCTCTTAATTTGTATTTCCTACTTTTTCATCCTTTCTACCATCTGGAGAATTAACTCAGCTGAGGGAAGAAACAAAGCTTTTTCTACCTGTGGAGCCCACCTGACTGTGGTGATTTTGTACTATGGGGCTGCCCTATCCATGTACCTCAAGCCCTCATCAGCAAGCTCGCAAGAAACAGACAAAGTCATCTCTTTACTTTATGGGGTGCTGACTCCCATGCTGAATCCCATCATCTACAGTCTGAGGAACAAGGAGGTCAAAGAGGCTGCAAAAAAGCTACTGAGGAGAAATTCTCCTTTGTCAGAAAAATGAAAGGTTCTGATAGGAATAGGATCTTGTCACACTTGCGAGAGTAAATCACCCTAATAGAGCTATGCTGAGGAATAGCTGAGGTGATTGAACACTTAAAACCCTGCTTTTGATCATTTATTCTATGAGCTGATAACACATGATGTCAGTATTACAATAAAAACGACATATATCATACCCAGAGGCAGCATGCTGTCATAGAACAAAATGCTGGATCTAGGATCGGGGTCTCTGGTTTCAATGAGATACTTAGTCCTCATCATGGGGGAGCCCTGTCATCTCTCTGGGTTTCAATTTCCTTATCTGTAAAATCAAAGTAATAATATTCATGCTACCTATCTCACAGGGTTGTTGTGAGGAAAAACCTCGTGAGATCCCAAATGCTATAAAAATGTGGAATATTAATAAATAAATAGAATGTTTGCTTCAATATAGGATAGTGCATTTCAATGCAAATGTATTAGCATTTCCTTTACTGCTTATTTTTCTTTTATGTTTCATGGATATAAGTAGTAATATTCACAATGATGGCCATTCTGTGTCTTTCCTCCATTTAGAAAATACTTGCTGCTTAAAATTCACTGCCTCTAGGATGTCTTTCCCAATGAATCCAAGTAAAATTCATATTCTTTTTTGCCTTACATTCAAGGTCCCCTACAATCTGCCACTGTGTTCGCTCATCTCATTCTTGTTGGTGACTTCATCAGCTCCCAGGAGTTCAATGATGATCTCTAGACAACTCCGAGTCATAAATAGTTAGCCTTACTCTCTCCTGACCTTTAATCCTGCATTACCAGCTACTTATTAGACATTTCAAAATGAATGTCTGCAGGCCTTTCACACTCAGTATGTCCAAAACAGAATGCAATATCTTTCCTCTCTCAAACCCAGTGCTTTTCTGAACTTTCTAATTACTGTCAGTTAGCAAATATGGAGTCAAGTCATCCTTGACTCCTTACTCACTCACCCCAAATATTCATTCATGTAACACCAAGACTTATTTCTACCTCCACAACACCTCTCACATTTGAGCCCATCCCTCTCTTCATATGGGCAGACTGTCATCACTTTTTGTCTGTACTACAGAAATACCTTCCTAAATGGTATCTCTCCCCACTCCAATCTATTCTCCAAACAGCTGCCGAAGTGATTTTCCTAAAGCATAAGTCCAATCGTGTCACTTCTTTGCTCAAAAAACTTTGCTTGAAAAAACTTCTGTTACCTTGAGGATAAATTCTTCTGTTTATGATTTAAAGACCTTTCCGACCTGGCTGCATTCTCCTTTTCCATTCTCCTTAAACAGTATTCTTCTCCCGCCTCCTCCACACATTCCTCAGTGCTACCATACTGGCCTTCTTGGTATTTCTTACATGGAACACTCCATATCCCATTGCCATGCTTGTGCATTGTGCATTTCTGGAATTCTCTCCTCCCTCACCTCTGCATTTAGTAATCCCTGGTTTCCTTTAAGACTCAAATCAAAGGTCACTTTCTATATAATGCTTTTTTTGGTTTCCTCAGCTGCTGGCCCCTGCCACCCCAAGAAAGCCTTGTATTTCCTTGGTGGTGGTTTTATATAGATGTGTCCCCCCTTAGAATCTAAGCTTGGGGCAGTTAGGTGGCACAGTGAATAGAGTACTGGCCCTGGAGTCAGGAGGACCTGAGTTCAAATCTGGCCTCAGACACTTGACACACTTACTAGCTGTGTGACTTTGGGCAAGTCACTTAACCCCAGCTGCCCTCCAAAAAAAAAAAAAAAGAATCTAAGCTCCTCAGAGGCAGGAATTGTTTTCTTTTTCCTTTGTATCTATAGTGATCAGCACAATACCTGACATAAGAGAGGTGCTTAATAAATGCTTTTTGATTCGTTATTACTCTCCTCCAAGTATTGTTTGTCCTGGTTAAATTATAATGCTCTTTGCCCTGCAAAAACCACATGTGCTTGCTGACCTTGCGTGCCTTTGTGACTGGAATTTCCTCCCTCTTCAACTTTGCCTATTGAATTTCTACCTTCTCCACAGGGTTTTCCCTGATCCAACTTCCCACTTACTCTACACTTCTAATGCCCCCATTGGTTAGAAAAGTTTTTTTTCCTGGACCTCACAAAGCACTTTGTTTAGCGCTGCTCTAGTCAACAACAAGTGGCCATCTCTTAAGGGTCTTCCATGTGCCGAACTCCAGGGAGACAAAGTTGAATCCCAGCTCTGCCACTTTGGGTAACCTGAGGCAATTTACTTAACTTCATTTAC
>CM053599.1:182348640-182378890 GCA_028646575.1 Pseudocheirus occidentalis | reverse complement strand
GGGAGTCCCAGAGCCTATGCCTCATCATATCCACTAAGCATCTAACTGCCTGTTAGTTACCTACCTCTAAAATATGATTTATCAGCTGGGTGGAGGTGTAAATCAGTTAATTGTGTGTGTGTCTGTGTGTATCTGGTTCCTGATAGCTACCTTCCCCTCTCCCCCATACATACACACACATTGTGCCTCACACATTGATTTTGTTTCCTAACAAACACGTGGTGTAACAAAAAGTCTTGGTGCAGTTTTAAGCTTTAATAGCTTAAAACATTCCTTTCCCAGCACACACCCTGAGATATGGAACCCTCTCTTATAACACAAAAAAAGTTAAGTAGAACCAGCCAGTCTTGGGACTGTGGCTGAGAGCCCACATAACAGCCCTCACCTCTATCTGCAGCAGCTGTGCTTTGTCATTTGTTCTTCTGGACAAAGAGCAGTCATTACAGTTAATCAGTTTCATTTGCATTATTGCAGTCATTTTCTGTATTCTTGTTCTGCTTGTTTACCTCTGCATTTGCAGAATCACAGAGTTTGAGAGTCGACTCCTCTTGACTCTCCTTTGAGCCATGCCTGGAAGGAATCTCCACTGTAATCTACCAGACAAGTTTCTGCCTGACAGCCTCTTGAGACTGCCCTTTGCACCTTGTCAGGAAGTTGTTTGTTTGTTTGTTTACCTGACATCAAATTCAAATTCACCTCTCTGCAGCTTCCACCCATTGCTCTTGGTCTTTGCCCCCTAGGGACAAATTGAGCAAGTCTGATCCCTTTGCTATGTGACAGCCCTTCAAATCCTTGAAACCAAATGTCATAGTCTCCCTCAGTCTTCTCTTCCTCAAACTAAAGGCCCTCAGTGGCCCTCAGTTCTTTCAGACTGTGCTTATAATGTCACAGACTTAGACACCTTCACTTGTGGTGGTCCTCCTCTGCATATTCTCCAGCATATCAATAGATTTCTTAAACTGCCATGCTCTGAATTGAATGGGAAACTGTAGATTGAGTTTGCTAAGGGCCAAGTGACTTGGCCCCTCCCTGTTGCCAAATGTAGCCTAAGACTACAATAGGTTTTTTGGGGGGCTTCCATGACTCATACCTGCTGACTCGCCTAGAGCTTTCTGTCTATTAAAATCTTCAGTCATTTTTTTCAGACAAACTGCTGTCTTCTTGTGGTACTTCAAAAATTGATTTTGTGTCCAAGTGCAAGACTTTACATTTATCCCTATTGAATTTTATCTTAGTAGATTTTGCCAAAGGTTTTCAGCCTTTCAGGATCTTCTTGGATTCTGATTTTGTCATCTCTGTTGTTAGCTGTTTTTCCCAGCTGGGTATGATCTGCAAATCTGATGAAATTATCATCTATCTATCCATTTATTTATTTATTTAATTTTTTAAATTTTTCATCTATCTTCTTTTTAATCCAAGTCATTGATAAATGTGTTGAACAGCAAAGGCCATACAGATTTCTGGGGCACTCTACTAGAGAGCTTTTTCTATAATTAACTTTGAACTATTATCAAGTACTTTGTGACTCTAACCATCTAGCCAGTTCTGAATCTAATTAATTGTCTCATTGTTTATAATTATCTAATTCATCTTTCCATTTTTTTCCATAAGAATAATGAGATATTTTATCAAAAAACAAATTCAAACTGAAAGTTGTAAAATTACAATAGCTAAGTTTGACCCTAAAGAAAGATATAGAGAAAACCCTTTCCTCCTCCTTTTCTCTCCTTCCCCCCCAACCCGCTTTGCTTCTTTACAATGGTGAAAGACCTTAAGTGTGAAACACTTTTAAGATATAATGGTAAAAATAACAAAGAAGAAAAAGGGGCAGCTAGGTGGCACAGTGGATACAGCACAAGCCCTGGTGTCAGGAGGACTTGAGTTCAAATCCAGCCTCAGAAACTTGACTCTAGCTATAGGACTCTAGGAAAATCACTTAATCCAGATTGCCTCACCCATGCTCCCCTTCCCCAAAAAGAATACATTGGTTATTTTTCCTAAATTCTGTTCCTTCTATTTTTTTCTTCTTAATTATAAAGGGATGGCTCTCTAGGAGAAGGGAAATGTAGGTGATATGAAAATCAGACATCTCAATAACATTTATTTTACTTGTTTCAATCTAGTAAAACTTCCCACAGCATTCCTCTCATATGCTAGGTAGTAAACCTGTCCGAAGAGAAAGAAAGAAATGAGGTTTATTCTGGCATTATTTGTTCTTAAAGAAGCTCAAGGTTTTAATGTACTGATGATGGAACTGTAAACTGATCCAGTCATTATGAAAAGTACTTTGGAACTGTGCCCCCCCCCAAACTATTAAATTGTGCATGCCCTTTGACCTAGTGATACCACCACTAATACAAAGAGCTCAGAGAAAGTAGGAAAGGACCAATGTGTATAAAAATATTTATAGCAGCTCTTTTTTTGTGTGGTGGCAAAGACCTAGAAACTAAGGTGATGCCCATAAATTGGGGAATGGCTGAAAAAAATTATAGTATATGTATGTGATGGAATACTCTTGTCTTGTAATAAGTGATGAAGGAGGTGGTTTCAGAGAATACTGGGAAGACTTATATGAATTTATACAGTGAGGTGAGCAGAACCAGGGGAATAATTTAAGCAACAACCCCAATATTGTAAAGGTAAACAACTTTGAAGGACTCGGGGACTATGATCAACACAATTCCAGAGGATTCGTGATGAAACGTACTGCCCATCTGCTGATAGAGAAGCAGATCTATATTATGCATATGTGTGTGTGTATAATTTTAATATGGCCAGTGTGGGAATTCGTTTTGCTTGACTATATGTAGTTTTAACAGGGCTTTTGTTTTTCTTGCTTTCTCAATTGGGGGAGGGAAGGAAAGACGGAGAGGTTGAAAAGGTGAGAGGAAAGGAATGTAGATCTAAAAATAAAATAAAATTTAATAAAAGTTCTGTATCTTTTTAATCATGTCATTTTCTAGCTGTTTGCTGACCATCTCTTTAATGATCTATTCTATTTTAAATACTCCCCAAAATGTTATGGATTTTGGTTGTGGTAAGACTTAGTGAAAGAGATGCAGTTCTATCTGTAATGAAATAGTATACCTATTTCTACATACTGAAATATTCATATGGATCTGTGATCCCATCATTTCAACAGTTCCCTTCGGTGATACGGATTGCAGCTTATCCATGCCTTCTCATTCTATGTCCATGTCCTTCATGACAAGGTGCCTACCCAGTATGCTGAAGTCCTTTCTTGATTTTTCCTGACATTGCAAGAGTACCAAAGGATGACTCTGTCTATCTGTAATCTTTCACTTGTTTCCCTTGACCAACTCATCTTCTCTTCCTGCCATACATTTCCTTGATGGTGACTCCTATTCTTCTGAGTTAATTGACAGTAGGTTGCAGCCTATCTATCTATAACCATCCTGTGTCTCTCCACTACACTCTGTATGGTACTCATTTTCACTTCTGAGGCAATTGTATTCCATTTCTTGCTTCCCTAGGACAATACCAGAAGAATTTTAGTATTGATAAGATGTGGCTAAGAAGTAATTGTTGGAGGGGCTATGAGAAGAAAGGCACGTTAATACATTGTTAGTGGAGTTTTTAATATGAGCATTCTTGAAAGCAATTTAGATCTTTACCTAAAAAGTCATCAAATTTTGCCTACCCTTTGACCCAGTGATAGTGTTACTAAGCACATACCGAAAAGAGATCAGAGTCAAAGGGAGAGGAAACATAGGTACAAAAGTATGGCAGCACTTTTTATTGAAGCAAAGAAGTGGAAACAAAGGGAGTGTCCGTTAATTGCAGCATGACTAAACAGGTTTTGTCATATAAAGGCAATAGAATATCATTGCATCAAAAGTAATGATAGAAGGAATAGATGCAGAGAAACCTGGGAAGACTTTAGTGAAACTGATTTTCTCTCTCTCTCTCTCTCTCTCTCTCTCTCTCTCTCTCTCTCTCTCTCTCTCTCCCTCTCTCCCTCTCTTTCAATCAGCCAAGATTTGCCTTCTCACCTTCCCACCCCAAATCCTGCCACCATTGAGAATCCAACAAACAAACAAAACAACCCATTATGCACATATGTAGTTAATCAAAACAAATATCCACATTGGCCATGTCCAAAAAAAAATTGTCTTATTCGGCTTTGAGATCTTCACCTCTTTATCAAGAGCTGGGAAGCAAGTTTCATCATTCATGGTCATTAAACTGATGAAGAGTTCAGCCCAATATTATTGTATCACATTTATATACCATAGCTTGTTTGTTCATTCCCTAATTTATAGGTACCCTTCAGACTCACTCTTTGCCACCTCAGAAAGAACATTGTACATCCTTAGAATTTGTTTTGCTTAGGACTAATCCCTTTAATTCACCTCCCCCCTTCTTTTATTTCCTTATTGAATGAAATGTTTCTCTGTTCCTATCTGTGTGTATTATTTATTTTGACAGTTTTAGATGAAAGCTAGATTCAAATGTTAGTTACTCCCTTTACACCAAGAAAGCACCCACTTACCTCCTTGTTTGTATGGAATTTTACTTGTGCACCCTGGTTTGTGAGATAATTTTCCCTAACCTTCCTTTCCTTTTACTTTACCATGATATAGTCCTCTCTCTCCATTCCTTTTTTTTTTTTTTTTTTTTGCTTTTTGGAGGGCAATTGGGGTTAAGTGACTTACCCAAAGTCACACGGCTAGTTTTTGTGTCAAGTGTGTGAGGTCAGATTTGAACTCATGTCCTGACTCCAGGGCCAGTGCTCTATTTACTGCACCACCTAGCCGCCCCTCCATCCTTTTCTCAAGATCATCAAGATATAACAGAACTGCTCTTGGGCTTTGTCTAATTGGCCTCCCTCTATAAACCCTAATGATGATAGAGTTCAAAGGGGACACATTTTCCCCATATTTGGATATAAGCAGTTTATTCTTGTTTAGTCCTTTTTCATTGTTTACTTCTGTTTACATTTAATGCTTCTGTTCACTCCTGTGTTTGTACTTTGCATTCTCTCCACAGCTCTGATTTTTTCTTCAGGATGCTTGGAAGTCCTCTATTTCATTTAAGTTTGATTTTAGTTTGAATTTCCCGCTATAGCATGATACTCAATTTCACTGGGTAAATTATTTTTGCCTGTGAACCCAAATTCTTTGCCTTCTGGATTATCATAGTTTAAGTTCCCCACTACTTTATACTGGTGTGATCTATATCATGTGTGATCCTGACTTTGGCTCCTTGGTACTTGAATTCTTTCTTTCTGGTTGCTTGCATTATTTTTTTTTTCTTTGGACCTGGAAGCTCTGGATTTTGGCTATGATGTTCCTGGAAGTTTTCATTTGGGGTTTTCTTTCAGGAGGAGATTCTTTTGATTACTGCTTTGTTATCTGGTTTTAAGAGATCCAGAAATTTTGTGGTTTTTTGAAATATCTAGGATTTTCTGTTGGTCATCATGATAGTCCAGGGATTTAATTTTTTTCTCCTTGATTTGTTTTCCAGGTCAGTTGTTTTTGCTTTTCTTACCCTTCTATTTTTTCCCACCCTTTTGACTTTGTTTTAGTATTTTTGATTGCCTTATGGAGCCCTTGACTTTTATTTGGTCCATTCGTATTTTCAAAGAGTTTGTCATTTGTGTATGGTTTTGTGCCTTTTCTGTGAAACTATTAATTCCCTTTCCAATTCTTTCTTCCATAAATCTCATATCTTTTCCATTTTTTTCCTCAAGTATTCTCATTCTATTTATAAAAACATTTTTTAAAACTTTATAAAATCTTGCATAATCTCTTCCAGGAATTCTAGCTGAGTTTGTGCCCAACCTGTGTTTTTCTCTGGGGCTTTGTAGATGTTTTGTACTAATTTCTTCTTCTACCATAGTAGCTCAGTAGCTCATTACAATGGAGTTCTTTTTTTGTTTGCCAGATATTAAGGCTGGACTTTCTGTCATTTCTGGGGAGAAGTTCTGGGCTGGTCCTGTTGTGTTTTCAGGAACAGTTTGGGACCTTCAAGCTTTCAGTACTCCTAAAGTAGTAGTCTTATTCAGGAAAGAGTTTGAGCTCTTTGAATTCTTGACCTGATCAAGAGTAGAATGCTGCTGTACTCTGCTCCTATCAGCCAACTGAAAAACTCTGTTGGCTCAGAGTGGCAGAAATGTAGGCCTTTTGGACCAAGATTCTCAATCTAGTTATTTTTCTCCAGGCTTGGCTACAGGTGGAAGTGAGACTTCATTTTGAACCTGAAATCTGAGCCACATCACTGTTCCTGCTACTGCTTCCACTGGCTTTTGGACTTGCTTCTTTCTCCATATATGATGTGGGGTCTCCCAACTTGGGAATACTGCTGTGCATAGGTCTGCTTTCATCTTCCATTGGTGACCAGGAACTGGGTGGTAGTTGACAAAGCTGACACTTAGCACATATCGAGTCCCTGTGCTCCAGTGTGTATTTCTGGGAGTGTCCTGGTATGGGCCTGAGACAACCTCTTGCCCTAATTCTCAACCTCTCCCTGGGTGTTAGAGTCCTCCATGGGCAATGGTTTGTCCTCTCTGTCTCACTCCCTGTACAAAGCTGGACTGGACAAAGGACTCATTGTGACCTTTTATGAATTTCCCCACCAAGATTTGATCTGGCACAATTTCTAGATCTCTTAGAAGTTCATGTAGAGGAACTCATTGCTTTGCTTCTTGTCACTCTGCCATCTTGACTTTGCCTTTAGAGAAAGATTCTTAACTGATTTTTGTGTCATGAGCTCCTTTGCCAGACTGGTAAAACCTAGGGGCACCTCAGAATAATGTTTTTAAATGCATAAAATACATTGGATCAAAGAAAAACAATTATTGGCATGTCATTGTCAAAATATTTACAAAAATCAAACTCGAGTTTATGGACCCCATGTTAAGAATCCTTAATCTTGGTTAAATGGGACTGGGGGAAGCTTTCTGTAGAAAGTAATATTTGAGTTGAGTCTTGATAATGTAGAATGCCTCTTAGCTTAGTACAGATGGGAGGACTAGGTATAGAATGAGATACATATTCTTTTTTAAAGTTGCCCTTTTTGTTGTGAATTTAACAAATAGCAACAAAGGAACATGTCTGTGTAACAAAATATATGCTGCATTAAGCTCCAAATAAATATGTGACGTACATATAAAATATCATGCCATAAACAAATGAGATGCAAAAGACATTTTTATTAACAACAAACTTATTTAATTATAGTTATTGCAGTATAGGGCTTTTATTTAGCAGAGAGGAGAGTGAGAATGTTAAGTGATAGCAGTAAAAAAAAAAAGGAAGAACAGTGAAAAAGAAGGAAACATTTTAAAAGTATTCTGAAGAGTACAGAAGTTGAGAATGAACACAGATAAGCAAGACAATATGAATTTTACCACATTAAATTACATATATGTGCACATAAAAGTGATACATGTGTGTGTATGTACACACACACACTTTTTAAAAAGAAGATTAAAAAACTTTGCTTTCAGCACAGTTTTTCTCACAGTATTCTTTTATGATCCAGACAGTCTTCCCAACTTTTTCTTCTTAAGTTCGGTTTCATTTTCTTCGCGAAGCACATCGTGGGCTGAGGTATTAGTGTACAAATGTGATGGTTCCTCTGTCACTGATGATGAAAATATATAGTTACTGGAACACTGAGAAATTGGTTCCATTTTCTGTTTGTTGTTTTCCTTCCATTCTCACCTATGAATATTCTGTCAATGAGGAGGCTCAGTTAGGTGTCATGCCAAATTATCTTTAGACTTGTTTTCACTTCCATTGTGACATTACTCATTATTTTTAGCTCTCCTCCTCCATCATGTTTTACCAAGGAGTTTGTATTCTAAAACAATGTTGCCCTCTTCCTGCTATCTGTGACATTACTCATCATCTTCAGCTCTCTTCCTCTGTAATGTTTTCCCAATGAGTTTATATTCTAAGCCAATGTTGCCCTTTTGCTGCCAACTCTCTCCACTTGGCAAGTAAATCAGTTGTTTGTTTCAGATGATTTTTGAGCTCTTGTAACTTAGTGTGGTGACTCTCATTGGATTGTTTCAACTTTTATAGAATACCCAGTGCCAAATTGATGGACACTCCATTAATTTTCATTTCTTTGCTATAGCAATAAGTACTGCTATAAGTATTTTTGTTTATATGAGTCCTTTCTTTCTGACTTTGATCTCTTTTGGTATGTGCTTAGTAGTTGTATTGCTGGGTGAAATAAGTAGACACAGTTTAATGACTTTCTGTGTATAGTTCTAAATTGCTTTTCAGATTGTCAAGACCAATTCACAGTTCTACCGTAGTGCTTTGTGTTTGTCCTGTAGTCCTGCTAATAGCTCTCATTTTCTTTTTTTGCCATCTTTGATAATCTTATGGGTGTAAGGTAAAAAAGTCAATATTGTTTTAATTCTTACTTTTTATATAATTTCCCTTAAAATTCTTGACCTTTTGTTCCTCTAGATGAATTTTATTTTTTTTATAGCTCCTTGAAGTAATCCTTTTATAGGTTGATTGGTATGTCACAGAACAAATAAGCTGATTTTTTAGTAGTTTTGTCTTTTTTTTTGTTATATACCGTCAGCCAGTCCATGAACAATTAAATATTTCTCTAATTATTTCAGTCTTTTATTTCTGTAAAATGTTTTATGCTATAAAATGTTATATACTTCCTTTCTGTGTCTAGATAGGTAAGTTCCCAAATATTTTATATGTTCTGTTGTTAGTTTAAATGAATTTCTCTTTCTACTGGATATTTTTGTTATATAAAGAAATGTTGATGGTTTTGTGGATTTCCTTATATTCTGCAACTTTGCTGAAAATTATTGTTTTGCTTAGCTTTTTGACTTGACTCTTCTGGCTTCCTTAGATAGACCATTAGATAATCTTCAGACCATGATTGTTTTCTTCCCCCTTGCAGGTTCTAATTCCCTCAATTTCTTTTTCTTGTCTTCTTGATAAAGCTAACTCTATGCTCATATATATATGCTCTAAGCTCCCTTCTCTACCTGCTTTACAAAGAGGAAAATGGGGTGAAAAAGAAGGAATATGATCAACACTAGAAACCTGATTATTTTCTGTGAAACTATTTTCATTTCACTGCCCTTCCTCTTCTCCTTGCCCTGACCTCAATCACTGATTCTTACCTTTTCTTTCTTTCCCTTTAATCCCTCCAAAATAGAAATTTGTTTTTCCAGTGACTATTCCTTCTTGGACTCTATTCATCCTCTTAAAACTTTCTCTCCCTTTTTTTGTTCTTGCCTGTCCCCTTATTTAACTTAATGTATTTTTAAGCCTAACTCTTGTGTTTGTATTTGTGTAGTGTGTGTGTATACATGAGTTCAACCTTACTTTGTATGGTTCAGAAAAGAATGAAGCCCAAATGATGCCTGATTTCCACACACCTTGCTCCTTGTTTTTATAATTCCCTCAGGCATCTCCTTCTTCATCTATTCCCTCGTATAGTCCTTTCTTCCTTTACTTTCTTAAGATCAAACCATTCCCAGGCCTTCAGTTAGTCTTATTTTCCTCCATATGTGATCCTTGAAAGACATTCATGTCTTTTCTTTCCCTGTTAGAAAAATTACTTGTTCATCATTTAGCTCCTTCCAATCACTCAATTCTATTTACCTTTTCAGGTTTCTGTGTTTACATCTGAAAGTTTACACTGAATCCTGGTGTTTAAGTCCTCTCTTCCATTAAAGATTCTATTTCTTCCCCTGTAGGATTATATTCCTTCTTCTAGCATAAATTAGTCTTGGTTGTATTCCCTAGCCTTCTGTCTTTTGAAATGGCTTATTCTCAGTTTTTCCCCATTATTTGTAGTAGTTACTGTTAAGATTTAGGTGGTCCTTGTTATCTGAATTTTCTAGTAGCTTACAGCATTTCTTTTTTTATTTTGATATTCTCTAATCTTTTCAATTGGCATCCCTTTCAGGAGCTAATTGGCAGATTATTTCCAGTTTTACCTTGTCCGTTAGTTGGATCTGGGCAGTCTTATTTATGTCTCCTTGAGATATGGTATCCAGGGAATTTCCCCCCATAGTTTTCAAATAGTCCAATAATTCTTAAAGTATTTTTCCATTTTATGTTTTCCAGGTTAGTTTTTTTTTGTAGTAGATACTTTATATTTTATTATATTTTTTCAATCTTCCAACTTTGTTCCAATATTCCTTTTTGTCTTTTGGAATCAATGAGTTATTTGCTCCATTCCAATTTTTAGGGACACTGTTACTTAGATAAGGTTTCCCACTTCCTATTATAAAGCACTGATTATCCTTACAATTTTTCCTCCCAAGTTCTTCTTTCACTTTTAGTTTCATTTTAATCTCTTGCTTCATTGCTTCCAAATTTTCTCTGTGGTCAAATCACTTCTCTCTCCAAAGCTTTCTTATATTGCTTTATTTGTATCTCCAACTTCAATTTCTGCTTTGAGACCTTGTGCAAGGCCCTGACTCTACTTCTTTCCACACTTCTGGATGGGTCTGGTGATACCCTGTTTTGTTCTGACTTTGGATTCCTGTGTTCTTGCTGTTGACTTCCACCTCTCCTGATGCTTTTGTGCTCAGAGCTCTGATAGTTTTCAGGTCCTTCTATGTTGTCCAGGGTCACAGTATTTTAGTCTTAAGGGCCATTTGGAGTCTGGACAGGGTCAGGGGTCATCTCAAGACAAAGCCTGCCTTTTTGTGTTCTCTTTATTGTTAACTGTTTTTTTTTCTCTTTAGATTCCTTAATCATTATTCAATCTGATGCCTTAAATCTTTGCAGAAGTAAATTTGGGAAAGCTGATCTCTGGTATAGCCTTTCCCACTATCTCTGAAGAGGTGGGGGATACTGAATTCAATGTCAGACTTTTATAGCATGTGCGTTGGTTTTGCTGAACATTTTCCCTTAGCTACTTTGGCAGTCTAAAGCTGATTTTAGATGGGAGAATCATGGGAGTCTTTATCAACAAAAAGCAGAGTTTTACAGACTATAGACTATCACTTTAAAAGAGGGAAAGAAGAAAGAAGGAAACTGAGAAAAGAATATGCAAGTAATGTAGCAAGTATGCTATGAAACAGTTCTCCAAGAATGCTGATCACTATTCACTGGGAGCATGGAAAGAGGGGAGATTAGGTGAAACGGCCTAGACAGTCTGCTCTTTTTTTTTTAAAGTTCATTTATTTTTAGTTTTCAGTATTCACTACCACAAGTTTTAAATTTTCTCCCCCTCCTTCCCCTGCCACCTCCCCAAGATGATATGCAATCTGATATTGGGTCTACATATACATTCCTACTAAACATATTTTCATATTAGTCATATTGTATAGAAGAATTAGAAGGAATGGGAGGAACCACAAAAAAGAAAACAAAAGAAGAAAATAGTGTGATTCATTCTGCATTCCAACTCAATAATGCTTTCTCTGGATGTGGATGGTATTTTCCATCATGAGTCCTTTGAAATTGTATTAGGTCCATGCATTGCTGAGATGGGATAAGTCTATCAAAGTCAGTTATCGCACATTGTAGCTGTTACCCTGTACAATGTTCTCTTGGTTCTGCTGACTTCACTTAGCATCACTTCATATAAGTCTTTCTAGGTTTTTCTGAAGTTCACCTGTTTATCATTCCTTTTTAAAAGATTTATTTACTTATAGTTTATAACATTAAGTTCCACAATCCCTTGAGTTCCAAATTTTTCTCCCCCTACTCCTCTCACCATGGTGACATGCATTCCAGTATAGGTTCTACGAATACCTTTAGATTAAACATTAGTCAGGTTGTAAAGAAGAATTATATAACCAATGGAATGAATGAGAAAGAAGAAACAAAATAAAACAAAACAAAAAAGAGAGAGCAAGTAGTTTGCTTCAATCTGCATTCAGACTCTGTAGTTCTTTCTCTGAATGTGGATAGCCCTTTCCATCATGAGTCTTTTGGAGTTGTCTTTATAACTTTGCATTGCTGAAAGGAACCAAGTCTATCAAAGTTAGTCATCACAGATACGATGTGTTTGTAATTGTGTACAAAGTTCTAGTTCTGCTCTTTTCACTCAGCATCAGTTTATATAAGTCTCTCCAGGTTATTATGAAGTCCATCTGTTCCTCATTTCTTTCTTTCTTTTTTTTTTTTTTTTTTTTGCTTTTTGGAGGGCAGTTGGGGTTAAGTGACTTGCCCAAGGTCACACGGCTAGTTTTTTTGAGTTAAGTGTCTGAGGCTGGATTTGAACTCAGGTACTCCTGACTCCTGGGCCGGTGCTCTATTCAGTGCACCACCTAGCCGCCCCATTCCTCATTTCTTATAGCACAATAGTATTCCATTACTTTCATATACTATAACTTATTCAGCCATTCCCAGTTAATGGGGATCCCTCACTTTCCAGTTCTTTGCCACCACAAAAAGAGCTGCTATATTTTTGTACGTGTGGGTCCTTTCTCTATTTTTATGATTCTAAGAGAATTCTAAAAATTCTTCCCCAATTTTCTACTTCCCTCCTAATCTTGGTTCCATTGGCTTTGTTTGTGCAAAAAAATTTCAATTTAATGTATTCAAAAGTGTCCGTTTCATAATGTACTCTATCTCTTGTTTGGCCATAAACTCCTCCATTCTCCATAAATCTTCCAGATAAACGATTTCTTGCTCCCCTAATTTGTTTATAGTATCAGCCTTTATATCTAAATCATGTACTCATTTGGATTTTATTTTGGTATATGGTGTTACATGTTGGTGTATGCCTAATTTCTGCCATTCTGTTTTCCAGTTTTCCCAGCAGTTTTTGTCAAATATTTAGTTCTTATCCCAGAAGCTGGGGTCTTTGGGTTTATCAAACAGTAAATTACTATAATCATTGACTATTGTATCTTGTGTACCTAAACTAGTCCACTGATCTACCCCTCTATTTCTTAGTCAGTACCAAGTAGTTTTTATGATTGCTGTTTTATAATACAATTTAAGATCTGATATGGATAGGCCACCTTCCCTAACATTTCTTTTAATTAATTTCGTTGATATTCTGGACCTTTTGTTTTTCCAGATGAATTTTGATATGATTTTTTCTAGTTCTATAACATTTTTTTTTTGGTAATTTGATTGGCATAGCCCTGAATAGATAAATTAATTTAGGTGACAGTCTATTGCAAGCATTCTACCATGTTATAAAATTTAGAACCACATGTGACCTTCTAGGTCCTTGAGTGTGGCCTTTTGATGGAGTCCAAGTTTTACAGAACAAATCCTTTTATTAAGGGAATTTTTTTTTTTTTTTGTGGAGTTTGGGTTGTACTTAAGGACCTAGAGGGCCGCATGTGGCCTTGAGTCCGAAGGTTCCCTACCTCTGTTCTAAACCAAATGTAATTGTAGTATAGTACGCTCTTCTGTAGTAGGACAGGTAGTCCACTGGTTTAAGGGAAAGTTTCAGATAACTTTATCTTTATTCCAAAGAAAAGGCTACAGTCTTTGGAACAGCTAGGGAGGGTGGAATGGAAGGACTTAACTTTTGAGGAGTAAGAATGAGCAGAGATTTATCTTTATGATTTGAGTTTATACTTGAAATACTTGAAGTCATTTTTTTCAGGCTTCAGTCACTTTGTGAAGATACTTGGATTGACAGCTCCCTCCTTCCTCATTTTTCGCCAGCTATAGATTTTATTAAGAACCTGAGTTTTATTGGTCTAGGTTTGAATCCTAACTCTGCTCTTACTTCATTCTGTGGCCTTAGGCAGTTTATTTCATCTTTCTTTACTGCTGGAAAATGAGAGAGTTGAAGTAGGTAGTCAGTAGACTTTTCATAGACATATTCAGTGAACTCTAATGGCTCTCTATTGCCTCCAAGATCAGAAAGAAAACCCCTGTTTAGTGTTTAAAGCGACCTGGCCCCTTCCTGCCTTTCCACTCTTTTTACACCTTACTCCCTTCCACCCTGCTGTTCCTTAAGCAAGGCACTTCATGGCTCTGCTCAGGACCATCTGTCACCCTCTGTCCTCTACCTGGCACTCTTTCCCTCCTCACCTTTGCCTTCTGACTGACTTCCTTCAAATCTCAGCTAAAATCCCACCTTCTATCAGAAGCCTCTTCTATTTCTCCTTAACTTTAGTACCTTCCCTCTGGCTTTATCTCTCATTTATCCTGTACTGTTTATCCTGTTTGCCTATTGTTGATTGAATGTTATCTTCCCCACCCCTTTAGATGTAAGCCCCTTGAAAGAGACCATCTTTTGCCTTTCTTTGTATTCCCGGTGCTTAGCATAATGCCTGACTCATAGCAGGTGTTTTAATCAATACTTGATGACTGGACTTACCAAATCCATTGATAAACATTTGGTAAGTACTTAACCTTACTATATTCAAGTCACCAGGCATATAAAGATCAAAACAAAGTAATGAGCTCTTTCTTGCCTCGAAAGAACTCTAAACAACATGGGGCAAAACAACTGAAATTTCTATAGTGCTCTCAAGTTTACTGAGTTTCATTTTATTTATTTATTTATTCATTTATTTATTTATTGTGTTTCATTTTATTCTAATAGCATCTCTGTAAGTATAACTGTTAGCTTTTCTTTTTTTCTTTTTTTTTTTTTTGAGGGCAGTTGGGGTTAAGTAACTTGCTCAAGGTCACACAGCTAGTTTTTTGTGTTTTCTGAGGTCACATTAGAACTCAGGTCCTCCTGACTCCAGGGCTGGTGCTCTATTCACTGTGCCACCTAGCCACCCCTAACTGTTAACTTAAAAAAAAAAAAAAAGTCATTGAGAACCCTGAAGCTCATAGAGGCTGTGACATGCCCACACCCCCATGGCTTATACATTTTAGAGTTAGAATTTGAACCCAGTCCTCTTCTGCCTCCAAGTTCAATACTTTTCATTACACTTCACTGCTGATAAGTGCCAGAAGCAGGATTTAACCTAGCTTTCTCCTGGCTTCAAGTTTTTCCAATAGAGAACACTTCAGATTGTATTTATTTTATGGACATTAAAGGCTGAGAAAAATGTCTGAATTCACAATCAGAGAAGTACAACTATGGCAGTTTCCTAAAAAGACTTTGTGTATGGTGCTGATTGTGGCCTATATGCATGTATCTTTCCTGAGGACTAGAAATTTTTGACCACAGCAACTTATGAATAGCTTCTATTAATTTATAGATTTGTGGTCTCTATCTGTAGAGGAAGAAACCTTCAGTGACAAATTTACAGTTCTTTGAAGTACTTAAAAAAAATCATTATAATACCTAGAGCCATCTTTTGGCCACTCCTGGAATATTGTTTAGAAAGCTGCCTATTGTATAGTATTGTTGAATTCATTTAACATTTATTAAACTTTATGTTAGCTGTAGGAAAACAAAGACGTAAACAAAACAAGGTTTCTTCCTTAAAGGAAAATCTTTGTTCTGACCCATCTTCCACACAGTGCTTGAATGATTTTTCCTAATTTGCAAATCTAATCCCATCATCTCCTTTCTCCTTTTTTTCTTTATTTAAATAAGAAAAAGTTTTATTGGTAAGTTTTGTTTTTACACTATGAACGTAGCCAGATTATTCCCACATAGTAAAATGTCTCAGTTAGCAAAGTAAAGCAGTTAAGTAAAACTAATAGTATCATTATCTCATTCAGAAAGTGCTGGCAGTATTCCACATCCATAGCATTCCCCTCATCTCATTTTTTAAAAATTAGCAGAAATTTGTTTTCTCTCTTTCCTATTCTTTACCCCATTGGGGGGGAAGTTTTTTTTTTTGTTGTTTGTTTGTTTTTTGCTTGGTAAAGCAAAAGAAATTTCTTCAGTGGTTCATACAAATGTATGCATGTAGGTGTGTGTGCGTGTGTGTGAGCATGTGTGTGTATGACCCATTCTGTACCCTGAACCCATCACCTCTCTGTCACGGATGCCATGTTTCATCATTGATCTTCTAGAATTCACAATCATTATATTCATCATGCTTATTAAACCTCGCAAAGGTGTTTTTTACAGTTTTGTTATCATATAAATATAAATTATATCATGAAAATATAAATTTTTACCATATAAATTAGTTCTGCTGATTCCACTTGTTTGTGGTAAAAAGAAATACCCATTATTCTTAATTTAATTAGAAAAGTAAACACAGAGATGCCTTAGATAAGAAGAGGAATTTATTCCCTTTCCCCCCGGGAAGAAAGGGGTGCCCTGTCTCAGATTTCTTACCCATGTTGATACATGAGGCCAGTCCGGGGGGAGGGGGGGAAAGATAGATAGATAGAGAGAGAGAGAGAGAGAGAGAGAGAGGGAGGGAGGGGAGGAGAGAGAGCACTCAAGGAGGGGTACATTCCAGACTGAGAAGCTTTTCACTAATTTTGTGTCCCACACACACTCTTTATCAGTTTATAAAAGTCCTCAAATGAAATACTTTGAAGACTTCCCTTCCCAATAAGTTTAAGGGTTCATAAATTTAGACCTGAATTTAGAGTTCATCACATCCATCCTTCTTGTTTTATAAAGGATAAAACTGAGTTCCAAGCAGGTTAAATGATTTTTCTAAGGTGCAGGCTATGTGTGGCAGTCCTAGGATTTGACCTCCAAATCCTGTGTCTTTTCTGTTGTCTACCATTTCTGACCAAATTATTTTACCTGTTACATCTGCTATAACATATAAGTACGTTTGCAATTTCAACCCTTATAAATCAGCATAAGTATATGTTTCTATCTACACACACCATGTTGCAGCAAAATCGACCATCTCTATAATTTTTTTTTTCTTTTTTGGAGAGCAACTCAGGTTAAATGACTTGCCCAAAGTCACATGGGTAGTAAGTGTGTCAAGTGTCGAGGTCATATTTGAACTCAGGTCCAGAGCTGGTGCTCTATTCACTGTGCCACCTAGCTGCTTACCTCTATGATTCTTCATGCATGATGCTTCTTTTCCTGCCTCATACTTTTGTCGTAGCTGTCCCACGTGTCTGGAATGGACTCCCCTGTTCCCTCTGTACCTTAGAATCCCTAATTTCCTTCAAGACAGTTCAAATGCTACCCTCTACACGAATCCTTTTCTTGTTCCCCTAGCTGATAGTACCCATGCCCCAAATCATCTTGTATCTGTTTTGTAGATGTGTGTACATATTTGTGTTTCTTCCTTTGGCTAAGCACTTGGACAGCAGGAACTATTTCCCTCTTGTCTTTGTATACCCCGCACCTAACAGTATCTGGCAGGTACTGGGCACCCACAAATGTTTGTTGATTAGTCGATATTATGAAGTTAGCAAAAAAAAAAAGCATTAATTTCATTTTTTACTTTATAAGACAGACAAAATCTTAATTGCTATCCTTGACTTCTGCTTTGAGCTGTAGTTCGATTTTTCTGCTGGACATCTATCTCCACCTGAATATTCAATGGATACCTCAGGCTCTTATGCCTGAAACTCACCTTATCTTCCTACCAAAGCCCCTACTTCCTTCAGCTTCTTGGTTTCTGATGAGTTGAGGGCACCAACATTCTTCCTGTCGTCCAGACTCAGAACCTTAGCATAGTTTTCCTTCTCCTTTATCCCATCTCAGAATTCTACTTCTGACTTCTTTGGGAGAAGTTTAGGGGAGAAGGAACCAGGGAAGGGAGAAGGAAGGACGTCCTTAATATACCATATTAAGATATATTAATATCTTAAATATTATTATGTAATATATTAAATAAGATATATTAACATTAATATTAATATACACATTCCTTTTTATTAGTCAGTCAACAACCATTTATTGACCACTTACTAAGTGCCTAATTTCCTCACGAGTATACCTTCTTGGTCTCATGATGGAAAATGCTATCCACCTCCAGAGAAAGAGCTGATGGAGTCCAAATGCAGATTGAAGCAAGCTTTTTTTTAAAACTTTTTCTCAGTTCATGATTCATATCAAAATATGTTTTGCATGACTGTATATGTATAACATATATCAAGTTGCTTACCTTCTCAGTGAGGGGGGAGGGGAGGGACAGAGGGGGAATTTGGAACATAAACTTTAAAAATTCTTTTTCTTTTTTTCTTTTTTGGAGGTGGGAGGACAGGACAGTTGGGGTTAAGTGACTTGCCCACGGTCACATGGCTAGTTTTTTTTGGTGTTATGTGTCTGAGGCCGAATTTGAACTCAGGTCCTCCTGACTCCAGGGCCAGTGCTCTACTCACTGTGCCACCTAGCCACCCCCATAAACTTTTTTTAGATGAATTAAACATTTTTTTACATGTTATTGGGAAAAAAATAAAATATTTTTTAAAGAATATATCTTCTTAATATATAATGCTACAGATTCCTTTTTATTAGTTAGTCAGCACACATTTATTAACCCCTTACTCTGTTCCAGGTGCTATGCTGTACCCTGGGTATTCAAAAACAAGAAACAGAAAACAATCTCAGGTCATCGGGAGCTTGCATTCTATTGGGAAGACAACATGTGCAACATACACATGCATGTTTGACCGTGTCACCCTCTTACTCATTCATCAGGGTCTTTACCTCTCTTTATATTCTCAGAGCTTACCACAGATCCTGGCACATCATCAAGTGCTTAATAATGACATTTGTTGAGAATGATAATATAATTCTGAATATGTACAGGATAAATGCAAAATAAATACAAGGTAGTTTGGAAGAGGGCACTAGTGGTGGGGATTAGGGAAAGCTCCATAGCATTCTGGAGGTGGTACTTGAGCTTCATCTTGGAGAACATGAGGTATTCTAGGAGGAGCCACTGTGGAAGCTGTGTTTCAGGCCTGGGAGATACAGGCAAAAGCAGGCACATGGGACAAGTACATGAGTGAAGAATAGGTCAGTCTGGCTGAGCTAGCATTAGTGGGAATTGGAATAATATACGATGAGTCTAGGAAAATTAGATGTGGCCAGATTTGGAAGGACTTTAGCATCCTAACAGAGGAATTTCTGTGTTAATCTTAGAGGCAGTAAGGAGCCACTAGAGTTTATTGAGGAGGGGAGTGACTGGTGCTTGAGAAAAATAACTTTGGCAGCTGTGTTGTGATTGAATTGGCACGGACACAAATTTGAGACGCTCATTAAGAGGCCCGTTTCCAAAGTCTAGCTTAAAATGTGATAAGAGCCCAAATGGAGGCGGTGGCGACATAAGTCGAGATTGGATTGCACATGAGAGATGTTGAAGTTGAAGCTGCAGAATGTGGCAGTGGATTAGATCCTGGGATGAGGGGAAGTGAGGAGTTGAGGATAATGCCAAAGTGTCACAAAGCTGAGAGCCTAGAATAGAGCTGGGGCTCTCTACAGAAATGGGGAAGTTTAGTAAAGGGGATAGCTTGGGAAGAGTTGGAGATGGAACACATCGAGTCTGAGATACCCTGTCCTTCACACATACACTGAAAAGCAAATAAAGGTGTGACTACAGCTCTCGCCTGCTCCACAAACTCCAGTGCCGTCCTCTCGTCTCTAGATTAAAATATAAAACTCTTTTAAGCCCTTCACAGTCCAATTCCATCTTGGCTTATTATATTCCATACATTTACATGAGTATGTCTCGTGTAATCTTGGTATCTTTTGTTTTTATATTCCCTGCATTTCCTCCTATATTCCTCCCCTTTCCTCCTCCCAGAGAGCCATCCCATATAACATTTTTTTTTTTTTAATAAAAGGGGAAAATATCAGCAAAATCAGCCAACACATGGAGGAAAAAAAATCATTACGTACAGGCCCCTTGTCTGCAAAGGAGATGAAGGAAGTGTCTTTCCCTATATTCCTTGCTTTTTTGTGGGAGAAAAAAGTGTAAATATCATAAATTCCATGGAGGAGCCCTCTGCTCTTCTTGTCTCCTGAAGAGAGATTCCTCTGGGCTATGTGTTTCCTAACCCATGCCTAGCCCTGCTAGGAAGGCTTCTAGCTTGACTTCCTGCTCGCTGACGTCGCTTTCCTTGTTGCTTGTGGATTTCTGGGTGACTTTTCTTGCAGGTTTGGGGTGGCAGTAGTCATAGTTCTTTCTCATTAGATTTTTTTTTTCTTTTTGGAGGGGGAGAAGGTAGGCCAATTGGGGTTAAGTGACTTGCCCAAGGTCACATGGCTAGTGTTAAGTGTCTGAGGCTGAATTTGAACTCAGGTCCTCCCGGCTCCAGGGCTGGTGCTCTGTTCACTGTGCCACCTAGCTGCCTTGACAAATACATTTTCACCTGTTCTTGTTAGGCAACTTAATCTATTACCCAAGCATTTATCATTACTGTGTTTAAGAACTGATCTCAAAATGCAAATCACTTTCTTGGACATCATCTTCTTTTTAAAAAAAAATTATTTATTTTATTCTTAACTTTAAGAAATAAAACAAGCATTTTCATAGGATAGTAGAATAGAAAAAAAAAGATGATTGTACATGAAACTGCAAATCTATTGTGTACAACTTGCCATTCCTTTTAAATATATAATAGTTATTATGTGACTTTTTTTCTTCCCTCCCCTTCTCCTCACCCTAGGGATGGCTATACTGTTAGGCGTGTGTGTGTGTGTGTGTGTGTGTGTGTGTGTGTGTGTGTGTGTGTGTGTGTGAGAGAGAGAGAGAGAGAGAGAGAGAGAGAGAGAGATTGAGAGAGAAAGAGCCTTCTTAATAGAGAGCCATTTAGCTGGCCCATAAAAAAAACACATAACAATGTTTTTTAGTGAGACTGGTGTTATCTAATAAATATTTCATTTTTTTCTAAACCCTCTGTGTTTTCTAGGAGATAGGATAGATTTATTGTTTATTCATTAATCATTATTATTAAGTTTATTTGATTAATGTAACTAGCCAAGCAGGTGAATTTCTTTTTAAGATACCTTTTAATTGAAAGATACAGTAATTTATTAATGGTTATTAATTATTCAGTTTGATTAACTAGCTCAGCAAGTGAATTTCTATTTAGATAATTTTTATTGAAAGATACACATGACAATCAAATAACAATGAGTATGATTTTTCAACAGGAATCACGTCTCTGTAGATATACTCCATACACTATGCAAAGTGACTTGCAAAAGTGAATTGCCTCTAATTTCAACTGAACAGAAAGTTTCCATTATAAATACATTTCTCCTCACATAGGTCTTCTCTAACATTTTTAGACATACTTGGTAGTTGCTTAGTTCCCAAACTTTTAAGTAGCAGAAAATTTTGCTGGAACATTTTTCTGTTGGGCCACCTTCCCATCTTTCTTGAATTTGGAGTCCTGAGATGTCTGAGCTCTTAGTGTTATTTTCATCTTTTATAGGAGCATTTAAATTTAGCAGCAGCTCTAGTTTTTTGTCCAAATAACCCACAGCTGGTTGCAGTGGATGAGTGGTTTTCCAACATGCCTCTGAAGAATAAGGCCTGAGTCTGTCTGTACCTGTGGACAACTGAGTAGCAGCATTAGAGATCTCATCAGAAACAGGCCATTTGATTAGCTTACTCAACCTCTTTCCACTTTCTTTTTTTTTTTTTTTTTTTTTTTTGGAGGGCAATTGGGGGTTAAGTGACTTGCCCAAAGTCACACGGCTAGTAAGTGTGTCAAGTGTCTGACGTCAAATTGGAACTCAGGGCCTCCTGACTTCAGGGCCGGTGCACCACCTAGCTGCCCCCACCTTCTTTTTTTGAAGGTCAGGAGTTCTAAAGGGCCGCAGGCTGTACAAGTGTGGCGATCACACTTACCCTGGTGGTAAAGGCACTTCTTTAAGGGTTCAGACCAATGACTTAAAGTCTACATGCAAGGCTGAGATGTGTTTAGGAGATGTTTTTCTCTGCAAAATGAAACTATGAAGCATGACCAGCAGAGTTAACCAGAGCACTGAAATCTACCGTCATCTGTGATTTTTCCTCCTCTTCCTCTTTTTTTTTTTTATTTCTGCCTGCCTCAATATCTTGATATCCTCCCCAGTTAGAGACAAGCTTTCCTTTGGAGTAGTTTTTCCTCTTCATTCCTGGCTTCTTAATAGGTTTCTGCATCTTAAAACTCTTGAGGACCTGGTGTCACCTTTATTATCCATCACTGCCCATCACACAGTCATTGGTTCAGCCAAATTAGGCTTCTTACTAGCCCTCATTTCCCTTTCTCCCGAGTCCTAGGCTTGAAATGCATGTCCTTCTCATCTCTGACTCTCAGAACCTCTAGCTTCTGTCAAGGTTCTGTTCAACCCCAGTTTTCCACACTGAAGCATTTCCTGATTGTCCGTCTGGGTACAGAGTCAGGAACACCTGGGTCCAAATCACACCTGTGACATTCACTAAGCATGTGACCAAGTCAGTTAGCTTCCCTAAACCTTAGTTTCCTCATCTGTAAAATGAAGGGGTTGGACTATAGGACTGAACAGTGCTTGCAGATGCTATTGACAACTTACTCTAAAGAAAACAAAGAAATGTTTATATGTTGGTATTAGAAACTGCCCAGATATCCTGGAGTATGTAGACTAAAGAGTCCCAAAGAAGGAAATTCTGTAGTCTTCTTAAATAACTGTTTATTTCCCCTCAGAATTTTTAGGAAATTCTTTCTAAACAAATCTTAATCCATATCACTATAATTTTAATGCATTCTATCTTAACCTTTCTGAAGACTATTGGAGTATTGTGATAAATTCTGGTTCCTAACTATTTCTGGAATACCCCTGGTCATCCTGTATGAAAATCTCAAATCAAAGTTTGATTTCACTAAAGATTACAAGAAATGCAAGATATACCACTCTTTTAGGAGGAAGGCATTTGGGATGTGGGTGGGGAGTCATGTAATTAAGTAATCCCTGCTCTTGGAAATCATTGGCTTAGGAAACTATTTTGAATTTTTCAAATGGGATTCTACTCTGCTCTGTAAAATGTAAGTTTTGGTAAAAAGTCACTGAGAATCAACAATATTTAGTCTGTAAGTGTCATAAAGAAAAGGTATGAGAGGCCTGGGTTCTAGTTGTGACTGTGCTGTTTATTGGGTGTATAACCTTGGCGACTCATGTCAAGCTCCCTGGCATCAATTTCTTCCAGTAGACCTCCATCATCCTTCAGGCCCTGAGTCTGTGATTCTGTATAGTGATTTTCTTCACAACAGTGCTACCAGAGGTTTGAGTTCCCTGGAGTCAGGAGAGGGGGCCACCTGTCTCTCACTCTCAGCTCTCTCCCCTTTCCCTCTCCTCACCCACCAATTTCTCCCCACCCAATCCCTTTTCCCCATATCCACTACAGCTTCTTTCCTTTCTTCTTTCTTTTTACCTGACTTGCCCCAAAGGTCCTACATATATCTACTTGTGTGGGCATGGGGGTGTGTGAGGAAGGGGAAAAAAAGTCAACAGCCGAGCACCTCGACCTTCAAGAAGAGGGAGGAAGAGCAAATGTCAGCTCAGCTCTATAACACTCAGATGACAAGATCTTTGTGCTTGGAGACACGCGCTCTGGGAACACGCTCATTACTATAGGCTTGCTCTTCTCAGAACACTTCTCTTCTCAGAACGCTCAGAGGACAAGATGCTGGTGGCAGGAGATCGTCTTTCTCTTAGTACTTCCTGTTACCACAGCCTTGCTCTTAGTGGAGACACATTGAAGACCCCTGAGAAGACAAGATACTTCTATGTAGCATGGTCCATAATATTTGATAACATTTAAGTTGCTTCAAGCTTGGTCTCTATAAAAGCTAATTGGTCATCTTGGTCATGTCCCATGAAAAATAAAAGTAATCTGAGACACAAAACAGAAATGAAAATGTTGCAGACTAGGCAGGACAAGTATTAATATCTCCTTTTTACAGATAAAGAAATTGAGACTCCATGACGTTGAATGGCTTATCTAAAGTCACACAGCTAGTAAGCTTGGGGGGTAAGACTTGAATCCAGGTCTTTTAAAACCAAACTCAATGAATTTCTTCTATATAATGTTGCCCTCACATAGGTAATATAAAATGCTCAAGTAATTTAAAGTGAATTGAAATTATTTGATGGCTTTTCAAAGGTCGTTGTTATCCTCCTGTTCAGTCAACTCCATTAGCTCCTTATTGCCTCCAGGATAAAATATAAAATTCCCAGGCTTTTAAAATCCCCCGGGACCTGGTCTGTCGCTACCTTTGTAGTCTTATTACTCCCAGTACCTCCCCAGTACTCTGTGACCCAGGGATGATGGCCTGCTTGCTCCCCCAATCACTAGATACTCATCTCCAGACTTTGGGCATTCACTTGCTTTTCCCCGTGCCTGGAATTCTTTCCGTCCCCATTCCTGCCTCCTGGTTTCCCTGGCTTCTTTGAAGTCTCAGCTAAAATCTCACCTTCTGCAAGACTCCTTTTCTTGTCTCCCTTCATGAAAGTGCTTTCCCTTGGTTGATTATCTCCAGTTTATCCTGTATATGACTTGTTTGTACATAGTTGTTTGCATGTTATCTCCCTCATTATATTGTAAGCTCCCTGAGGGCAGGGGTTGTCTTTTGTCTTTCTTTGTGTCCCCAGTGTTACACAGTGCCTGGCACATGATAGACACCTAACAAATGATTGTTGATAAATAATTTTTAACATTCATTTTTAAAACTTTTGAGTTCCAAATTCTCTCTCCCTTCCTCCCTCTTCCCCTCCCCTATTAAGAAGGCAAGCAGTTGGATATAGGTTATACATATGTAGTCATGCAAAACATTTCCATGTTAGTCACGTTGTCAAAGAAAACATAGACAAAAAAAATTTGCTGAGAATAGCCAGGTCATCCACAACTGATCACCTTACAATATTGCTTTTACTTTGTACACAATACATTTCACTTTACATTAGCTCATGTAAGGCTTTTCAGGTTTTTTTTTAGAGTATCTTGCTCATTTTTTTCCCTCTTAGTAATCAATTGTGATTGATTTTTTAAAAATTTATTTAGTATTTTATCTTTCCCCAGTTACACATAAAAGCAATTTTTAACATTCATTTTTAAAACTTTGAGTTCCAGATTCTCTCCCTTCTTCCCTCCCTACCCTGCCTTATTGAGAAGGAAAGCAATTTGATATAGGTTATGCATGTGTAGTCATGCAAAACTTTTTCATAAGAGTTGTGTGTGAAAGAAAACATGAACTAAGAAAAAAATGAAGAAAAATGAAGAAAATTTTAAAAAAGCATGCTTCAGTCTGTATTCAGACAACATCACATCTTTCTCTGGGAATGGATAGCATTTTTCATCATAAGTCGTTGTCTTGGGTCATTATATTGCTGAGAATAGCTAAGTCATTCACAGCTGATTATCTTTTGCTGTTACTTTATACACAGTACATGTCACTTTTTGTCAGTTCATGTAAATCTTTCCAGGTTTTTCTTAGAGCGTCTTGCTTGTCATTTCTTGTAGCCCAGCATTACATCATAATCACGTACAGGTTTGTTCAGCCATTCTCCATTTGATGGGCATCCCCTCAGTTTCCAATTCTCTGTCACCAGAAAAGAGCTACTATCACATTTTTGTACATACAGCTCCTTTTCCTTTTCGTTTTTTATCTCTTTTGGGATATAGACTGAGTAGTGGTTTTAGAACGGTTTGAGTATAAAGTAACTTGCCATTTCAAAGTGCCACCAACTCCCAGTTTTCCAAGTCAGGATTATTTTTGCATTGCTCATTAATTATATTTTCTCCAGCAGGCTTTCCGCCTACATTCTTAATGTCCTTTCTACTGCTATTCTGGAAGTTTCCTTCTTTAGAACTAACTAGCTATGAGATAGTTGGAAAATCCCTTAACTTCTCAGAGCCTGTTTCTTTATCCATAAAATGGGGGATAATAATACCTACCTCTTAAGAACGTTGTGAAGAAAATGTTTTGAAAAAAAGGATGGTGCCTATGTACCTCTCTGTCCCCTCTTGGACATTTTGATCTCTCCAATTCAGAGGCTGCTATGGTTAAACCAGAGGAAGACTGTTTGCCGTTTTGGGTTTTTCTTCCTATAATTCAAATTTATCTAAAATATGTTCGCAAATGTGTCTATAAAATAAACCAATACAGCCACGTTTTTTATATGTCTGGGAGAGTGAGTTTGTTTTCCCCAAAGTGAATTTGATCCCCTTTCAACAAAGAAGCTTTCTGGTGCTAAATAATTGTCCAGTTTCCTATTGAGATTATGGTAAGAGATTTCCAAAGTAGGTTGTCCTAAAGGGAAAAAAATCAGTACTAATAACAGGCTGGATTTAAAGGTTTTGGTTTTTATTTTCTTTCCTTCTTGCCTCCTTCTTCCCTCCTTCCTTTTTTCTCCCTCCCTCTCTCCCTCCCTCCCTTCCTTCCTTCCTTCTGTCCCTTGAATGTCAGGGCCAGAAATCTTACTGTGTTCTTAAGCTTTTTAATACCTCTTAACTTCACTGAATTCCGCATCAAGTCACATAAGACTTTAATCTTTCATTTAAATGAGGCCATTGTTCATGTTTCTCTTATTTTTCCAACAAGTCCCAAGAAACTCATTATTGGGAAAACCTCATCATCCTGAAAGAGATCTCATTAGCCTTAGTACTCCCCCCTCACCACTCCCCTCTGATTGGAAGGGTGGAGCCATGAACTCTAAAATCCTACATTTAAGGAAGGAGTTCAACTCCGAAATCTTCTCATTTTTCTCCTGACTGCACTACTCTGGAACTTGTCTTTCTCATCTGCCCTGTCTTCCCTTTCCTTTTCAGCTTCTTTTTGTGTGTTGTCCTCCCCCATTAGATTATAAGCTCTTTAAGGACAGGGAATTGTGTGTGTGTGTGTGTGTCTATGTCTGTGTGTCTGTGTGTCTGTGTGTCTGTCTGTCTCAGCACTTAGTACCTGGCACATAATAGATGCTTAATAAATATTTATTGACTGATATTTCTAGTAGAAGTCATTTAAACAGAGTTGCAAGTCCTGATATAAGTATAAAGTCATATAGAGCTAAATTAGTTTGTTTGTAGTTGGTATTCATTACCGCACTGGCCCTGAAGTCTAGGAATCCAATTCGACTACAATTGGTTGTTTCATTTTAAAATTCAGGTCTTTTGTACAATGACTGCCTACAATTAAAGCAGCTGTTATGCACTAGTACAGTATAATTTGAATTATTAAAGTTGATATTAACTTTTATCTTCTCCCTTTGCTTAGGAAGACAAATCATTCTCAGGAGTGAGTTGTGTTCACCAGTGAGATATGACTGATATTTATTTACCTGGCATTTTTCTTTCATAAGATACTTTTTCATCAGATCACAAAATCATTGTTGGAAAGAACTTTAGAGGTCATCTTTTTCAGCTCCTTCATTTTATAGGTGAGAACATTGAGGCCTAGGGAAGTTAAGTGACCTCCCCAAAGTTATGCCAAGTAAGTATCTTGATATATGTATATTAGAGCCCAGCTAGATGGAACAGTGGATAGGGCACTGGGCCTTAAGTCAGGAAAACTCATCTCCCTAATTTGAATCTTGCCTCAGACACTTACTAGCTGTGTGACACTGGGCAAGTCACTTAACCCTGTTTGTCTCAGTTTCCTTATCTGCAAAATGAGCTGGAGAAGGAAATGGCAAACTTCTCCAGTGTCTTTGCCAAAAAAAAAACACCCCAAAACCCAAATGAGGTCATGAGTCAGACACTAGAGAGTACCAAGAGTTTAAGTGACTTTTCCAAGATCATACACCTGATATATGTCAGAGGTAGGACTTAAATCTAAGTTTTCCTGACTATGGGTCTAGTTGCTTGGATATTCAAGGGCTTTAATATCACCCCCAACTCTCTGTTCCTTTCAGTCAATGACATGGCCTTTTACAAGTCCATGTATGTTCTGTAGGGGACTGTAACTTCAATCTTTCTAACTCTTTTTCTGTCTCCTCTCCCTCTCTTTCCATCTTCTCCTGTACTCTCTTCTTCCTTTCTTCTCTTCTTCCACCTCCTCTTTTCTCTCTCTCTATTTTTTTTTGGAGGGGGGAAGGCAAAGCTTGCCCAAGGTCACACAGCTAGTAAGTGTGTCAAGTGTCTGAGACCAGATTTGAACTCAGGTCCTCCTGGCTCCAGAGCCAGTGCTCTATTCACTGTGCCACCTAGCTGCCCATCTCTGTCTTTTTCTTTCTCTCTTCAGCCCGTGCTGCCTACTTTTTGCTTCTTTCTCTCTGCTGGTTCCTTCTCTGTTGCTTTCAAACATGCTCATCCTAAAAACACTGCACTAGATCCTGTGTCCTCTCAGGGTATTCGTCCTATGCCTTCTCTCCCTTTCTCAGTGAAAGCTCCTTTAAAAATCTCTCTTACTGTACTTGCTGCATCCTTTTTCTTCTCTCAGTCCTCAGACCTTTGCAATCTGACTTCCAGCTTCACTATTCAATTGAAAATGCTTTCTCCAAAGTTATCAAGAATCTCTCAGTTATCAGTGGTAAAGTGCAGGTGAAGATCCAGGTAGAAAGGGATGCCAAATGAGGAGAGCTGAACCTGAAAAACAGTTTATATGATGATTATAACACTGTTTAAAAAAAAAAAAAGCTTTGACAAACTCAAGAACTCTGATCCATGCAATGCCTAACCGTGATTCCAGTGACAATGAAGTATAATACCCACCTCCCAACAGAAGAGTGATGCGTTCAAGATGCAGAATGGGACAGACATTTTTGGACATGGCTAATGTAGGATAATTGTTCTCTTGATTGTGCACATTTGTTATGAGGATTTTGTTTTCAGGGGAAGGGGGAGGTGCATTTCCCTCAAGGAGTTCACTTTGTAATGGGGAAACAACACTTATAAGGGGATGTTGAAGAGATGCTTTGGTTTGAGAAGTTTCTAAGACGGTAGAAGGGCATAGGAGTTTAGGTTGACACATTTATTCTCCAAGTAATTATAGTTGATTTGATCATGGTTCAGAACTGATAATCATGGGGTGCAACCAAGATGGCAGAGTGAAAACTCCATGGCTCTGGCTCCAACCACCTCCAATACATGTAAAAAAATGAGTCTAAACAAATTTTAGAGCTACAGACCCCACAAAGTGACAGAGAGACACAAATCTCCCACCAAAGGCAGCCTGGCAGGCCAACAGAAAAAACCTATTGCACCTTGCTGGTAGCTGAGTGCAGTTCCACGTGAACCATGTGGTTCTGGGCCCCGGGTGGCCCCGACCAATGGCCGGCCCAGAGGGAGCAGATTTCAGGAGAGTGAATCACCAGCAGCTGTGCAGTTTCCAGATTTCTCAACCTATAAACTCCAAAGAGAAAATAAAAGGTCAGTTGGGAACTCTTTTGGAAGAGGGGGACGGAAGAGCATGGTCTGGCCCCTGCCCCCCAGGCAAGAAGTGGTGGAGTTGCAGTGGCTGCAGCTGCTGTCCCATGGCTGCCTCCATAGCTCCTGGCCTGCAGATCATAGGACGGCCAAGCACTCTTGCTTTGACCTACCTGGATCTGAATCGTGGTCTGGGGTGTGCGGCCAGTGTGCCAGAGCTTGTATGGTTTGCAGAGAGGATGCCCTCCTAATAGCTCTGGCAGCTGCAAAAATCCCAGAGAGCTGAGACAAAGCTCTCTCCATTCTGAAAGCAGAGTTCTACTGTGGCAAAGAGCTCAAAAGTCAAGTAATTGGCAACATGAGCAAGCAGAGGAAATGCAATCTGACCATAGATTCCATTTTTGGGGACAGAAAAGATAAAAGCATGGAATGGAAGGAAGACAACACAGTCAGAATTCCCGCATCAAAAGCTCCGAAGAAAAATATGGACTGGTTACAGGTCATGGAGGACCTCAAGAAGGATTTTGAAAATCAAGTAAAAGAACTAGAGGAAAAATTGGGAAGTGAAATGAGAACAATGTAAGAAAATCATGAAAAGTGAGCCAATAACTTGACTGAAGAAAATAATACCTTAAAAAATAGACTAACTCAAATGTCAAAAGAGGCCCAAAAAGCCAATAAGGAGAAGAATGCCTTAAAAAACTGAATTTGCCAGATGGAAAAGGAATCTCAAAATCTCAGAAAAGAATAATTCTTTCAAAATTAGACAGGAGCAAATGGAAGCTAATGACTTTATGAGAAATCAAGATACTATAAAACAGATCCAAACAAATGAAAAAATAGAAAGCAATGGGAAATACCTCATTGGAAAACCCACTGACCTGGAAAATAAATCCAGGAGAGATAATTTAAAAATTATTGGACTACCTGAAAACCATGATCAAGAAAAGAGCCCAGACACCATCTTTCAAGAAATTCTCAAGGAAAATTTCCCTGATATTCTAGAACTAGAGGGCAAAATAGAACTTGAAAGAATTTACCAATCACCTCTTGAAAAAGATCCCCAAAAGAAAAGTCCTAGGAATATTATAGCCAAATTCCAGAGTTCCCAGGTCAAGGAGAAAATACTGCAAGCAGTCAGGAAGAAATAACTCAAGTACTGTGGAAACACAATCAGGATAACATAAGCCCTAG
>CM053599.1:182330021-182348140 GCA_028646575.1 Pseudocheirus occidentalis | reverse complement strand
TGTTCCAAGGATCTTATGAAGCCACCTGTTAAGACTTCCAAATCCATCAAGGAAGATATCTTCCTCTAGCAAAATGAATTATAAACAGAGAACTTCCCCCGCTAACCTCTCTATCCTCTACTCCTACCCCCCCTAACCCCCACTTGCATCCCTAGGGTCTATGTGAGTGTATTTTCATTTGTTTTCATTCTATCGTCCCCAAGCTCTTTATCCTTTGTCATTAGAGTTCCAAGCCAAGGAGCACAAACTCTTACTATGCTGGGACAAGGGAACAATCTTGGAATAGCTCTAAACACAGAACCATAGTAGGGACTTAAATACTTTGATAACAGAAACACATCGCTGAAACTGAAAATGTGATGCATATTTCATCATGAATATTCACTTTCAACATGTAGTTATCTTGAATTTTGCAAATGAATTGTACGTACATCTTATTTAGCAAATAACGTTTAAGTTTTGAGAACATACTAACCTCCATAACCATAAATATTTTGTTGTCAGTTTCAAGTACATGGTAAAGACGACAAATATGTTGATGACTTAGGTTCTTCATAGCATCGATCTCTGTTTTCACACGAGGCAAATCATTCTGCAACAAAAATTACAATGCTAAAGCCTGAAGCACATTATGAAACATCTGTACCATAACAATGGTTTCCAGGCTTTCTAGGAGGGAGAAAGAATATTTAGTCATCTTTAAATAGAGAACGAATATTATGTGTTCTGTATTTCTAAAGAGGCTTATTTTCTAGTCTATAGGTGAGAGTAATAGCACCAAACTCAAACAGAAATAGCTCCATGTTGCATATTGACCAAGATTAATTGTCCGTGTTATTTGGCACTTTTATTTCTTTTCTTAAATACTTCCCAATCACATTTTAATCTGGTTCCCATTGGCATTCTGGAGTTTTGCAGCTTGTGAGGTTGGCACCTCTTGTCTAAAGAAGATGTAGACCTACACAAAACTTCAAAAGACTTTAAAAGTAATGAGTTTATTTGGTTGGGGAAGGTGAAGAAAAAAAGAAAGGATTCTATCCACTCCTCCCCTTCTTCTGCAGGTCCTCAACAATAGCATTATGCACACACAAAGTTTATGGCACAATCCTATGCAATCCCTAACAAATTTGTTATTCTTGTTTTATAAGTATCTTCTTCAAACATACTTCTTGTCTGTATGAAACCCATTTACATGATCTTACTCCATCTCAGGTTAAGAAACTGGGAGCTGAATGGAAGAAAGATCTTGCATCCTTTGGGACTTGTGAGGAAAGCCCATTTGTGTTCCCCCTACAGATGAAAATTCTTAAGCAAAGTGTTTATATTTAGACTTAAAGCAAACAAAAAAAGATTTCAACTGAAGTATAAACCATCATAGTCTTCATATTTTTAAATCCAACAATTTAAATAGAAACGGATGAACAATTTTCAAGCTTCTAAATTAAATCAAACTTTTCAATATTAGAACTTCATGAAAACAGACCTCATAAACACAGATGTATTCAAATACTCTGCACATAAAATATAACTAGAAAGAGTAAAAACCCAACACTAACAGCTAAATTCACAAGGCAATCTTGTCCCTCAACATTGGAATAAGAAGTTCTCTAACAGGGTTCCAAAAGTCTTCCAAACATCCTCCAACAAAAACTCACATTTTGGAAAGTCAAAGAGAGCATCCCTCAGAACACAGCCTTGCCTGACACACCTGATCCTTCCCATCCCTACTATCATCTCAAATGTCTTCTGCCCTTTGGGGTTAAATTCCTTGAGAAGACACTCTGTGATAAGTGCCTACAATCCATCTCCTCTCACCATCTCCTTAATCCTTTATAATCTGGTTTCTGACCTCATTATTCCACTAAAACTGCTCTCTCCAACATTACCAATCATCTCTTTACTGTCAGATCCAAACGGCCTTTTCTCAGTTCTCCTCCTCTTTGCCCTCTATATGCAGCCTGACACTGTCAATCACCCTGCTCTTCTTCTTGATTCTCTCCTCTCTTTGGGTTTTTAGAAAACTACACTCTTCTGGCTCCCCTCCGACCTGTATGACTGTTCCTTGTCACTCTCCTTTGCTGGATCTTCAGCTAAGTCAAGCCTACTAACTACGGGTTAGCCCCTAGGACTCTAAACTAGATCCTCTTTTCTTCGCATGGATTTATCTTTATGCTGACAATTCTCAAATCTCCTTATCCAGATTTAACCTCTCTGCTAAGCTCCGATCTCTTATTTTTAAGTGCCTATTAGACATTTCTAACTGGATGTCCTGTAGACACCTTAAACTCAATATACTGCAAACTGAACTCATTCTCCCTTGCCTCCTCTCCCCTTCCAAGTTTCTATTACTGTTGAGAGCACCGCCATTCTCCTACCCCCTCAGGCTTCCCACCTAGTCAACTCCTCTCTGTCTCTCTTCCCCCATACTCAGTCTGCTGCCAAAGCCTGTTGATTTCACCTTTGCAACTTCTCTCCAATATGCCCCCTTCACTCTTCTGATAATGCCACCATCCTAGTGCAGGCTCCTCATCTCCTCATACAATAGCCTGCTGGGTCACAGGTCATAAATCTCTCCCTTACTCCAGTTTATCCTCCATTTAGCCGCCAAAATGATTTTCCTGAAGCATGAGTCTGACCATGACACCCCCTACTCAATAAATTCCAATATCTACTTATCACCTACAAGATCATATACAAAATCTTGTGTTTGTAATTCAAAGCTTTTCATAACTTAGGCCCACCACCCCCCACCCTCTTAACCATTCCAGTTTTCTTACACCAACCACTCCTTCTCAGTGGTCTTCAATCTAGTGACACTGTCTCCCCCACCCATCCTCAAAAAAGATGCTCCATCTCAGCACCAGGAATTTTCTCCGGCTGTCCTCCCATTCTGCAATGCTCTCCCTCCTCATCTCTGCTTCCCGACTTCCCCAGCCTTCTTCAAGACCCAGATAAACTCTCAACTGTGTGGCACAGTAGATAGAGGGCCCAGAGTAGAGCAAGGAAGACCCGAGTTCAAATCCAGCCTCAGACACTTACTAGCTGTGAGGTTCTGGGCAAGACACTTGCTCTCTATTTGTCTCCGTTACCTCAACTGTACAGAGATAACAGCATCTACCTCACAAGACTGTTGTAAGGACCAAATAAGAGATTGGTAAAAAGCGCCCGGCACGAGGTCGCTGTGTATAAATGCTTATTCTCTTCCCCGCCTTCTACAGCAAGCCTTGCCCAGTGCCTCTTAATTCTGGCGGCATCTCTCTGTTGATTATTTCCTCTCTAGCCTGTGTACATACAGAATGCCTGTAACGTGTTTGTTCACACGGCTCCCCCATCGGATCATGAACCCCTCGACAGCACGGACCGGCTTTCTTTGTGTCCTCAGTGCTTAGCACAAGGCCTGGCACAGAGTAAATACTTTATCCATGCTCAATAGCTGACACTGAGCAGTAAAAGCCACAACTATTGCTTCCATCACACCCAGACAGGCCCATGCCTTCAGCACAGGTAAACTGAGACATCACAGAATCCTAGAGCTGAACAGGGCTTAGAGATCATCTCATCTAAACCCTTCATTTTACAAATATGGAAGCCAAGACGCAAAGATTTAAAGAACAAGATTACATAGGAAGTTGGAGACAGGAATCAGATCACAAACAATACCAAGGCTCCTTCACTCTCATGATTTTTCACAATCCCAGCATTCACTACTCTTACAGGGACCACTGGGAACGGAATATCCCTTAAAGAAAGCATTTATAAGATGTATCTCCCACCAGTACCCCTTTCTTCCTTCCTACCAAAAAAAGCCTCCATTTTTTTTAAGAGGGAAAAGAGGGTCTATCATCAACTAAACCCCAAAACACTGCTAGATATTCCTAGTATTTCCAAAAATTATTCTCTATTCCAATTCAGTTTTCAAACCCTATACAGAGGAGCATTAACTCTTCTGCTAGCAAAGTGTGTAAAGGCCTTCAGAAACTGGGGCTACCAGCTGGAATTTTCCTTTAACCAGCTCAATGTGCGCTCCGTGGAATACAGATATGTCTCCTAGAAAAAAGGCTAGTTGTTAGAGAACAAATTCAAGAAAGTTGAATGAACTTATAGAAACTGTAGGAGGATCTGGAAGACTTCTTAAAATTGTAAGGAATTAAAACATGTGAGCAAATGGAACTATATATAGTAGCAAAAAAAGACTAAATGGAACCAGAGGATCAATTTAGAAAAGCAGTTAAGCAAGAGATGTTAAATGATTCTAAAGCAAGGTCATTCATTATGCTTTAAGCGGTATTCTACAAAACTGTATCTGGGGGGCAGCTAGGTGGCACAGTGAGTAGAACACCAGCCCTGGAGTCAGGAGGACCCGAGTTCAAATGTGACCTCAGACACTTAAGACAAAAACTAGCCCTGTGACCTTGGGCAAGTCAACCCCAAATGCCCTACCTTCCCCCATCCAAAAACCAAAAAAAAAAAAAAAAAAATCTGAAAAAAAAACCTATATCTGAAAGAATTAGCTGACTTATAAAAGGATCTTCATTGCCCCCAACATACCTTATATTTAACTGTCTCTGTAGCTTCTAACGATTTAGGAGAGAAATCATAAATTGGGCCAAAATACAATCTTTTTGAAATAAGTACATCACAAGGAGCTTCAGTCAAAGAATTAGAGCCCTGTGCTCTATCATGAAAGAATTCTTCTGAAACACTGTCCTGGAGTAATAGTCTATACTTACATGCTTTAAGAACCATAAAATGACCCAGTATGTACTAGGGCCAGCTTGTAAACAGGAGCTTGCCCCAATTCATGGCAAAATCAGAAAGTCAAACTCTGGGCTTCTGTTCCAAAGCTCACACACCTCATTTATCTTAGCATTTGATCAGATCTATTTTCATTAAACTGCAATTTCACAAAATACACATTACGAGAGTAAAACGTTCCATTTTAGATGAAATGGAAAAATCACATCACTAGCTCATGGTCTTAGCGCCACCTTGTCATTTCCACTCCACCATAACAGCCAAGCTGAGAAGAAGCAAATGCACAGGCTGAAGGTAAGCGGAGAAAGATGAGACAGAGGCCCAACTAGACTGACCACAAAAACCACCAGAGCAGGGCTATGAAATGCCAGATCCCTGGTGACAACTGGCTAAAACTTTCAGGAGATATCACCCTATGGAAGACTGTACCAGCTTGAATAACGACCTTATTCAGAATGTTTATTTCCACCATCTGATAGAGGATTCTTACCACCTTTTGACTCCTCTCTGACAAAGTTGTATGCCACAGACCCTCAACACTCTAGACTAGTTTTTTTTGTTGAACCTGAAGAACAAATCATTTCTACTTTTTTGGTTGAAAAAAAAAAAACATCAACATCACTCTGCTATCTAAACTACAATAGTAGTGTTGCAGCACTTATATAGTCTTGCAAGATTCAAGCTGAAGAAAACCTACGGTTAAAAGAAGTATTCTTTTCAGTGTCAAGACCTTCTTTTAACAAATAAGTCTCCTTCAAGCCTGGAAAACACTATTATAAAGTACAAGTGCACTCACCATTTCTATCTCCACAATATCTCTCAATCTGACTCTTTTTTCTACTCCCAAAGCTACCACTTTTGTTCAGGTCCTCATAACCTCTCACCTACATGACTGCAAGGACTTCCTCATTCGCCCTCCTGACTTATTTCACTCCAGGCCATCCTACACACCGCTGCCACAAGTGATTTTCCTTAAAAGCAGATCTAACTGTGTCAATTGCCTACTCAATAAACTCCAAGGGTACCCTAGTGCCTCTAGGATAAAAACAGACATTTCTTTGTCAAGCTTATAAAGCCCTTCACAACCTGGTTCTAGTATATTACAGCTCCAAATACACTCCTCTTCCTCTGACACTATGCAATCCAACCAAACTAAAAGTCACCATCCCTCAAAAACATAACCTCATCTCCCAGCCCCATGCTCTTCCACGGATTGTCCCCCAGGCTTCTCACCTCTTCCTCAAAAAATCACCTCTCTTTCTTCAAGCCACTACTCAAGTGCAACTTAAGCGCCCCCTTTGATGTGGTCTTTCCTGAATGCCTCAACTGCCAGCACCCTCTCTCCCAAACTGCCTCAAAAAAACGCTCTGTAATTACTTGTATTTTTTTCTATATAGTTACATATGCATTTTTAATCTTCCTCATTAGAATACAAGCTATTCAAGAGTAGAGATTGGCTCGTTGTTTCATTCTTTGTAATTGTATCCTTAAAATCTAGCCCAGCACCTGTTCATAGGCACTTAATAAATGTTTCTTGATTGACTGACTGCAGTGACAGGTTGCAACAATGCTTTTACTCTCATTTTAGCAGGGCAAAATATACTCAGCTAAAATAAAATGTTTTACTTCCCACAGGAAACTAAATCCTACTAAATTCATGAACCTGTCCTATGAAGCACATAAATAATTTGGCAACAATTAAGGCAGTCAAAGAAACTGTCAAATACATACTCAGAAAATCTAGAAACTAGACTTAATTAAGTGGTTGAACAAATGGATTATATAGAGCTCATAGACACATCCTTACTTAACCTGTTGTCAAACGGGTGGACCAAGGTGAACCTTGCCACCTCTAAAGTAATATTTAATGTCACAAATCCCAACATAATGCACTCTAGAGATTGGATTTTGATTTATAAGGTTGATTAAATATTAAATTTGAAAAAAACAAAAAACACTTACCCCTAGAGTATTCTTGTCCATGATTTTTATCGCTACCTTTTCTCCAGTGAGAATATGGCGGGCAAGCTTAACTTTTGCAAAACCACCTGAGTTTAAGAAAAAGTAATATTTCAAAATAAACATATTTAGAAAGAGACATGGTAACTATAATCTCCATAAATAAGGGTTTATGCAACAAGCCAAGTCTTTTTCCAATGACCTGGACATTTCTACCTTTTCCCACTATATCCTGATTCTTCACATTTGGTTACATACTGGGTACTATATTAAACCCTTCCTCCTTAAAAAAAAAAAAAAAATTAGTGGACTGTGTTTTTCAATGTAGTATACAGAACTCATTTTAGAGAAAATCACTCTATAGCTAATGCTGCAGAAGTATATTTCTTACATATAGAAAAGGATATTTTTCTGTGTATATAAACACATACACGTTTTATTAAACTAACTGCACACTGAGTATTTATAATGACCAAACTTGATCCCAGATAAGAGGTAAGAATATGGATCTCATTCCCTTCTTTATAATATGGAAGTAAAAGATAGCATGTGCTGTCAGACTTCATTAATCCATTGGCTAATTATGCTCAAGTGTTTTTTTTCTCTCTCCATTTTATTCTTTATTACAAAAGATGGTGAAAAGATACAATTGGAAATGAAAATTATATAAACACAAAAGAAATCAATAAAAACTTAGTAAAAGAGGGTGGAGTTTCTAAACAATCTGCCAATGACAAAAGATAAATAACACCTTCAACATCAATTCACCTTTTGATAAAGCTGTAAATATGAGCAACAATCTTTCAAAAAAGTCATATCAATATTTTTTGCAGGGAAGTTAAACAAATAATACAGTTATCTAAATAAGGGAGAGTAGAAGAAACATGAATTTCCCTGTTCCCTTACTATTTATGCATAGTCCTACAAACACTGTCTCTAAAGAAAAGGAGAGCTCGAGCTCCATATATACCAAACTGGATTTTAAATGAGGTTTTCTCTTGCACCACACTATGCCAAGTAACATACCTTGGTCCCATATTATTTCACTAGTTAAAAATGATTAATATTAGTCCAACCATTTAATAGTGTTTCCTCTCATCAGGACTGTACCTAAAATAGGAACCTACAGGAATATATATGCGCCTCATGGGCAATTTTTCTACCAAAGACTCAAGCCAAGCCAAACAAATAATAATCTATGTAAGTAGAGAATGTAGCAATGTCATTCTATCTCCTGCAATCCCATATCAATGCAATCCCTTATCACCTACAAGATTTTCAGGAACCTGATACATATTCAAATAATTACAGCTGATTACTATTGTTACCGGAGATGTCATTAAAGTAATATTTGAGTATTCAAGCTTACTGAAAATATTCCTGCCTTTCTACAGTTTCCTGAAACAATGTAAGAATAGACACCACCCTCCCACCCCCCAACACAAAATTTAGCTCTATCAATTCACTATATTTATTAAATCAGAATTAAGACTGCTATTCTCTTTAAAGCAAAGAAATTAAGAAATATGAAAAATTACGGACTAAAATCAAAATATGTTATATATAACCAGAGAAGTGAGTGTGACAATGATTACAGTACCAAAAAGTGATGACTCATATTCATAAGTTTGATGCTACGAAACAGAACTAAATTAAATTAACTCTACTGAAGAGAAACTCTCTGTGCCCAAAGAGAAGGAATTAAGCTACAAAACAGTGTAGAAAGTGGCAAGGATGCATGAATGTTACCAAATGCAACAGCTAAAAAAGGCAAAATGTGAAGAATTAAAGAAAATATTGTACGACATTGTGGTCTTTTCTGAGAAACAATCAGAGCATCTATCAAAGTGTCAAGATCCAAGTACTCCAGGATCCACTATGACCATCCTGAGCAGGGAACAAGCTTAAGTTACGTGATAATTAGGCAAATATAAAAACATACATAACTCTTGCTGTCAAGAAATAAAAACATATAAGGACCAACCACAATGTCTGAAGTATTCCACCAAAACTAAGCTTGAAATAAAGTTGTCAAATGACTATCTCCACTTCATTAGAGCTTGGCCACTTTAATAACAGGTAGTTGATATGTGCACATATGCACAGGTATGGCCAAGTAACTGAAAATCTATGACTGATTAAAATCTTAAAATCAGAACTCCACCTAGGAGTGTGTATCCTAACATCTCCTTCTTCTGATCTCATGAAGCATACGTAGTAGTGCTGATTGCTAAACAAGACTACTTATTTGACAGAGTCATACAGGTAAGAATGAGCAAGAATCCATGAGCTGAACACTCAAATGGTCATTAGTCTTCTTGCTCCCCCTTCCCAGCCCCAGCAAAAAAAAAGAACAAGACTTACCTGTCCCAATAGTTTCATATAATTCATAATATTTGAGAAGTTCATCATAGTCACCCACAGCCATGGTAAAAACTTGTTTCAAGGCACCAAAAGATGCTTATAAAACAAGCACACAATCTGTTGGGTAGAAATAACACAAAAATATTATAAGCTAATATTAAAAATTAAGGTTGATCAAAATGGTTGATGAGAATTTTTAAATCTGAAGGTTTTTAGATGTTAAAAATGTCCTGTTTTCTCAATGCCTACAACAATCCTATATATATATTAGATATTCACAACAAACATTTGATGATCTAATCACAGTTACCTACGATGATATCAGTCATCTGATTAGCATCAACATACATACACATGGTTAATACAAACACACATAAGGCAATCAAAATCCAGTTGTCAAGGTGATCATGAAACTAGAACATTCAGGCCCAGAGCTTCTCTTCTTCCTATTGAACCAACCTTTCAACCATTTTCACTCATTAACATCTCCACCAACAGGTGAGTTGAGAAAATAAAAAGAGGTGAAAGGCTGGCTTTGTTTCTTGCTTCCCCTAGCTCATAGTGGGGGAAAAGACAGCTGAAATGAAAATTCAGGTAAAAGTCTGAGAGCACTGTCTGATTATCTATAGAATTTAACCACTTTCCCCTCTAAAAAAACAGAGAGAAACAAAAGTTATTCATAATAACCTGCTTCTTTAACAAGATAAATTTTGCTATCACACTGCCTCTAGACAAATATCTATCATGCACAATAAACCGACATAATACAAGATGCTTGGCAGAATTCCGAATTGGATTCCTGGAAGTGTTTTGTAACCGTTTAAAGTAGATTCTAATCCTGGCTCCGCCAACTTATTAGTCATATGAGCGTGGCCAAGTAATTTACTTAGCTTCTCTTAGCCTCAGTTTTCTAATGATCATCAAGGTAACTTTCCAGCTTCAAAACCCTATTAGAAAATCGTTTTCAACATGTGCGCACGCACAAGTGCACATACATAAGCCTTTGTTGTCAGTGAAAGGGAAAACCGATGCAAGAACAAAGCAAAGGAGCACAAGGTAAATTCATACAAAATCAGAAGGCTTGAGGCAGGTCATAAGATTGGAGATAAAGACATGAAGTTGCTTTGAGAGCTAGAATTAACAAAGCAGATGAGACTGGGGGTGAGCAAGGGGTAAAAGGAGGAAGAAAAAGCTAGGGAGTAGAAAGGATGCTCTAAAACGGCCCCTTGCCTACAGAAACAAGACTACATACAAGACTGAAGCTCAGTAAGTATAAAGAGCATATCTCACTCTTCATTTCCTCCATGATTCACATGGCCCTGAATACAGTAGGAGCACAAAAGTTTGAGGAAATGAAAGAAACCAACTTCTTTTTCCTGTATTTCTTGGGATCCCTTCATTTAGGGAAAGACAAATGCCTCCACCTGCTCATTAAAAGCAGCCCGAGGGCCTTCCTAGGCTGCTACAGGCAGAACAGGGAGCTAATCATAAAATCCTAACTGTTGAATTGTTTCAAACTCTGCATGACCATATTTGGAGTTTTCTTGGCAAAAATGGGGTGGTTTGCCATTTCCTTCTCTAGCTCATTTTATAGATGAGGAACTGGGACAAACGAGGTTAAGTGACTTGCCCAAGGTCACATAGTTATTAAGTGTCTGCTAAGGCCACATTTGAATCCATGAGGATGAGTCTTCCTGATTCCAAGCCCAGTGCTCTATCCAACTTCACCCCTCCTAGCTATCAATCATATAATCAAGATGAGCGAAAACGGACCCCCCCCCACACCCCCACCCCACACCCCCACACCCCAAGAGATTACAATGAAAAGACCTGGAATTAAACCCTGGCACTGCCACTTATTACTGGTGTCACCTTGTTTGGGTTACTTGACCTCTCTGGGACTCAGTTTCCTCACCTGTAAAATGAGAGGTTGTAGTATATGGACCTCACAAGCCCTTTCCAGCTCCAAACTCAGGAGTTCCAAAGGAAACTATTATTATTCCCATTTTACAGATGACAACAGTATCTCAGAGGGGACAAAGTTGCTGCAGAAATAAAATTCAAAACTGTATTGCTACAGGTTGCAGGCATAAAATATTTAATAAATCTCTCATGGCATCTTTTTGTAAAACATGAAAAAAAGTCTGAGCTGGATGACAGCTCTGTCAATCAGATTTGTAACCGGCTATACCATCAAAAGAGTATTACCCAAAGAGTATAAAAGGAAATCTCTAGTGATATGCCACATCCATGGCCATCAACATTTTTATCAATAGTTTGGACAAGGAAATGTTTATCAGACAAGTGGATGGCAATCCCTCAGCAGAGAGTTAATTCACTTAGTGACAGAGACAATATTTTAAATGATCACTGTAAACTGGAACAAGGTCAAAACTAACAAAACGAAATTTGGTAGGGGCAAATATAAGGTCCTATTCATATGTCCAACAGAATCAACCAAAGACCTTCAGAATGAGGGATACCTGGGTTAAAAGGAATTTATGTGAAATATTTTAATGTAGTACAAGTTCAAAAAAATACTGAAACAAGGTGATATGCCCACCAAAAATAGCAAATACAGTCTTGGAATTCTTTAATTTCGGTAAAGTATCCAGAACAAAAGAGGTAAGGCCTCCACTATACTACTTCATACCTCAAGTACTATGTTCCAGACACATTTTAAAAAGCTGAAAGCATATCCACAGCACCATGACAATAACGGTGAGGGGCAGAAAAAACTAGATCACATGAGGAACAAAGATGATTTAGCCTGGACAAATAAAACTAACAATAAACACAATCACTGACTGCAAATAACTGCAAAGTTCTTACACAGAAGGAAAAAAATCTGTTCCTAGGAGAGGAACAAAGGAGAGAGATTTGTAAAATAGTAGTACAAAAAAATTTGTAAGTAAGACAGTACTTTGTGTTAGTTTCCTAACAAACACTTCTGTCATAGGTTTCAGAGCTAGAATGGTCCTTGGAGATCACCTAGTTAAATTCCCTTGTTCACAACGGCTTCCCAGAACGAGTTCAAAGTAGGATAAGTATCTCTCTACTAGACAACTTCTAAAGACACCTGAATCTGAGGGGTAAAATGTGGCTAGAACCCAGTCTCCTTTCTTACAGGAGCGTTTCCCTTTCAGCCATCACATTAAAGGTTGCTCTGAGAGCCTTTCTTCCTTGGTTAGGCCTAGAATCAGGAAAACCTGAGTTAAAATCCAGTCTCAGACACTTCCTCATTCTGTGACCCTGGGTAAGTCACTTAACCTCTGTCTGCCTCATAAAACGGGGATAATAATAGCACCTACCTCTGGAGGTTGTTGTGAGAATTCCAATGAAATAACTGCAAAGCGCTTCACAGTCCTTGGCATATAGTATGCACTACATAAATGTTAAATAATGCTACTGTTATTTTTATTATTTTTACTAGTAGCTAAGTAGCTCAGAGCGTGAGTTCAAATTCTGCCTCAGATAGACTGTACAACTTGGGACAAGTCACTGAATGTCTCTCAGCCTCCACTTCATCACACCTAAAATGGGGATGATTAATATATGCTCTCTTTTACCCAGTTGTGAGAATAAAATGGGATATTTGGAAAGCACTTAAATCAACATGTATGCTTTAAAACATATAAATGCTAGGTATTATTATTAAACACGTAAAAGAGTTTTGCAAAACTTAAGGAACTACCACTACTAGGGGCTGCCAGCTGGCATTATGGATAGGGCACCAGCCCTGGAGTCAGGGAGATCTGAATTCAAATTGGACCTCAGACACTTAACAGCTGTGTGACTCTGGGCAAGTCACTTAACTCTGACTACCTCACCAGAAAAAAAAAAAAAACAATTAAGGATCTAGGTCATTGCTAGCTATTCTTAAATCGTAATGCAAACTGCTTTGCAAATCTTGCTTTGCAAATCCTCCAGAAATGCTAGCTGTTATTATTAAACCGGATAACATATGTTAAAACACTCTGCAGACCTTAAAGAACTATAAAAATGTAGTTATTATTATTGAATCGGACTTGTAAAGTGCTTTGCAAACCTCAAAGCCTTCTATAAATATGAGCTATTATTAAGCTAGATAACATGTACTCTACAAACTTTAAATTATGTAAATTACATAAATGCTATAAAATATATAAATGCTAGCTATGATTATTGAATCAGACAATATTTAAGGAACCGTAAACCTTTCTAGAAACGTAAGCTATTTTTATTACTAGACCAGATCACAAAAAGTGTTTTGCAAACCGTTAGAAGCCTGCATAAATGCTAGCAAATTCTTAATGTATTCTTCCCACCCAAGTTCACGGACCTCCCCGATCCACCCAAGGACCCCTTTCCACCCGAGCCCCGAGAGGCGGAGTGGCCAGTTCGGGGTAAGCCAGTTGGCCCCGGGGCCGGCTCTGCCCGGGGTCCCGCAGGGGGCGGAGCTGCTCCGCCGCGGGGTCTCCCCCATCCCTCTAGGACGTCTCCGAGGGCTCCGACCCCACCTTCTCCGGGCTGGGGCGGACACTCACCCTCGAGGAGGTGAGGGTCTGGACGGGGCGGCGGGCAGGACGAGACGAACCGGCCGAACCGTTGAACTGGCCTAGGGGAAGCAAAGGGCAGAATGGAGCTCCACGCAGCCGGGACCTCCCCGGGGTAGCGTTCAAACCTCCCCGCTCCTCGCCTCGCTTCCGCCCGCCAATAGAATCAAATCTCGAAGACCGGAAGAGGCGTGGCGGTAGGGCAGGGGGCGGGGAAAATGGGGCTGGATTTTTTCCTGAAACTGGAGTCTAGTGGGAGACTGGGCTGGAGGGCTCCCGTGGAAGTTATCGGGCCGCTAGTTACTTCTCTTTCTCGTTCTTTCTTGCGTTGGAGAGGCAGCCTGACCCGAAGGAGAGACGCAGCTCCTCACCCCAGGTCCTCCTGTTTCCTGCTTCCCTCACATCAGCCACAAAGATCCTTGTAGTCGCAGGACCATAGATTTGGAGCTGGAAGGTATTAAAAACGGCCCGGTCAACAGAATACCCCCATTTTACAGATGAGAAAACTGAGGCCTATAGTGTTTGCCAAAGGCATAGAGGGAATAAAGAGCAAAACTGAAATTTTTGAAACCAAACCCAGCGTGCCCTCCAATCAATAGGTTTTTTGATTAACAAAGCAGGTTTGGTTTTTTTTCAGGTAATGAAAAACCCCTTCCCTCTCTCTCACCTTCTCACCTTCCCACCTTCCCTGTAGGGGGGAAAAAAAAACAAGGAAAAAAAAAAACCTTTGTAACAAATGTGTACAGTCATGCAAAACAAATTTCTACATTGGCCAAGTTCAAAAATTATCCTTCAATCTACACCCTAAATCCTCTCTTGTCAGGAGAGGGGTAGCATGTTTCATTTTAGGGGTCAGTCCTCTGGAATCCTGGTTGGTCACTGTTTAACAGGGATGTATTGAGGGCTTGTTCTATGTCAGGCACAGTGCTAAATGCTGAGGATATAAATAAAAAGCAAGAACAGTGTCTGCCCCCAAAGAGCTTATGTTCTAATGGGGGAGACAACATACATAAATAAGCACATATAAAATGAATAAGGAATAGATGAAAGGTGACCTTAGAGGAGCTGGCAGTAGCAGCTGGAGAACCAGGGAAGTCTTCCTAGAAAAGATCGGGTTTTGAGCCTAAACTGCCCAGGAATGAACTCTTTAATCTGCAGTGGATGAACTGCTTCAAACAGGATCTTAAAAACTGCCTGAAGATGTACTTAACAGCACTGTAATATGATGCTCCTTCTACTTAGTCTTTGCACAAACAGCCCTCTATATCTAGGATAGGCTCTCTCTCCCTCTCTCCTTCTCCCTCTCCCTCTCCCCTTCTCCCTCTCCCTCTCCCTCCCTCCCTCCCTCTCTCTCTCTTTCTCTCCCTCTCCCTCTCTCTCTCTCTCTCCCTCTCCCTTCTCCCCTCTCCCTCTCCGTTCCCCCCCCCTCTCTCCCTCCCTCCCCCTCCCTCTCTCTCTCTCTCTCTCTCTCACTCTCTCTCTCTCTCTCTCTCTCTCTCTGTCTCTTCTTGAGTCTCTAGCTTCCTTAAAAGCACAGCTCTACATGAAACATCTCTTGATCTCAGTTTTTAGCATTCTCATTCTCTTGATAGTACTTTGTGTTAGTGTACTTTAAGTTTTTTTTACCTTGCACATTTGTATTCCACCCATAGAATACAAGTTCTTTGCAAGTAGGAATTTGTTTCATTGCTTGTCTTTGCAAACCTAAGTAGAGACTGACCCAGCTGCTGCTGCACTCATTTGCCTAGTGAAATACCAGTAAATGTATTCTCTTTTCCCTGGAAAGATGTAAAAATGAATCAATTACTGCCTTCTCTGCCTAGAGACCCCATACTCTAGCAAAAGACTTTGCTTTTTAATCTCTCCATCTCCCCTCCTCAGTGGGAGGGGACCTCTCTCTGCTGCACACCATTTAGCAATGTGGATGGTTAACAACTTTTCCATGTTTTTCCAGTTTAAGACACAAAGTAAATATTTAAAGAGTAAATGAATAAATAGACTTTCAGGAAACAAAGATAAGCCTACCTGGGCCCTGAAGAAACTTCAGACTCTTGTCCTTTCTAAAGAGAGGGAGGGAAAGGGGAGAAGGGACTAAGGACCTTTTACCTACAACCTAGATTCAGCAGCACAACATTCCAGGACACCTCAGCTCCACAATCTTTTCTGAAGACTTTATGGCTATATTCCCTCTCTCACTTCCAAGGACTTCAATCTGATCCCTCAGCAGCTTCCATCTGACTTCTCAACTTCCACAAATCCAAAAGATGGAGAAAGGTGAGCTTGTAAAAGCTTCAAGATTAGGTTAAAACTCCGTGGTGGGGTTGAGGAAGGAAACATTGAGGTTTTTCTGCCCCAAAGCAGCTGGGTCTGGATCTCTTTGGCAATACTTGTAAGAGGCATGACTGAGAGGGATCTCTGGTAAAGTTTCTTGATGGCTCAAGAAATTTGTCTCGGTTACTTACTAATTGTGGAATCATTGATCCAGCAAAAAGAAGAGCGGCCAAACAGTTAAGAGGAGAACTGGTAAAGAGTAATATCAAGAAAATCTGGAGAAGAGAGCATCTAGGAAGAAATGGTGATCGGCAGTGTCAAAGGCTACAGAGAGGCACTCAGTGTATAGTATGGTTATTGAGTTTAGAACAGCCTTTATTTCACTCACCACAGAAAACAGCCTCACAGCTCTTCACCCTGGAATCTCACTCTAGCCCTGGAACCCACAAATTCAAAGTCCCCTCCACAGCCTGCCTGCCTGCCTATCCTTTTTATTGTATGACTGAGTCTCACTACGTCCTCAATTCAACTGCTCTTTCCTGCTTCTGCTGCAGTGCTCAGTGAAGAAAAACAAAAAACAAAACAAAACACTGCCTATTGTAGAAGTCCAAATCATCACTTATACTCCTACAGCCGTACCAGGCTCAGAGATGGCTACAGTCTCCGAGACAGGGTGAGAAGAAAGTCATTTTGTCTCCAGGACCACATCCCAGGAACCCACAGTCAGGCTCAAAACACTTCCCCCCCTCCTCCAGGCAGAATGGACGCATTTCAGAAATTGGTTAGAGGAAAATAAAATGGCATAATTTATGAAGTGCTTAGCAAACCTTAAAGCAGTTATTCCCAAAGTGGGCGCTGCAGCGATTCAGGGGGGCTGTGATGGTCACAGGCGCATTTAGGGGGCGATGAATAACCTATTCTGAGTTCAATAAATTTTCAGGTGGCGCTGAGTAATATTTTTTTCTGGAAAGGGGGCGGTAAGTCAAATAAGTTTGGGAACCACTGCCTTAAAGCATTATCTAATGTGGAGGCAGCTAGATGGCACAGTGGATAGAGAGCTAGGATGGGAATCTGAAGGAGTATCCATAAATTGGGAAACGGCTGAACAAGTTAGGGCAACAGTGTTTTGGAATGCTATTGTGCTGAACTCTCATTAGCATCATGAGCAACCATGATTCCAAAGGACTAATGATGAAACATACTTACCTGTGGATAGAGAGGTGAAGAATTCAAAGTGCAGAATAAGACAAAGTATTTTTTGGACATTGCCATTGTGGAAATCTGTTTTGATTGAGTACTCACGTTTGTAATGGGTTTTGTTTTGCTCATATTCTCAACTGGGGGAGGAGGGGAGGGAATGGAAGGGATAGGTGAGAAGGCAGATCTTGCCTGATTAAAACAAATGTATATAAATATAGATATATACACACATATGTAAATATTTAGTCAATGTAATACAGAAAAGTTAATGTTTATAATTTTTTCCTTGTACTTGTATTAAGCCTCTAATTATCCAGAGAAACTAACCTAGGGAAAACATTTGGTAAAAACCACATACTTTCAATGTTTCAAGGAGGGCAACTAGGTGCAGTGAATAGAGCACCAGTCCTGGAGTCAGGAAGACCTGAGTTCAAATCCCACCTCAGACACTTAATGCCTACTAGCCCTGTGACCTTGGGCAAGTCACTTAACCCCAGTTGCCCTCCAAAAAGCAATAATAATAATAATAATAATAATGTTTCTAGGCAAATTCTTGGCTATTTATAATAATAGACATAAGCTGAAAAGAGATTTTTAGCCCATTGATCATTGATAATGAGTATATTTATGAGGTAAACTTATTAAAATGGTTAAAGAAAAATTCTTCTACCAATACAGCAACTGTATATTTTAGTTCTCTTTAAAACTTTTAGCACAGGGTGGCTAGGTAGCACAGTGAATAGCCCGGCCCTGGAGTCAGGAGTACCTGAGTTCAAATCCGGCCTCAGACACTTAACACACACACACACACACACACACACACACACACACACACACAAAAACTAGCCGTGTGACCTTGGGCAAGTCACTTAACCCCAACTGCCCTCCAAAAAAAAAACTTTTAGCACAGAGAAGGGTTCAGTGGCTAGATCATAGGGCCTGAGTCAGGAAGATCTGAGTTCAAATCCACCCTCAGACACCTACTAGCTTTGTGACCCAAATAGCAAGTCACTTAATCTCTGCCTCAATTCCTCC
>CM053599.1:182303509-182329521 GCA_028646575.1 Pseudocheirus occidentalis | reverse complement strand
AAAAAAAGAAAGAAACTAGCTATGAAACTAGCATAGTATAGTGGACAGAATACTGATGTGCTAGTCAGGAGGATCTGGGTTCCAATCTTGTCCTTCACTCCTACTATGTAACCATGGACAGATCAATAATGTCTCTAAACCTCAATTTCCTCTTTTGTAAATTAAGCATAACAATGTCTTTACCATCTCCCTCCTAGGGTGCTGGGGGCTCAAATGTGGCAATGTCGAGAATGCCCTTAGCAAACTGCCAAGTAATATAAAAAGTCAGTTATCTCAATGATTGTTCTGTGTCCCTATTAAATTTCATCTTATTAGATTCAGATCCTTTTGTATACTATTTCTGTCACCTCATGTCACCTCTCCCAACTCTTGACTTATCTAAAACTCTAATAAACAATGCATCAACGTTTTCATATAAGTCAATAATTAGAGAGACAGAACTGTCACTGTTTTCTATGTACTGACCACTGTGTTGTGCACAAGGAATCAGGACAGTGTCCGTCCATGAGGACTGCATGTTCTATAAGGGAGGGGCTAAAGGGCAAGGCAGGGAGGCTGCATGGAGGCCCACAGCAAAATCATTAAAAGGCTCAACTACAAAAGTCAGGGGCACTCAAGAATGGAGTCCAAGTTACTGATGAGACAGGGAGAGTGGTTGGAGAGCAGGGCCTGGAACAGGAAAAGTAAAGGAAATACAGACCATCCTCACCTCTTGCTCAGACAGCTGCCATAGCCTTCTAACCAGCCTCTCTGCCTCCAATGCCACTCCAACTCAAAGCTCTTCCTTGCTATCAGGATCAAATACAAAAATCCTCTGGCATTTAAAACTCTTCACAACCTAGGCCCTTTCTACTTCTCCAATATCCTTACACTTTATTCGACATACTCTACAATCCAGAGACACTGGCCTTGTTAGTCCTGACATGCCACGCTCCATATTCTGACCTCACACACTTTCAAGAGCTATCTCCAGTGTCTAGCGTGCTCGCCCTCTTCAATTCTGACTCCATAGATCAAATAACACTCTCAAACCCAAACCCAATCACCAGTTCCACTGCCTTCCATTTCCCCCATATCTATCTTGCAGGTACAGTTTTTTGCATGTTGTCTCCCCCATTATAAGTGTGCACTCCCTGAGGGCAGGGCCTGGTCTTCTGCCTTTCTTTGTATTCATCATTGTTTAGCACAGGCTCTGGCACAGAGTTAACATTTAATGACTATACTTGATTGACTGCTTGGCCCCCAAGGAAGACCTCAGACTAAAGGGTGAAAGTCACGTGGATTTCAGATTTCAGGTCAATCTAAAGAATTTCCTAAGAAGTGAACTTATTGCAAAATGAAATAGATAGTGTTTCAATACATTGTGATATCGAAATACTGGCTATATTCAACTAGTGATTTGTGATTGCTTGCTATGGATACAAGAGAAGAGAGTGCAGTCATTAGTTTGGGTATTGAATTAGATGACTTCTAACATTTCTTCCAATTCTATCATTCTGTTATCTTAATGTCTGTTCAACCCTTTCTTTATAATACCATTCATGTCGGAAGTTATATTCTTCCCAGTTATCACACAGGCCAGGCTCACGTCATCTCATACTAGACAAATCTCCCAGTCTAACTTCTAAATGGTTCATTTTCTACCCAAAGCTCCCCTTGTTAAGAATTTTTAGTAATATGTTTTGAAATAGTTCTATTCTGAAAATACATTGTTTTGAAATAGTTCTATTCTAGTTTCTTCTCACTGGCAAAATTAGCTTTTCAAACAATACAACTGTCTCATAACAATGAGAATTAAGAATGAACTACATAATGAATGAATTAAGGACCAACCACATTATACAACAAAAAGACCCAAAACTTTACCTGTAGTTCTTGGAAGGAAAGAACACTTGTTTGTTCTCCACTGACAAATGGAAGCCTTAATCGAACTGGTTTTCCATGAGATTTTTTAGCAAGAAGTAGGTGATAGGTAGCTGTAAGTTGATCATATTGCCACTGGGGAAAAAAACAAAACCCACAACTGTTTGGAAATATAATATACTGGTTTCTGAAACAAGTTATTACCATATTATGTAACTCTTGACCTTCCCATAAGATATGCGTTCTATATGAAGGGTCAGCAAATGTCAGACCACTTTAAAAATGGAAAAACCATCTTTAGTTCAACAGGTGTACAAAAGCAGGTGGCCAAGGGGTGACAGAGTCAAGATGGTGGTGTAGAAACAGGAAAACTCCATGGGCTTCCCCCCATAACCACCTCAAATATCTATAAAATATGACTCTAAACAAATTTTAGAGCTCCAGAACCCACAAAGTGACAGAAAGAAACAAGTCTCCCACTGAAGGCAGCCCAGCAGGCTGGCAGGAAGGATCCATTGCAGCATGCTGGGAGTCAAGCCTAGTCCCAAGTGAACCCATGATTTTAGCCCCAGGGTGGCCACGACCAGGAGCAGCTGGAGCATTCGGGGGAGTGGATCAACAGTAGCCATGGTAGTTTCCAGAATTATCAACCCATAAATGCCAAAGACAAAGTAAAAGGTCAGTGGAACTCCGCTGGATCTGGCAGCCCTGCAGCCACCTCCACATGGCTGCTTCAGAACTCCCAGCCTGCAGATGGTAGGGGGGCCAAGAGAACATTCAGAGGCTAAGTGCTCTTGCTTTAACCTGCCTGGATCTGGATTGTGGTCTTGGGTGGTAGTCCTGAGGTGTGACCAGTGAGCCAAAGTTGGTGGGGGTCGCAGAGACGGCACCCTCCTAATAGCTCCAGCAGCTGTGAAAGCCCCAGCGATTTGAGACAAAGCTCTCCCCTCTGGAAGCAGAGTTCTACAGTGGCAAAGAGCTCAAAAGTCAAGTAATTGACTGGCAACATGAGCAAGCAAAGGAAACAAAGCAAGCATAGCCATCCAACTTTAGATTCCTTTTTTGAGGACAAAAAGGATCAAAGCATGGAATGGGAGGAAGACAACAAAGTCAGAACTCCTGCACCGAAAGCTTCCAAGAAAAATATGAACTGGTTACAGGCCATGGAGGAGTTCAAGAAGGACTTTGAAAATTAAGAGAAGTGGAGGAAAAACTGGGAAGAGAAATGAGAATGATTCAAGAAAATCATGAAAAGAGAGTCAACAATCTGACGGAAGAAAACCTGTCACTGTTTGCCTTCTATACTATATAATATATTAATTCTACCTCTTAGAATGTTGATATGTGAAAGATAACATTGAGTTGGTCAGATACAATGGTTAATAACACCCTAAAAAATAGATTAATTCAAATTGCAAAAAGAGGTCCAAAAAGCCAATGAGGAGAAGAATGCCTTAAAAAGTCAAATTTGCCAGATGGAAAAAGAATTTAGAATAATTCCTTCAGAATTAGACTGGAGCAAATGGAAGCTAATGACTTTATGAGAAATCAAGATACTATCAAACAGATCCAAACAAATGGAAAAATAAAAGGCAATGCAAAATCAGGTGGCCAGGGGCAATCTGGCCTGCAGGCTGTAGTTTTGACAAGCCCTGCTTCATATCACTATAGTTTTTGGTCATGACCTGTGATTTGATCTGTGTAGCAAATGGGCCCAAGGGTGAACTCCCCCTTACTAAAGCAATTTATCATCTTAGAGAATTGTCTGGGGGAGATGAGAAATAAAGACAGTAAATAAGCATTTGTAAAGTGCTTACTTACTATGTGCCAGACACTGTGCTATGGGCTGGGAAAGGCAAAAGACAGTCCCTGCAGTGGAGGAACCCATAATCTAACGGGAAAGCCAACATCATGCAAGCAAGTATGTGCCAACAAGCTATATATAGGATAAATAGGAAGGAGACAACAGAGGGAAGGGTCTATCAGGATTGAGAAAGTATTCCTGTAGAAGGGGAGATTTTGGATGGGACTTGAAGGAAGCTTGAGAAGTCAGTAGGGGAGATGAGAAGAGATAACATTCTAAGCATGGAAGACAATCAGAGAAAATGCCTGGAACTGAGAGATGTGAGTGTCTTATCCAACAAACAGCAAGGTGGCTACTGTCACTGGATTGAAGAGTAGATGTCAGGGAGTAAGATGTAAGAAGACTTGAAAGATAAGGAGCAGTAGGTTATGAAGGACTTTCTAGATGACCCTGTAAATGATGGGACTTTAGAGTAGGAAGGTGATATAGTCAGATCTAAACTTTGGGAAAGTCACTTTAGTGTCTGATTAGGTGACAGACTGGAATGGGGAGAGACCTGAGACAGGTAGGTACCCCAGCTGGCTGTTCCAATAGTCTAGATGTGAAAAGATAAAAGTTTGCAGGAGAGTGTTTGAAGTATCAGAGAGTATCAGAATAGATGTTAAATCTATTTACCTCTAATGATTCAAGAAAATCATGAAAAGAGAGTCAACAATCTGATTGAAGAAAACCTGTCCCTCTCTGCCTTCTATACTACATATTTATTCTACCTCTTATAATGCTGATATGTGACAGATACATTCAGTTGGTCAGATACAATGGTTAAACAAGAAATGATTACTTTCTTATTTGCTAGAGCTACAAACTCTCCTTTTTCCTAGACAAAACATACCTAAACCTCATTTATAAGTTAGACAACAAATTAAATTTCCTACTGTTATAAGCTGAACAAGCTATTTTGACAGCTCTTAATTGTATAGTTAAGGTTACTTCAGTCCATAAAGCCTAATTTGGCAGATGGTCTTCTTTCCTTACTTCATTATGTCATACAAATATGGTATAAAGGATGGATAGAAGAAAGAAGGGAGTATAGAGAAGTTAAAGTTGAAATAGGTTTTGGGAGAAAGGTAAGTTTTAGACATGCTGAGTTCAAGGTGCCTAGGTTGAATCTTACAAGACAACTGAAGACAGAACACTGAAGCCTGAACAATTATCAAGGAAGTAGATAGAGAACTGGGAGTCATGTGAGTATAACTGAAAATTAAAGCTAAGAGAATGAATGCAATTACCACAAGGAAAAGTAGAAAGCCAAAAGAAAAAAAAAAAAGAGTGAAGACAAAACCTTAACAAACATCAAAATTAAGGAATCAGAAAGCAGAGCCGGTAAAGGAGAGATGTGAGAGGAGCCAGACCTGCGGTAACACAGAAGCCAGAGAAAAAAAATCCATCAGGCAGTTGTAAGAGATGTTTTGGTGCAGTATGCATAAAGCTCTGGGCCAGGAGTCAAGAAGATCCGAGTTCAAATACAGTCTCAGATATTTATGAGATGTATGACCCTTAGAAAGCCACTTAATCTGTTTGCCTCAATTTCTTCAACTTTAAAAATATCACCAATTTTTAAAGATGTTTGACTATAGAGTCAAATCTGAGTAACGGAAACAAAGAGAAAACAAAGAGTCTGAAGACAAAATCAAAATGAAAACAAAGACCATGGCACAGTTGTAGATAAACCCCCCAGACCTGAAGTTAAGAACGCTTCAATTCAAATCCCATTTCTGACCCTGTAAGCTAGTTGTGTGACAATAAGAAAGTCATTTAACCTCTCTAGACTTCATCAGGAACATGAGAAAATGTCTCTAGTACCTATGCCTTACACGATTATTTATTAAGAGGCTCAAAAAAAAAAAAAGAGGCTCAAATGAAATAATGACAAATAGCTATTATTAATGGGGTAAATGAATGAATAGGAGAGCAAAATTTCAAAAGTCAAGATTTTGAAGCTAATATAGTAGTTCCACGTGCTGACCACTGTGCATCTGAAGTGGACTGGAGCTGGAGGTCATTGGAACAGCAGAGATTAAAGAAATACATGTGTGAATTGATTGAGCCATTCTGGAGGGCAATCTGGAACTGTGCCCAAAGCGCGATAAATAACTGCATACCCTTTGACCCAGTAACACCACTTCTGGGGTTGTATCCCAAAAAGATCATAGAAGTAAGAGGAAGACCCATATGTACAAAAATATTTATTGCAGCTCTCTTTGTGGAGGCAAAAAACTGGAAATTAAGGGGATGCTCATCAATCGGGGAATGACTAAACAAGTTGCAGTATACGAAGGTAATGGAATATTATTGTGTTATAAGAAATGGGGAGGAGATAGACTTCATATTTACCTGTAGAGGCTTATACAATCTGATGCTAAGTGAGAAGAACAGAACTAAGAAAAATTTGTACACAATCACAGACACATCATATGTGTGACGACCAACTTTGATAAACTGGACTCTTCTCAGCAACACACAACTTATAAGGCAACTCTACAAGTCTCAGGATGGAAGGAGATGACTACATTCAGAGAAAGATCTAGAAAGCCCAGAGTTTAAATGTAGTCTGAAGCAATCCACATTCTATCATTCCTTTCCATGTTTGGTTTTGTTTCCTCTTTCCCACTGTTCACTCCATTGGTTACAATCCTTCTATACCACCAGACTAATGTCCAGTGTGAAGGTATTTGAAGATCCTATACTTGATTGCATGCTGCATGGGGGGTGAGGGGGAGAAAGCAGGGGAAAAAATTTGAAACTCAAGGGACTGTAGAACTGAATCTTGTAAACTAAAAGTAAATAAACAAATTAATTTGATTTTTAAAAAAATACATGGTCAGGGAGGAAAAAGGAACATCAAGATGGATACTGAAGACCCCAAAGACAACAGCAGCAGGTGCTAATGTCACTGCATCACAGGATCACAAACTGGAGCTAGAAGGGACTTAAGAGATCATTTGGTCCAACCTCTTCATTCCACAAATGAAAAAACTGAGATCAGAGAGGTTAAGATACTTGGCCAGGGTCATACTAGATTCAGTCTTTGGTCCTGTTACTCTTTCCATTGCATCTTACCGCTTCCTCATAGTCACTGCTCAGTAAAATATTTATATGGTAAACTCCTTACCTTGCAAGTTGTAAAAAACAAAAAGACTTTTTATAAAAACATTTTTAATACTGAATAATATTGAAAATATTGAATAATACTGAAAAATATCAAATATTTTTAAAATTTTGAAATTTTTTTAAATTGAATGAGCAATTTCATTCAAATATGCAAGTATGAACATATTTATATCAAGAAAAGATCACTGAGAGGACAATCACATTAAATAAAATTAGAAAGTTTAAGGTAACTCAACAGCAGAAAACGCATAAAAATTTCATGATTATATGATTCATAAAAACGGGCATGATGTTACACTGAAGGGTAACATGTAGGGTAAAAATACAACAGTCCAACAATAGATGAACTAGAAGTTCTATTTTGGGTAAGTGTGAAATAAGATGGCAAGGGTTTAGGAGAGAGAGGAGAGAAAGTAAAGATAATAAATATATACAGCTTTTTCTAGGAGTATGGCTTGAAGCACACAGCTCCAAGGTTTTCTTAGGATGGGAGATCCTTGGGAATATCTGAAGGATCCAGTCTAAGGAGAGGCTAAAAGGACATCTGCTGGGGAACAAGTGAGGGCATGAGATCAAGAAGGGTGACATCATTACCAGAGACTGGGGTGAGAATGGAAACTGATATCAAGAGGTTTTGAGATGAAGAGAAGAGGGAACTTACAGCAAATAGTCTTAATTTTCTCAGTAAAATAAGAAGAATGGTCCTCAGGTGAGATAGTAGGGAAGATAGGGAGATAGTAGGAAGCTGGTAGGGAAGAAAGAAGATACTGTTAAGAACAGCTTCTATGGGAATCAACTAGGGAAGAACAAAAGGATTGCCTTGCTAAAGTGAGAGCCTAGGTAAGGATGAATAACATGAATTTATAGTGTATCCAGTTAGTACAACTGTATGACTAATTCTCTATTCAGTAGAATGTAAGGAGAAGAAGAGGAAGCATCAGGTGGTAGGAGTAATCCAGATATGGAATTTAACAAGGGATGAGTGGCAAGGTAGAAAACTTCGAGAGGAAAGCAGAGTGTGGGGATGATTTGGTCACCTAGGAGGATAATGGCATAGAAAACACTATCACTATAACTCCACCTGAAATCAGTGTTTTTGGTATAGTATTATTCTGCTTTTACTGAAGACCAGAAAACATCAGAAAAATTATGAGTAGGAATAATGCTGAAATTTAAAATGAGTTAATTTTCAATATGTTTGCAGTAAAGACAATCAGTACGCTTTCATATTGTGTTCATAAAAAGAATAACATTTTAAATGAAGTAGACAGAAAAAAAAACAATACCGTAAACAAAACATTGTTCTTACCAATGAAATTAAGTCTTCCATTATCTGTCTGTTGTGCTTATAATATACTGAAAGTTCTACAACACAGTCTTCATCAAGACGTCCACACTATAATGGCAACATGAATAATTAAATTAACAAAAATTGTGCTGGAAATTAAAATAAAACACTAGTTTTATTCATTAGTAACTAGCATCACTACATAAAAACAATGTGAAACACAGCTATGTTAAGGTCACAGATTCTCACTGCTCAGTGTTTCTACTCTAGAAAACAAGAAGGGAAAAACAGCAGTAAAGTTATGGTTGGTCATCATGACTAGCTATTCCATCATCTGTGACATACTTAGGTAAGGTGGCAGGCAGACAGAAAGAGAACCAAGTCTACAAATGAAGGCTAGAGAGAGAAGCACTAGTATAGGCAGTCATGAGAGCTGCAGAACAGAGTATGAACGAGCATAGGCTTGAGATGGAGAAGGCTGTAACTGTGGTACAAAACTTACTAGGAAAGAGAGAGTGTGATCTAACATCCACAAATGACAGCAACAAGGATCTGGACAGGAGGCAGTGAATTTTAAAGACAGAGAGGTGGCTGCTGAATGATGGTGGCAGAAGGAAAATCTGAAAGTAGCAGCTTGAAGCAAGAAACATTTTGCTAACTCCTAGTCCTGGCTCCATAGGTCAGGAGACATCAGAGCAGGAACAGTCAGTCTTGGAGAGGGTGTCAAAAGAATTTGGCATCTTTAAGAAGAGACTAGGTATCAATGAAATGATGGAAGGAAAGAAGAGATTTAGGTTAAAGGGAAGTTTGTTAGCAAGACAGTTCAGTTCCAGAGGAAACAGTAGAAAGGGAAAACAGAAGAAGATAAAGATTGGAGAGCACCAGAGATGTATTTGCTAGCTGATGCCCCCTCTGATCCAAAGAGGCCTGTGGGTCCCAAAGCAAGGTGACACTCTGAGAGCAATTTGCTGCCCTGGGAACACGGATATGAGACCTGGTGAGGGAACAAGCCCTGGCAGCATCATGTTAGTTCCAGCACTGACTCAAGTATAGTAACTAGATAAAAGGGAACTGCAAGTGTTAGAAGCAGATTTTTTATCAGAGAGATCACCATATTTCAGCTAACATATACATTTACGTGCTACTGTTCCAATAAAAGATAAAGTTTATGTGCTTTCTCACAATAGCTAAATTTTCCAAGATACTTATTCTTTCTTCTATGATTCTAAATTAGGGGGAAAATAATTTGAGTAGATAAGGAAAATATACACTTGTTCTTTTTCATCTAACATGTCATCTTTATTTTATTTCATGTTGTTACACCACATTTTTTTAACTAGGTTTATGGGTGTGACTAGGAACTGAGATTCTAGGAAAAAACCTTCCATGGAGAAGTGACGACACCCAATGGCCATGTGCAGGCATTTTACATTGTCTACTCTCTTAATGTTATTAGATCATCAAAGAATCATAGGATTTTAGAGCTGAAAGGGAACTGAGAAGATTACAATTACTACAGTCCTGAAAAAAAGAAATCATTCTACTTGCTACAGACAATTGCAATCACATCAGACAAATTGCTGCATTTACATAATTGCAATTAATAGCTCTTAATATCAAGTTTTAGCTGCGATGTTCATAGTTCACATATTGCTAAGACAAAAGAAGAATGAGCTAAGTTTAGTTGGGCTAGTAGGAGGGAATAGAGTTGATCTGGAATCCAGGGGCAGAATTATTAAAAATAGCCAAGGAATAGTCAAAGTGAGAGAGGAGTAGTGTAGCATATTCTGCTCTGGCTTTCCAAGGATTTCGAGGGGCTAACAATGGTACGGTCATAAAAGCTGAGGATAATAAGAATACAAATAAGAATAAGAATACATTATAACCAAGTAGATCATCACAGAAATCATCATCTAGCATTTTAAAGCATCCTAATTTTTCCTGGGGATTAGGCATTCAAGGAAATGATTAAAAAACAGCAACACAAATATTTCCATTATACTCACTGGATATTTACTCTGCCATTCAACAGGACACAAGTTATCTTGCATGATCCAGGGATGGCTCAGCAGATGTTTCACAGAAATCCGTTTCTTTGGGTCCACCTAGTGGCCGTTGAGAATTGGCCAGAGATTACCTTTTTCAAATGGATAGAATACTTTTTCTCCTAAGGACTCAAACTTCATTCAAACAGTTAAAAAACTTTATAATCACGAAAATGCCATGTTGCAGTGGCCTTGGCATAAGATCTTCTGAAATGTGAATCCAGGCAAAAAACAAAACAAAATCCTATAGCAATCAATACTGGCTTTTAAGTTAAGTGCCTAGCAGAATTAACTTTATTGGCATTTATTGGCATTTATTAGCATTTATTGGCATTATACATAAAGTTCAGCCAGTAAATCTATTATAACATACATTTTTGCCAAAAAAATATATTCCTAGGAAATAAATATTCACTAATTCAATAAGCAGTCATAATGCTGGATGTCATATTAAATATATAAGATCACTTTTCCAAAAAAAACTTACAATCAAATAAAATATTTCAAAAAGGATAATTTTTTCACTAAATCCATATAGTTTTCCGATGTAAGGATGATAGGGAGAAAATAATCAGCAAGTATTTAAGCACCTATTGTGTGCCAAAAACTGTGCTAGATACGAAGACAAAAATCAAACACGCCTCATTCCAATCTGAGGGAAATGAACACCTGATACATGAAAAAGCACAAAGTTAAACTAGGAAGAAAGAGACGGTTTGGAAAGGTGGGCTCAGTTTTAAAGAAAGTAGGGCTTCTAAGAGACAGAGGGAAGGAGGGACAGCTTGTACAAAGGCATGGAGACAGATGAAATGTTCTGTCCAAGGAACACCAAGGAAGCCATTTTAGCTGTAAAGGGCAAGTTAGGCATAATAAGCCTGGTAAGGTAGGCTGGAATCTGACTGCAAAGGGCTTTCAGTGACAAGAGGAGTTTGTATCCAATAGACAACTGGGAATGAAGTTTTTTGAAGCTTTTTCAATGAAGCTTTTTCAGCAAAAAGGAGACATGATCAAAGATTAGATGTTGCCAGTCTTGCTATGGACAATTAATTGCATTTGCTGTACTTAATCAAGGTAGATGAACCAGAAGCAGATTTTGACAAAGAAAGGAAACGGCAAATGAAAATGAGTCCCAGATAAATGGCAACAGTAACAACATATTACATTAGTATCATATAATGTTGGATTTTCAGTATTTCAAATGTTGGGTTTTCCCAGTCCTAGAATGTTAACGATGGATGGATGCTCAAGTCTAGCTTCCTAACCTAATGTCTGACTGTGAGTCCTTCCTGATTTTTCTTGGGATAAACAAAACCTATACTTTATTCAGTTATTCCAAGTACTTGAATGGGAACTGCAATAATAAAACAAGCCAAATACTGATTCCTAGGAGCAAATCTGGATAGTGGCAAAAACAGGTCCAAGAACTATTACTGAACAGCTTCCAAGACTGAACGAAATCCACATGAGCCCACAGTTACAGTTCTTGAGCATGGGCTTACTTGCCCAGCAGAGAGTGTATGTGTGTCTTAGTGACAGGCTCAAGTACAAGTGCTTTGTGTTTCTTGTTAGGTAAAATAAAATGTACTCTATACTCAGTGCCTGAGAGGGTCAAGTTGAAGCTCAATACCCTTTTAGACAAGAGTAAGAATTTTACTTTCCCAAAGGAAACCCTGGAACAAGCCAAGGAGAATTTAGAAAGAGTCTTCCAAAACTGTCTTGTATAAGCCCAAAGCTTTGGTTTGGGGTCACAGGTTCTATTTTAGCTGCCAACAAAGAAATTAAGATTCTGAGAAATAGATTATCCACAATCTACTATTTAACTGAATTCTCACAATAACCCTTAAAGATCATTATCATCTCCATCTTACATGTGAGAAGGTCAAAGAGACATTAAATGACTTGCCCAAGGTAATCAACGGCACAAAGGAGGTGAGAACCCAGGTCTCCTTTCTTCCAGCCCAAGTTCCTCCTTATTACACTAAGATGCTCCCTCTATTTCATGTAATATGCCAATAGGGCTATGAGAGGGAAGAGAAGGCTTGGGTCAATTAGAAAGTAGATAAAAGAAGCAGAGAAGATTTTTTTAAAGTACAAATATAGGCACATATGACAGAGGCCTGGAAAACCTAGCATACAGCCTCAGACATTCAACACTTGTGTGACCTTGGGCAAGTCACTTAACCCCAATTGCCCTGCCCTCTCCCTCCAAAAAAAAGATAAAAAAATAGAAAAAAATTAGCATAATTTAATTCAATGAAAGAATCCAATGCAGTTGTTTGTTTGTTTGTTTGTTTTTAATGAAGGATAAAATGGTAGAAAAAAGGAAGGAATCATTTGGGGGTAAGGGAGAACAGCATTGGCCCCTTAAAGTTATTATCAAGGGAGAGACTTAATACAGTCTGAAAATTTTTCAGAAGAGAAGTAGTGATTTCACTAGACTAAAAGTTATTTAAAAGTTATTTACCTGCAGCATTTGTTGAAGAAGTAGAATACTGCCAGGAGAGAGCCATTTTGGAATGTCATATTTTCCTCGCTAAAAAAAAAAAGTTAAACTAGATTAGATTTAATTATTCTTGACAGAATTCCTGGTCAATATATTGATTTGGTAAAAGTTAGCAGAAATCCCCTACTTAACCCCAACTGCCCTTCAAAAAAAAAAAAGAAATATAAAGGGAAGCAATTTTTTAAAATAATATTTTATTTTTTCCCCAATTACATGTTGAAACAATTTTTATCTTTTTTTTTTTAAGTTGAGTTCCAAATTCTGTTCTTTCCTCCTTCCCTTTCCCCCTCTCTCCTCCGTGAGACTATAAGCAATTCAATATAGGTTATACATGTACAATCATGTAAAACATTTTCATACTAGTCATTTTGTATAAGAAGATTCAAGCAAAGGAATGAGAAGAAAAAAGTGAAAAATAGTATGCTGCAGTCTGTATTCAGATACCAATTCTTTCCCTGGAGGTAGATAACATGTTCTATCATTAGTCTTTAGGGATTGTCATGAATCACTGTATTGTTGAGAACAGCGGTTATGTACAGCGCTTCACCATACAATATTGTTGTTACTGTGTGCAATGTTCTCCTGGTTCTGCTCCCCTCACTTTGCATGAGTTGAAATAAGTCTTTCCAGGTTTTTCTGAAATCATCCTGCTTGCCATGTCTTATAGAACAATATATTCCATCATAATCATATACCCCAACTTGTTCATCCATTCCCCAGTTAATGGGCATATCCTCAATTTCCAATTCTTAGTCGCCACAAAATAAGCTGCTATAAATATTTTTTGTACAAATAGGTCCTTCCTTCTCCTATTTTTTTTTTATTTTGGGGTACAGACTTCTCAGTGGTATTGCTGGATCAAAGGGTATGTATGAACAGTTTTATAGCCCTCTGGGCATAGTTCCAAATTGCTTTCCAAAATGGTTGGATCCATTCACAACTCCAGCAAGAGGGCATTAATGTACCAGTTTTCCCACATCCCCTCCGACATTTATTATTTTGTATTTTTGTCATATTAGCCAATCTGATAGGCATGAAGTGGTACATTAGAGTTGTTTTAGTTTGCATTACTCTAATTTTATATAACCAAAATTATCTATTTTACATTTCATAATGCTCTCTATATCTTGTATGGTTCTAAATCCTTCCCTTATCCATAGATTGGAAAGGTATGGTATCACCCTCTAAGTATAAAACATATGCCTTTTTGACTTTATCTTGGTATATGGTGTGAGATGTTGGTCTACACCTAGTTTCTGTCATACTTTTTCTAATTCAGAAGCAATTTTTTTACCTTAGGGAATAGGAACATTTAAAGCATATTTCAGAGCCAACCCTCAGTTATACTAGAAGAAAGAAGTGGTAGAGTAATGACCAGTGAACTATCTGGCTTTGTAATATATCACATAATTTTTTGGTTATAAATGATAAATTTTAGTATTACTTTTTTAAAAATATCTGTAAACCTATAAGATACAAGTAAAAGTAATTAAATTTGAAGATCCCTTCAGATTGCTAAGCTAAAAGGTACTTAGCACCTAGTTTCAAATTAAGCCTCTGTTAAAGAAACAGAAGGTGTGAACCCCTGTTGCTAATGTTACAGGAAGGGGCTAAACAGGGAGGAGCTATACACACACATACATATTCTATTAAACTAAAACATTCTGGCTACAAGTTAAAATCAAAATTAAAGAAAGGACAAAATGTTAATGCAATATAGGCCAGGAAGTAGATCTCTGATTTCAAAAGTGCAGGGATTTCCCTGTGAGTAATTTTCTCAGACAAAGGTAGGTCAGCACCTTCTGGGCAACTTTCAGTCACAGGGCGTTGCCCAGAGCAGTGAGATGTTAAGTGATTTATCTAGGGTCATATGGCCAGTATGGATCTCTGGGAGATGGAACCTGAGCCCAGGTCTCACCAGTATCATGCTGCCTTCCCCCATTTCATTAGAAAACCACATCACACTGTGGACAAGAATACGATATATTATCTATCCTACTCCCCTTCCAACTTTTGAAGGGGTAATGAAAAAATTTCTTCCATAGTAAACTGCCACTGTGTGGCTGCCTACAGAATTAACTGCTACAACATGTACCAGGTGTCAATCATTTGTCAATATGATTGGAAGAACATATATGTATAATGTTTAGATACTCAATCTAGCCCCAGATCTAATTTTGGTAGACCATCCAGAGGGGTCTGGGGAACTAGTCATAATTTTTATGACTCATCTTGTCCCAGTCATCTATGGTTCCCTGGGCTAGGAAGCCACAAAACAGAATTAGATAAGATAAGCAAGCAGTCAACCCATAACAATCCACAGGGATGGCATGGAACAGTGACTACTATGGGTGCTACCAAGATCTATAAATATGAGAGATGTGCTTGTCAATAAAACCAGTTTTAATTAGGTACATATGGTGAGCTTACCTGTGAAGGAGTAATACTAACAAATGAATTTAAGGAGCAGTGATGAAAAAGTCAGAGGGACATTATTCCTGGGCTAACTTCTTCAGTGACAATATACAAATGTATTTAGGTCACAACTTCCAGTCACAGAGAACGAAGAGCATTTCTTTCATTTAAATTTATTGGTATTTTCCCCCCACTATCTAGTAAGCTCACTCCTATTTTCAATTATCCAATGCTAATTAATAGGAAACAGCTGCCATCAGAAAGAGCAACAATCCTGCTCACACCACTTGGATGAGATGGGAGTCAAGACCTCTCTACTTGTTCTACTGAAATGGAAGACCACCAAGCCTTACCACCTGCCCTGCCCTCTGACCTCCAGATCCCTGGCACTGTTATCTGACCCAATACAGTCTAAAGACCTTTGGGACTGTTGGAGGCCAAGACTTTCTGGGGTCCTGGCACACTAGCTCCACAGTTCTACAAGGTCATTAGGTAGATATGCAAGGATAGTATAATCTTGTTGGGTGGATGCTCTCATTGGTTTCGTGAATATCTAAAGAATGTACTGAAAGTTAATTTGCAAGTCCTGATTAGGACTCCCCCCCCCCCAGGTGGTTTTAGGATAAAGATCTTGATGACTGATTAGCCTTGGGCTGAGATTGGGGGAAAGGCAAGACCCAAGTCATGTAATCACCCCTAAAATAAGGAATATAAGCTCTATGATTTTCTTGTATCTTTGGCTCTGTATGAACAGCTCTGCAATAAACAGACTATGAAATACATCCCCATCTCTCTGTGTCTTTCCTTTAATCAACTGCAAGCTTTTTCTCACTTTCTCTTTATTTTCCTCAACTGGTAGCTAGGCCTAAACTGTGCTGGCCGCAGCATGGGACCTTACCACGCATTCTGCTACCATAACCTAAGGATTTCTGGGTTTTTCCAAATCCTTATAGGTAAACTCTTTCATGTGTGGTTCCCTCTAATTATAATATTAGCTCCTTGAGATTGAAGACTTGCACATTTTCTTTTTGAATCCCCATCATATAGCACATAATGTACAGTAAACACTTTTTCATTCATTCATTTAAGAAGAAAAATCTATTTCTGAATCCCAAAGAGAGGACTTCTACTATATACTCTACGACCTTTTCTTTTGCCTCTTTAGAATCTATATCTTCTAGCTGGTATAATAAAAGCGCTTCCAAAGAAATGGTCATTTAAACTGAAGCAAAATCAAAAAGCAAGGTATGAGACCATCAAGCCTCCAAAGTACATTTCAATTACCTAATCACAATCTGCATTTGCACAGCATCTACCTTTATGCCCTGCTCCAGTCTCACAGTAGCAGGGGTTCCACGCTTTCATCAAAGTAGTCCCGGTAATAATAACAATTGCTGGCATTTACACACGACTACATTTCGCCAAGTGTTTTCCTCACAACACTCTCACAGAATAGAAAATAAATTATTACTGCCATTTTACAAATGAGGAAAGGGAGGTTCATGGAGAATAAGTGATATGCCCATAGGCACACTACTAATAAACAGGAAAGCAGGAACTTGAACTCATTTCTTCCAATCCCAAGTTCAATGGGGAGGGGGGAAGGAGGAGAAAAGCTAGCACATACATTATGGGATAGGATAGAGAGTAGATGAAAAAAAACATTCAGAGCTTAAGAATAAACAAAGTAAACAACTTGACTGTGTAGATATGAGAATCACGTGGTTCTAAGGAGCATTTCTGGTTATCAGATCTACAAAACCAAATTATTTGCACACTTAGGATCTTTGAATGATGAACATGCTTATTACATGTCCAAAACGGAGTCACTCGTGACCAGAGCATTCCCATGACATCTGTATATTAGGGGTACCAACCTTTTTTCTGGACTACACAACTGAAACACAGAGGGGCCAGGAAGCCTAGAGCTATTTTGAGTACAAACAAGCTACTCCATGTGACCCTCTAGTGGATATCCGCTGCACTGCAGAATTCCTGACTGCAATTAACCCCAGCCTTCTCTCCAGCTAATGACAGGATATTATTAATCAATCAAAATCAATCAGTAATCACTGAGCACCTAGTACCAGCTCTCCTATGGGGAGGGAAAGGAGCTGAATAAGATGCAGTTCCACGAAGGACCTAAAATCTAGATGAAGGGAAGGACAACTAAGACAAGACCACAAATAGCTAATACATGAGGCAGAGTTTAAGCTTCAGAGAGATTACATCTATTTTGGGGGTGGGAGAAGATGTCAAGAAGGATTCATGAAAGCAGTCACATCTGAAATAGACCCTGAAGGATGGGTAGGATTTTAAAAGACAAAAACTGATGGAAGAGTGGGTGCGAGTGGTGACTATTCCAGGCAAAACACTAAAGTGAGCAAAGTGCTGAGGCAGGAAAACATGATGGGCATAAACAGTATAGTATGGCTTAGCTATATGTCGGGTTTTTGGTCCTATCCTTTCTTGTATCCAGGTGTCTCTACTCTAGACATGCTCCTTCCTCCTTCATTATATGCAATCTACTCCTTTTTTCTGGAATCCCCAATACCCAGAAACTTGCAAGCTAGAAACTTCCCCATGCAATCTCATTAACCAGTACCTCTCCACCTGTGACAAGAGGTAGGAAAAAAAATCAGAGACCTGATAAAGACTCTCCCTATAAAATATCTGACCTTCCATATAAAAGAGTAGCCCCCTTGAATGGAACTCCAGATGCGAGAAATGGCAAGTCCCTGACACAAGCCAGGCCAGGTCAAGAACAGCCACCTCTTCCTGGGTAATTAATGTCTTCTTCCTCCTGATGTGACATAAAGATCATTTCATCTGAAACCCAGATGCCCTGAAACTGGGTTCACAGACCAGATCAAACTGAAGATTTGAGTCCAAGAGGTTTTGTTTCTCTCTTGCGCTACTGCCCCCATCTGGAATTGCTCCAAGAAAAACCTCCTGATAAACTCAGGTGTTTCCTAAATGTGAGCAATAGGGTCCCAAGTTCCTATTGAAGTACTTGAGATACCAAAAGCATATTATATGCAGAACATATAGGGCATACATCTGGTTGTACTCATCTCAAGTGACTATGATGCATCTGGGTATCTCAAGTCAGACACCTTTTATAAGTTAAAACATACTTGAGATAAAAGTCTGTTGCTTCTTTAACACTGATGGCTGAACGGCATCATCTGTGAAATGATCAAAATTTCCCCCAAAGGCAGTAATAGTGGGACAGAGCATCCAAAGTGAGGGCACCAGGCTCTTGGGGTCAAGGAGTCACCCTTAGAGGTTATGATCAACTAACTGAGAGGGTAAGAAGACATTCTTATCACCCAACACCTCCCCCCATTCTTCAGTTTCCCCCCCTTCTGAACTAGACACTGGCCCTTCAGGAGCAGTGTCTACAGGAGCAGCTGGGCTAGTGACAGTAGGTGTTCTTCTGAACACCTCCCCACATTATCCCTGCCCGGCCCATGAGGTCACTTCACAGCTATGACAGGTGACCCTCAGAAGTCAAGTCATAAAATAAATGTTTGTTGACTTGACTTCGAAGATAGGCTCAGGGCTGTAAGGGCAGTGATCTGTAAGATCGCCCCTTTTTGTTTGGGGTTGGGCAGAATATGTCACACAGGATGAGCAGGAATAACAAGAGGGCAAATCTTAATATGTTACTTTTCTTCCTCTTTCAAGATTCCCTCTTTTGATGAAGGACACCACCATCTCCTTATTTCTTCCCTGGTCACAATGCTGGTGCCATCTTTCTCACCTCACGTGTCCAAGCCTTGTCATTTCCACCTCTGCATCTCTCCTACATAACCTCCCCCTTCTACTCACAGGGCCATTTGCTTAGTTCAAGCCCCATCACCTCTTCCACAGATGTCTGTAATCGACCCCTTACCCGAGCCCCTGCCTCTGGTCTCTCCCCATTCACATCCAAAGTAAACTGGACTCAACACAACAGTGCCACTCCTTGAGCCAGAATGGTGCCATCTTCACTTGCCACGTCCTCTTCAGTTTCTATTTTGGATAAACTTTCTAATGGACACAATCACTAGTATACAGCAGGAGAGGGACAGATTATACCTGTGATTTCATTGTTACAGGGAGCTCCCAAGTGAGGAAACTCTTTCTACCAACGTAGGGCTACACCTTTTCTGCAAAATTTTTTTTTTAGTGGGGAGGGAGTGAATGGATTGCTCCCTCTGTGCAACAGTCATTCAAGGTAGGATTCCACTGCTGAGCAGCACAGAAGCTCTGACCTGCTTTGAGCTCCCAGCACGCTCATCATATTGGTGCTAAACTTAGCACAGATGGCCCAAGGATAAGCATACAGCACAATGGCGGCCCTCTGAGACCTAACTGCTGCCTAAAGCAGGAGAAAGTTAAAAGACTTAGCTATGGTCACACACCCAGTACATGGCAAAGGCAAGACTAGAACTCAAGTCTTCCCAGCTTCCAGGTTGGCTGGTACACAAAATAAGAATGTTTAGAGACCTGATGGATGGCATACAGAAAATTCAACCCACAACATGAAGTAGGGTCATGACTATTACATGGAAAATCTTCAACACCAGGTATTTCTCTGAACTGCCACCATGCCTCCAGCTCCCCTGGCATTCTTAGTCATAGGCAGTTTGGACACAAGGGTCTTCACTCACAGAACCCTAGCTCTATGGAAAGACAAGGCACAGCCTAAAACTAAAGACACACTAAAGCTGTGGCCTGAGCTTCCAGGCTTCCAGTTTAAATTGAACAGGCACAGCAAACACACTAAATACAGGGAAATCCACTTCAAGAATGTAACTGATCATTTTATGTCACTGAGAAAGGTGAGAGACTCTCTGTGGGGAGGGTAAGGGGGGGGATATAATCTTTCCCATTTCATTAGTATTAGACCAAGTATATTTTATAATTTTTAAATATCTTACAAAAGCCAATAAAATTCTAATTTAGAGTTGTTACAAAGCAACTATACTCTTACGCTCCATTTTACTTTACTTTCCTTAAACGACTCATTTAAAGACTTGCTAATATTTGAGTGCCAAGAACTGCAGTATATCAGTGCTCGTCTCTGAACAGTTATGGTACATGAATATAGGTACAGTTAATAAGATTACTACTCGATTTATTAGTAGTCATGCTACAAATTGCAGTTGGGCTTTTAGGTTAAAAATGCAAAAGATAAACAAAATAAGTCTGCCTCAAACCAGACTTACATACAGGATGTCAAGTTTTGGTGGGTTTTCAATCAAACCAGGAAGCATTGAGTGAAGTGTTATTCCCAAGTGAGGAATTTTAGCACATTCTAGGCAAGGAAACATACTGCATGCAAGTGATACGACACCTTAATTAGATTCAACCAGCAGACTGTATTACATTGCGACTCGGAACAATAGTTCTCAGCTGAGATTACAATAAATTTCAAAATCTATAATGTGTGAAATTAAATTCCACAATAATGCATAAAAGTCCTAATTTGAATCAATTTTCAACTTGCAAAAACATGAAAACCTAAAAAACAAAATTCAAGATAGTAGAAACAAAGAATATGTACTATTGGCAAATAATATTGATTAGGAAGGTTATATTTCTTCTGAACACATTCATTTCACTGCACAGAGCTAAAAATGAAAGGTCAAAATAAAATGAACTCAAAAAGCTAGCTTTCTGACTCATTAACATACTATCCCCAAAATGACCAGATAACCAGGATCTGCCAAAAACTACAATATTTTAGGGTGTTTTGCTTGTTCTTTTAAGGCAAGGAATCTGAAATTTGCATATGGACAATAACTTAACCACAAATAGACATTACTATAATAGCTGCCATTTTCAAAGGCAATTAATATGCAAAGTAGGTGTGTCAGAAGTTAAGAGTTAAAGCACAAAACATATTTCATTGGTGAAATAGAGGTACACGAAATTTTTTTTGTCTAGATAGGTAGAAAAGCTATTACTAGCCACTATTAGGTGGTAACTACCAAGTTGGTAACTTGGGGAATATCAGTAGACACAGATTCATAGGATTTAGAGATGAGAGGCACTTTAGAGATCATCTAATCCAAATCCCACATTTCAGTTAAGGAAACAAACCCAATGAAGAATTGATAAAGTATTTATTATCTGTGTACATTCCACACACCACGCTAGGTGCTGGAGACACATAGCACAAAAGTCAAACAGTCCCTGACCTCAAGGAACATATACACATTTTATCAGGGGAGATACACACATAGATATGAGGCAAGAATGTGAGGAAAGCACCAGCAGCTGGGGCGAGGGGGGTGGGTTTGATTTAGCCTTTGCATTCATCCCTGGTTGTTTTGCTAATGGCTATGTTATTACAGCAGCTTCCTCTAAAACAGTGAAGAGCTCTTCATCAGGTCTACAAAGCCTTCCTGGGACAGAGTATTGAATTTTCTCACATTTGAGTCCATAAGGGACTCAAATAAGAGGCTTCAAGTAACAGCCATCTAACTACCTACCATAATGCAAAGTGCTGAGTTAGGTTCTCGGGAGATTAAATACATGGTTCCTGCCCTCATGATAATTATAATCTAAGAGACTGCCTGAACCATAACCAAAACCACAGCAATTCCAATCACTGTACTCTATAACTGAGTTAGTAGCACATTATCACACGGAATGACCATAATTATAATATTTATTAATATGGCATATAACCTCAAGCTATCATAGGAACATGATTAATTTTTGCTCTAAGGTACAGGACCACCTCCAGTCCATTCCCTTCAAAGATCATACTCTGTTTTACTGAGAACAATCCTGTGATTATATAACATCAGAGACAGTGGCTTAGAAGTCAATAAGCCAAGATTCTAGCATAACAAATGTGACCATCAATGTGACCTTGGGCAAAACCTCTAGGGGGTCTCTTCAGTTCCTCTCTCCATCCCAACCTCCCATCCTACCACTCTTTAGAGTAGGAATGGGATAGTACATGGCTCTCAACTACTACTTTTAAATGATGTTGGTAGGTTTGTCCTATTTTAACTGCATTTCCACTTTCTATTCATGTCTTCTGTAGTGCCCTTCTAATCTCACAACAGACAAAACCAAAACCTCTGGATTTATTGATTTCATGATCTTTAATCAAAAGAAATGTCCTTCAGCTTCAGTCTTAAAAATGACCTTTCAAGGAACATATATTAGAGGGCAACCAGGTCCTTTTCATTCTATTTTAATATGCTACTGGAAACATTCCTCTTCACTAAATGATACTTACTCTCTTCTCTGTTGATTCAGTTTCCTATCTAAAATATTCCCAATGTTTTCTTCCTTCCTCCCCTAACCTCCTCACCAACATTTAACAAAAAGAATCAAGAAAATGCTTTCTCATCAAAATAGTACTTTTTCTGCTTTGAAATGATCACTAAAACACTCTTAGCTTTTTAAAGCAAAATATCCTGGGAAGTGGAGGGAGGAGGGCTGGGAAGAATGTCAACAAAGGTACATCTTAAAGAGTTTTTTCTCTCTTCACACTGCTTAGACACAAAGCTAAAATTTTTAATGCTAATACCAACTGGAAAGCTGTAAGCCACGAGATGCTTCAAGAGCACAAACATATTATGAAACAAGATTCAAAAATGTTCATATTCCCCTTATATTGGCCTCTAAGTTCAAGCTCAAAAATTAAATATGAATGAACAAGATATTCCATTAGCTGCTCTATATCCCTCCTCGCTTTCTGCTCTTCCCTAATTAGAAACATACTAAGTTTTCTATTACCCCTAAAAAACAAAAACCCAAAATCATCCCTCAGACCTGCTATTCCCATCTTCAACCTACCATCCTCCCTTTCTCCACCTCTTCACTTTCAAATTGCTAGAAAGAATAATCTATACTTGTTATCATAATTTCTTCACTTCGTCATCTTGCTTCTATCTAAATCTACCTAAATTTATCTGATCAATAAGTAGTAAATCCCTAAATCCAATAGTTTTTCCCCCACTACTGGAAAAACCACTTAGTTTTCTACATAACCCAAATCATGCAGATTACATATAAAACATACAAATAAAGCAATTTTTATAGCTATTATCTTTCAAAACTCTGAGAGAAAATAGAAAAAATGTTGACAAGGGTACAGGAACAGGCACTCAAACCATTGCTATAACCGTGAAAGGGTAAAAAGATTTTGGAGCAAAATAGGGAAATTCATTGCAAGAGCTATATCTTAAACATCATATTGCCAGGGCTACATCCTAAATGTATCCCCAAAAAAGTGACATTTGTATAAAAATTTTCATAAATGCTTTACTTATAATACCGAAAAATGGAAACAACCTACACATTTATAAGGACTGGAGAGTAGGTAATTCAAGTGTAGCTTATTAATTTAATAGAATATTATAATGTCACAAAAAATTATAGATATGAAACCTATGCAAGGCAATAAAAAAATGCACTACACAATGATACAAAATTAGTCAACTGACAAGCATTTAGGGCTTGGTGTACAAAGAATGAAATAACCTCTACTCACAAGTAGCTTCTAAGCAAAGTAACCTCTACTCACAAGTAGCTTCTAAGCAAAGTAAGATCAGCAGGAGCTGTGTCATAAAATACACATTAACCATAACTATATATACATAAAGTAAAAGAGAGTCAAATAGAGTGGAACTTTAGACAAAAGTTGGAATGGTACACAGAGCAAATATTTTTCTGAGATCTATGAATACATTTGGTCTTTGTTATATGTTAAGAGCTTTACAGAACATTTCAATATTTAATCTGTGTATCAGTGTTTGTGGTTATTAAGCTTATAAATAAAAACAGCACTGTAATATAAAGAGTACTAGATTTATTGTAAAAAGGCATCTCTGTCATTAATTAGCTCTAACTAAAGAATGGCTCCTCATAGGAGGTGGCACATGAGATAAGCCTTAAAGGGAACTAGGGACACTGAGATGGGGAGATGAAGAAGGTAAGCATTCTAGGCAAGTGATACCTGGGCACAATTGTGGAGAAGGAGGAGATGGAATGCCAAGATGGCAAAACAAGAAGTAAGCCAGCTTGAATGAAAAAATGTAGTAATAATAAATAAGCCTGAAGAGGGAGATTGGGGCCAAATGTAAGGGACTCTAAATGCCAAGTGAAGATCGAGCTGGAAATACTGGAAGCTAATTAGGTCACTATTGCAATAGTACAGTTGAGTGGTTAAAGAGGAGGCAAATCCAAGACATTTTTTGGAGGTAGAAGAGATTTAGCAGATTAGCATTGGGTTTGAGGAAGAGTGAAGAAACAAGGCCAATTCTCAGATTGCAAGCTCTGGTGGCTGAATGGTGGTACCCTCAAGAGAAAAAAAGAAATTTGCAGGACAACAGGTTTAAGGGAGAAGAGAATGAGTTTTTTTGGACACAATGAGTTGGAGAGAGAGGACTCAAAGAGTGAAATGAGACCTGGATATAGATAGGATCTGAAGAGATTATGGAGAGAGAATACACAGAGAAGAATTGCACCACAGTTTGGGAATGGGACATAAATTCAGGGAGAAGGGGGTAAGGAGAGGAGGAGTGTTCAGAAAGCCAGAAGAAGACAGAACAGTGACCCAAAAATCCAGGGAAGTCAGAGTATTCAAGAGGAGGCTGTCAAAGTCAAAATGCTACGAAGTTCAAAATGGATGAAAACTAAGAAAAGGGCAACAAAGTTAGCATTTAAGAGAGGTAACCTCTGAAAGACAAGATTCAGTTGAATTGTAAAGTCAGGAGCCTAAATGCAAAAACGTAAAAAGTGGATGGAAGGAAAGGAAGTGGAAGCAAATTTTTTTCTAAAAGTTTGACCACTAAAGGAAAATGAGATATAGGACACTGAAGAGATGTCAAGTCAAATGAAGACTTTTTTTAAGAGTGGTGATATCTGGGAAAGTTTGTTGGCAACAGGGAAGAAGGCAGTACAGGAAGAATGAAGACAAAAAAGGAAAAAAAATGACTGAAGGGGTAGACTCCCAAAGAAGGTAGAGGAAAAATGGGATCAAAGGCAACAAGTAAAGGAATTGTCCCTGACAAGAACCATCTATTTGTCAAAGACTAGAGCAAAGGAGGAAAAGAAAAGTAAGGATGATTCAGGGGTTCTGAAATATAGACTAAGGAGAAAGAAAGCGCTCACAGCTGTGGCTTCTGTTTCCTAGGTAAAGTGCGGTGGCAGAAGGTGTTTCAGTTCAGTTCAACATCAAGAACCATTTAGCACGAGAAGCTTGTGTAACTACATTAACATACATATTAGTCAGTGCGAGCATTAACCTCTTCTGAGGCTCAGACTCTGTAGAGAGACCGCTAGGTAGCCGCCCCCCCCCGCAACCCACCGGACGCCGGACTCTGCCGCAGCAGGCCTAGTGCCCCCACCGCCTCCTCGTGTTTTCCTCTATGGTCCCGGACACATAGTATGATCATTAGGTGTTCAGTTTCCCAACATCTTTCTATGGAAAATCAAGGGAAGTGGGCCATGGTTGCCGTGAGCAACTTTGAAGAGCGGCACACCTTCAGAGAAGCTTGATCAAGGTGCCATCATCGTGAGACCCTCCGGATCAGGACTCTGGCAGAGTTCCTCTATCTCATCTTGCTCAATCAGTGGAGGCTATCTTTCCATTTTTTCTCTGCCCCCTGGGAAGTAGCAGAGGGCCAGCATCGAATTATGGTTGGATTTAAGCCTACAGATGTTCCCCCAACAGCCACCGTAAAGTTCCTTGGGGCTGGCACTGCTGCCTGCATTGCTGACCTCATCACCTTCCCCCTGGACACAGCCAAAGTCCGACTGCAGATTCTAGGAGAGAGCCAGGGAACTATCTGAGCTTCTACCACTGCCCAGTATCGGGGTGTCATAGGCACCATTCTGACCATGGTCAAGACTGAGGGCCCTGGCAGCCTGTACAATGGGCTGGTGGCTGGGTTGCAACGCCAGATG
>CM053599.1:182286421-182303009 GCA_028646575.1 Pseudocheirus occidentalis | reverse complement strand
CAAGGTTTCCCTGTGCAGGAGACTTAAAATGTGTACTAGCCAATCCCTGCTGTGAACCTCTTATTACGCAATCCCTGACCATTGAGAGTTGGGGGGACCCTATATATATCAGTGATCTCCCCTTGGTCAGGCCTGTTTGATTTGGGCAAGGTAAGATGGTAAGATGTAGCCCGAACAGCGCGCGCTAAATAAAATCCACTTCCAAAATATGCATTTGGGGTCTCAATCGCTTCTTTCAGCACAACAATACAAAGCCTTTTCCCCATCTATTTCCTTTTTTATCCTACTTGCATTGATTTTATTCATTTACAAAAATCTTTCAAATTTCATGTAATCAAAAGTAAGTATTTTGTCTGTGTTTTTTTATTGCCTCCTTGATATGGGCCAAGTACCTTAAACTCAATGAGCCCTAGTTTTCACATTTGTAAAATAAAGGGGGTGGACTTGAGGAGTATCAGAGCGCTTTTCTAGCTTTAGATTTTTGATACTATGATCCCCCTACATTCCTTGTTTGGCTAAGAATTTTTCCCATAGTCAAAATTGTGAAATATTAAACCTATTAATATCTCTTCAATGAAAAAAAATAAGTTTTTTTTGTATTTAAGTTAAGTATCCCTTAGAAACTTATTCTGAGTGAAGATACTAATAGTTAGAGGGGACTGGGAACATCCTTCTGCAGAAGGTAGGATTAGAGCTTCATTTTCAAGTAAGCCCAGGAAACCAGGAAGCAGAAATACAGAGAGGAGAATATTCTAGGCATGGGGAACAACCATTGCAAAGGCACAGAATTAGAACATGGAATGTCTTATATGAAGAATAGCTAGGTGGCCAGTGCCACTGGACTGTACAGTGGAGGGAAAGGAAGAAAGATGTAAGAAGACTGGAAAAGTAGGAAGGTGCCAAGTTCGAAGTTTTAAAAAAAAGGTTTTATATTTGTCCATGAAGATAATAGGGAACTAAACCATTGGAATTTATTAAGGTGGAAGAGTTGGGGTAGGAAATTACATGGTCAGACCTGTGCTTTGGGAAGATTACTTTTGACATCTGAATAGAAGATCAGTTGAAAAAGGGAGAGCCCTGACGCAAAGAGACTAACCAAAAGGCCATTGCAAGACAGAATTTGCTACATATAAACCTATATAGGCATGGAATTTTTAAAAAATTTTTTGGAAATGTACATACCAATATGTTGCTGTTTCCAAAAAAGAATTATATAGTTTTACAAGACACCTATGGTAACCTAACTTTAATGAAGGTGAAATTGTGTGGATGGCAATAAATTGTCTGATTTGAGAACCTGATAGGTATAAAATAGGTAGAAACATGAGTGCTTATTTTCTTATAAAATTCTTTCAGTTTATAGCCTTTTCCAGCTAGCCATTATAAGGTGAGGTCAATTTGGAATATAGTTTTTCTTTGGCCAAATTTTTCTCTGCCTTAGTTTTTTAAAAACTATTATATAATATAATAATATTTCATATTAATCCAACATTTAATTAAATAATTTGATTGATTTTTCCAAAACTGTTCATTTCTCTCTTCTATGGAGAAATCCTACACTATGAATTTAGTTTTTTCTAATCTCATATGAATTTTGCATTTCTGTGTTGATATATATATAAAGTTCTGACATTTGTTGCTTATTTTTTTCTTTTGTTGATTTCTTTTTTCATTTAAACTGTTCTAGAATTTCCAACTGTTGTCCCATCCTCTCTTGGTTTTCCATAGTATTCTATATTTCATCCCTTGTTGATTTACTTTCCTTTATTCAGAGAACTTTGTAATCTCTTTAAGAATTTAGTGCATATCCTTTCATGTAGTTTTAGGATGTTCTGTGTTGATTTATCTGGCTTTTGTTGCTTTCTATTCCTCCAGAGATATTTGGTGTTTTAACTTTTTTTTTGTGTGTGCCATATTCCTCTCATTTTTCACTTTAGAACTCCTCCTTTGCTGGTGGTTACTTTAGCATGTATGGACTACGGAGATCTCAGCTTATAGTCCACCTCATGCTCAATGTAGCCATTCATGCTGCTCCACTTATGTGTTTTCTCCCTTATTCTCTTTCTTTCTTTCTCTGACTGCTAATTGTTGGGTTTTTGTTTGTTTTCCTTTTTTTTTTTGCAGGATTGAAGGAGGAGAAGGTGTTCAAAATAGAGTATCTGGTACCTTGGTATAAATGTAAGGTATATACGTAACCTAATGGATTCAGCTATGAATTTAGTTTATCTTTTGGGTAATTTTTTTTGAGTTAATAAGAATTGGGAAAAGTTTCCACCCTGCCATCTTATTGATCCAGTACCCAGGAAATACAGGTCCCTGCTTATGAGCACGACATATCTATCCTGCAGGGATATACCATCTTGTAGAAGCTGATTTTTACATCACAGCTTTATTATGACAAATTTACAAATTTGACTGCTTCAAAGATTTTGTAGAAGGCATTTTTGTAAAAACGAAACGTAAGACTAGGTGCCTTGGGTAATTTGTAACGGGGATTTTTGTTCAGGTGTTTTGGTAGGTTGCATTGCCCCTGAAGTGCCTTCCAATTTGGAGAGTCAGAGATTCTGTGATTTTTCACAATATTAATAATCTAACCTTTGCCAGACCATTAAATAGTTCATAAGTCATCATTTGGAATGCATTGGATTAAAGCCTAGTTTCTTCTTAAAACATTAAATTAGCAAGTGTTTATTGAACATCTACTCTATTTACATTTTTCATTCAGGTATTTGGAAGAGTATGAAAGAATGATATGAAATAGGTCAAGGATCTTGTTTGGCCCAATAAGACATACCCATTCCAAACAATTTGAGAAGAAGCATTTTAGAATAAAATTGTAAATTTGAAGATACAGCTATTTTCCAAACATAGATTGCCATTCTCTCTACTTGGATCTTTGGTTGTGGAATCTCCTCCTTTCTCCTCTCTTCTCCCCTCCACCTCTCTTTCTTTTTCAAAGTGCCTCACAGCCCAGCTCAATTACTGCCTCCTCTGTATTCTGTGATCATCCTAGCTAGAAGTAATGTTTCTTCTTAATCTTAATATAATTTAGTTCCTTTATATCACACATATTATTTGTATATTGGGCTCATTTCATCAACTAAACAATGAACTCTTGGAAGTCAGGGTCCAATTTTTTTTTTAATCCACCATAGAGTTTAGCATAGTATCTTGCCTTATTAGCTAGTTGATATTTGTTAAATGGATGAATAAACTCAAAGTTACAAAGAGAGAAATCAGTTTCGATGCTTAAGTTCTGAAACCTCATTTATTCCATACCAATTAAGTTTGGAAAATTACATATTAAGTTTACAGTTTTAAAGTGGATGCAGTAACAACTGTATTAGCTTCCCTCCTCTAACATTTATGCCCTTCCCAAAAAGAGAAACCCTTCTCCCCACTTCTGTACTTGGACATTGAAAGGAAAGATAGTACCTGGAAGGTCATTAGATAACAGGTACCATCGTCTTGATTGAGTGACAAATATGGATCATGTTGGCCTTGAAGGAAGAGATGTTATTAACTGATGGTGGTTAGAGGGAGTTTCCATGAGTGGCAGTACAGAACAAGAATTATTACAATTTGGGCTTCTTTTTGTCCCCTCTTACCCCCTGCCACTGACCAGTGATTAGGAAGTATGAATGAAAATGCAACCAGTGTTGCAAAGTATGACCAGGGAAAACCATTTTATTGGGAGGGAGCCATATCTCACTGAGTGCTAGAACATAGCAGGAGTAAGGAAAAAGATCTAAGATGGAAGCAAGTTTGTTTCCTAATGAAGCAGGCATTGCAGAGAGCACATTGGAAGAGGTGAGTAGAGCTGGAGTGGGATATTGGAGGGCCAGTCAGGTTGAGGGAGATAACAGTAAGGAAGTGGTCAGTGGGACCGGAGTATGGGATTTTTACAATGATAGAGGTTCAGAATCACTGGGTTGGGCAGAGTGTGACGGTGTGGGAGGGTGCTAACCAGTGAGATTTGAATTTAGGCAGATTATAAATAACTAGAGAGAAATCCCTAGAAGGAGAGTAGTGATTAGATTCTTCTTGGCTCTCCCTCTTTGTCTAACAAATACATGCTTAATAAATGTTTTTTCATTTATTCATTTACTCATTTGTTTTTCTTCAGTTTTGAATTGCTAGGAAAGGTCTAGGAAAAGAATAAACAAGGGAGAGATTGTTTGCGAACGACTTGAGGATAATTCTGGAGAATATTCATTCTGATGTTAGTTTTTATTGCTCCCTCAGCTAGGTTCCTTTGCTTAGGCAAGAAAAAGTTCTTTGTATTCAACTTATATTTTGAGGTTCTTCTTGCTGTATCCCATCAACTGCATCTGGATTCCTCAGGAATGAGCCCCAAAAGAAGCTCTTCTGACCTCATTCTTTATTTCTGGAATATTTTAGAGTATGTCTGAGATCCTCTTGAATACTTGTCTCTTCCTTGAGCACACTCCTTTTGTTTCTTCCTTTCCTGGCAAGTAATTTAATTTCTTTTATTACTAAAGTTCTCAGTCCTAATCTGGAAAGTCTTTGTGGAAAGTAGGTTTCTCAGCCCTCTGTACTTCAGGATGAAACATTGTTGGTCTCATTTTTTCTGTCTTCTATCCATCATGGTTTCTTTCCTTTATTTAAGGGCTTGCTCCATTCTGCCCTTTGTTATTCAAACTACTTTATAGTTCTCTTGTAATTTTTTATTTCCCTTTCCACCCTTTCCTGCATTGCATGCTTAAGAGTTCACTAGGACGCCTCTTTGAGATTGATGAGTGGGGCAGAATTAGAGCTACAGAGTGAAATTTATCTTAAAGACAGTGCCCTACAGCTTTTGCCTGTGGTGTTTTGCCTGCCTTTATTGAGCATCTAAGGCGGCACAGTTTGGTTAATGCTGGGCCTGAAGTCATCAAGACCTGAGTTCAAATGTGACCTCAGACACTTACTAGTGTGTCACCCTGGACAAATCACTTAACCTCTCTGTGCCTCAGCTTCCTTAATTATAAAATGGCAATACGAATAGCTCCTATCTACTAGGGTCTTCTTTGTGAGGATCTGACAGGGTAATAAAGCACTTAACACAGTGCTAGTCACATAGCCTGTGCTTAATGAATGGGTGTTTCCTTCTTTCCTTTCCTCTCTGTTAATCTGAATCTTATGCTTCAAGGCTCATCCTGTCTTCCAAAAAAGTCTCCACAGATTTTTTCCTTCTTTGAATTCCATCATTTATTATTTATACTGTTATTTACTCATTACTTAAAAATGGGTCTTTGATCTAATTCACACAGGTATCCTTTCCAAGGAGAACAGTCTGTCTGTACCTGCCCATCCTGTGCATTTCTTGTCTGTGACCTTCCATGAGTTTACCAAGGGGGATCCTGCCAGTGGACTAGAGATCTTTAGACATCAAGATGATACTAACTGAGAATATGGGCTGTTCATTGATTGCTTACTTTTAAGATATAACTAGCTCATCTCTTTCACTCATTAATTTTTTGGATGCTTCTTTAAAGGAGGGATTTTTTAAAATTATTGTCTCCTAGCATCCAGTACAGGCTTAGTACATAGTAAATCCTTAATTTACAATCCATTTGAGTAGTCAAAAGAGATATATTAAGATAGTAATACAGCCTAGTGTATTCTAGAGAATTGAGCTGCATGCTGTGGATTCAGTGGGGAAAAAAAATCCTTGCCTTCAAAAAGCAAAATCATTATCATGTAGGGTTGAGGGACTAGTCTACACAAATAAATATAAGGTAAATAGTGGGAGAAGGACCACCAGTAAGTAGCTGAGAGGATCAAAATAGGCTTCATGTAGGTATTGCTTGTTTAGTGTTATGAAGAAAACAAAAGGTTTTTTTTTGCTGAACACAAGATAGAAGTTCACCCCAGGCTTGTGAGACTTCCATTGCAAAGACCAAGAAAGGAAGGGAGGGTCAAGTGTGAGGAACAGTAAGAAAACTAGTTTGATCAGAAGTCACACAATATTTAATAAGACTGGAAAGGTAGCTTGGGAGTAGGCCCAGATTGCACAGGACTTGAAAAGCTCAACATAAGAGCCTTTTTTTCCTGGAACCAATTTGAACTCTGTTGCACTTCATTGAGTAGGGTGAATAATGATCAGAACTACACTTTAGGAAGATCACTGTGGAACCCATGTAGAAAAATTAATTGGATAGGGGAGAGACATGAAGCAGGAAGACCAATTAGAAGGCTTGGAATAGCTGAGGGGAAGGGTGAGTGCTTTACCCTCAGTGGTTATGAGAGTAGAGAGAAGGGGACAGATGTGAGATGTTGTGGTGATAGAAATTAAAGCTTGACATTTGATTAGGGAAGGAGGGAGAATGAAGAATAAGGGTCATACCACAGTTGCAAACCTGAGTAACTTGAAGAATGCTTGTTCCCTTCATAGAAATAACAAAGTTTAGAAGGAGGGTAAGTTTAGGATGAAAGGTTGATTTTTGGAAATTTTGAACATGATACTGGCATTTTGAGATGCACTTAAAATTTTCTAATAGTTATGGTCAGCTGGAACTCAGGAAAAAGATTAAGTCTTGATACATGGATCTGGGAATCATGTATATTGTATTGAGATGGATTGGTGGGAGCTGTTGAGGTCACAAGTGAGAAAATATACAGAGGGCAGATAAGAGGTCCCCTGAATAGGGCCTTGGGATCTACCCATAATTAGCAGATGTGGTGAACCAGCAGAGGAGACTGAGGAGTAATCAGACTGGTAGGTATGACGAGAACTAGGAAATAACAATGCCATGAAAACCCAGAGGGTATACCGAAAGAGACAGAAATCAGCATTGTTAAGATGCTACAGAGAGTCTGAGAAGACTGACAATTTCAAATCAAGTCAACAAGCATTTATTAAGTACTTACTGTTTGTCTGGCACTGTTCCTTGTGCTGAGAAGAGAAGAAAAGATTTTTTAAAAACCTGCCCTCAAACAACACACAATTTAATGAAGAACTGAGAAAAGACCATCAGATTTGCAATTAAGAGATCTTTGATAACTTTGAAGAGAGGAGTTTTAATTGAACGATGAGATTGGAAGCCAAATTGGAAAGGATGACATGGGAGAGGAAAGTTGAATGGTTTGATGGCATCTTTTAACATCAATTTCTATAAAATCACTTCTGAATAATTGCAGAAATGCAAATTAAAACAACTCTGAAGTGCTACCTCCACCCATCATATTGACTAAAATGATAGAAAAAGAACATGTGGAGGCCATGTGGGAAAATAGGTATATTCATCCATTGTTGGTAAAGCTGTGAACTAGTCCATTTATTCTAGAAAGCAGTTTGGAACTATGACCAAAAAGCTATTGAACTGTATATACCCTTTGAATAATGCTGCTATTTGATCCATACAAAGAGATCAAAGAAAGAGGGATAGGATTCATACATACAAAATGGTAGCAAAGAATAAAAAAACAGGATGCCACCAATTGGGGAATGGCTGAATAAATTAGTTTCCAGATGTGATGGAATACTGTTCTGCTCTAAAAAATAATGTAGGGGTAGTTTCAGGAAAAACCTGAGAAGACTTGTATGAATGGATGCAAGGTGAAGTAAACAGAACTAGAAAAATTTACACAGTAACAGCAATATTGTAAAGATAATAAACTGTTAAAGACTTTGTAACTCTGATCAATATGTTGACCTATACAGTTCCAAAGGTCTCATAATGAAAAATGCTGTCAACTCCTACAGAGAGACTGATGAACTCAAAGTGTAGATTTAATTTTTTTCTTTATTTGTGTTTTGTTTTTCCCCAGAACATGGCTAAAGCAGAAATTTGTTTTTCATGATTTCATATTTGCAATGAGTTTTGTATTTCTTGTTTTCTCAATTTAGGGCAGGGGGGAGAAAGAGAGAATGTGGAACTAAAAACAAAATAAAATTGAATAGAAAAAAAACAAAGCCAAGTATTGATATTTCTTTCAGAAAGAAGCTTGGAGGTCATTAAAAGAACTTTAGGATCCCCACTACCCTACCCCACCACCCCAAAATATCCCTTCTGAGTAATTCCTTGTTTGTAATATGTTTTGGCTTGTTGATATTCTTCATTGACATTTGGATGATGTCCAATTTCAGTTCTTTGGATACTGTAATGTCCTTTGATTTGAAATCCTGTAACAACATTGGAAGGATATTAGTATTTTAAAACAGGCTTCTGTTTCAGAGAGAAGCTTGGATTTTTTGAGAAAATGGTTCAGTTTCCCAAAAGCAATCCATTCTATTTTTTTCCTTTTCCATTCTTGTCCCAACTCATTGTTGGTTCACAGTTACTGTCCAAGATATAATTGCCAATGGACAGGTTCTTTATCTGATTGTATATCTTTGGCTAGGGAGAGGGATTCTTTTTCATCCGCTTCGTTTAGATAGGGTAAACTAGTTTAGAACAATGTTTCTTAACCTTTTTTGCTTCATGAACTCCTTTGCTGCTTTCTAAAGTCTATGGGCCACTTCTCATTCATCCTCAGAATAATGTTTTTAAATATATAAGATGAAATATGTAGGATTATAAAGGAAATTAGTTTATTGAAATAGTTGATAGTAAAATAGGTGATCTAGCAGCAATGCTAGTAACAAAAGGAATTTCAAAGTAGTGATGAATATAAGTGATGTTTTGAAATCTGCAGCATTTCTAATGTTAGGAAAACCTGTGATTTTTATTGATCAGAGTCCCTGCCAATACTACTGTGATTTGTTACCTGCATTCATAATTGAGGTAAATGGCTGAGTTTCATTTAGAGGTTAATGAAAATAAAGAGAACTTTTTTCCCATCTGATTTTATGGACCTCATGATATCCATCCATGAACCTGTTGACCTCAGGTTAATAATCCCTGCTTTAGAGTGATTATAGAGGTTTCTGCACTGTTCTGGGACTTGGTGCAATCAGAATAATATTATCCACAAATAGGAGCCATCTGGAGAACCTTGTCATTTATATTGAATCCTTCTTTGACTTGAACTCTGTCTTGGAGCTGGTCCAGGAATATGACATATACCATTTATCCTATTGGACATTATACATCTTTCTGTTTTATGACTCCCTTGATATTAGTGATTAGATAATAATCATATGTTATATTTTTTAAGAAATCTTATTAGTTTTGATATATTTGGGGAAGATGCCTTTAAGGCAGCATTTTCCTTTAATAAACATAATAAAGCTTTGATTTTTGGCCAGTAATCCATTGTTTTTGTGTTTTGTGTTCACTGCTTTTTTTAGTCAGATGTGTAATGTAGTCTACTGTAGAATATTGCTTAAGGAAGCTGTCTTCTCCACTTCTAAATGCTCTTATCAGGGGGTCCCTTAGATAATTGTTTAGGTTGTTTTCATAAACATTTTCTATAGATGAGTCTATAGTTATTGATGAAGTTTTGGGGTTTGGGGGGCAGCAATAAAACTTATGGTTACTGATGGAGTTTTGGCAGGTTGGGGGCGATAGAAAGCCTTACATTTTTCCTCACACACCTTTAGTATATCTCCTACCATGAGATATTTTGAGAGAACTTCTCAGTGCCCACAAATAATTAAATAGGTTTTTCTCTTTTATTTCCAGTAATGTAATTTGTTCCTTATAAATTCCATGAGTACAAGAACACTATTTTATTTGAATTTTTAATCTCCCAGAACACCTGGCAAATATTCTGTACACAATAACTTTTTAAAAAATATTGAACAAAAGGATGAGGCAGGTCATTGGAAAAACTCAAGAAACCTTTGCCTTTTTAAAAAATAGCTTCCCCCCACCTTTTTATATCGTCTAGATTTCCTCCTATATCTCTCTCCCCCAGAGAGACACTTATAACAAAGAATTTTAAAACAGACAAAAAATGATTAATACAGATCAACACATTTGAAAAAAAATCTGACACCACATGCAATGTAGGGGGAAATGTCTTCTCACTAATCTTTTTGGGACCAAGCTTAATCCTTTGTAACTCCTCAGTATTCAGTTTTGATTGTTTTGTAGTAGTTCTTTCTATTCCTTGTGGTAGTCATTTATGCATATTGTTTTCCTGGTTCTGCTTAGTAACTTTGCATCTGTTCCTTTTGAGTCCTTACGAGCTTCAGTGTATTCCTTAGATTTGTAGTTTTGTACAGCACAGTAATATTGCAAACCAAAATTTGTTTAGCCATTCCCTAATTGGTGCACATCAACTTTATTTCCAGTTCTTTGCTACCGCAAAACATCCTGTTATAAATATTTTAGTGTATATGGACCCTGAGACTGTTCACTTTTAAAGCTCCTATTTCTCCAGTCTCTTTGTAGATTTGGCTTAAAATTCCAGGATGCCAGTCAGTTCCCAAACCATTATTAAACCTATATTTATATATTTCCTCCCATATTAGAATATAAGCTCCCTGAAAGTAGGGATTGTTTCACTTTTTTGTGTATGTATTTTTGTGCCTATTGGTAAATACTTGTTGATTGGTTGATTGATTGGCTCCTAATGATTTCCAGGCCACACTGTGCTTGAAATAGCATCGCTTATGGACATTAGGTAAGTAGAAGTCTTTTGGGGGGTGGAGGGTGGTGAGGGTAATTCTCAAGGTGGAATCAATAAGGTTGTATTGTATTGCCGAGTGTTGATCAGTTGGCTAAGTTGACCTCTCAGTACTAGACCTGGTTAGGCAGAAATCTAAGGAGGGAGCTTTTAATGCTCTTTATCAATGTTTTTATTGAAGGTGATAATTTTGACCTGCTGACCTGCTTGTGGGGTCTAGATTACCTTAGAAGACCAGTAAAATGCTGAATCCCAGTACAAGCATGATCTACAAACTTGAAACTTACCCACTTTGGGCAGGCAGTTTGCTACCTCCGAAATTTTAAGAGAAGTTTAAAAGTACATTTTGACAGAGGAACCCAAGTTATTGATTAAATAAAGTCAGTTTTCTTTGAAATTTCATTAAATATGAAGAATCACAAAATGATTTTGTGATTAAGGGTATTGTAAACATTAGCGAAATGCTAGTGTGAAGTGGCAACGTGGGTGCCTTGGCTTAGATTCTTCTGTTGGGGTTCAGAGATTGTGTTTGGTTTGTTTCCTCTCTGAGGGAAATTGCTTCTTGTTTGTCTTTTTCCTTTAAGAAAATTATGTAGAAAATACATTTCAGGTATTTTTGTCAGTGTTGTAGCTTTATGTCTAGATGCTGAAAGGTATCTCCCCAAATTACTGTCTTGCTATACTTATTTCTTTCAAAGTGGGCCTCTTGTATAGTTACTTGTTGAATTGTGTACCTACTGAATTAGTCAAAGACCTTGCTAAAGCCATTTTTTCTTTTCCTCTCCCCTCCCCCAAACTTGCTTTTGTTATGTATTGGCTTGCTAATCCTTGTGTTGAGCAGTATCAGACATCACCTTTCTTGGGGGCAGTTAGTCCACTCTTCCGCTTTCTTTGTCAAAGGGCTCCCTTAATAGGAGAAGTCAACAGGGAGGACAAAAAGGATTGAAAGTTGTATTTAATCAGGGTCAGAGAGGTGGTGTTCAGAGTGACGGGCCCACAGGCAAGCTGGCCTTTTATGCTTGCCGCTGCAGATGGTCCCAAAGCATTCAGCTAAGTGAAGAGAAAGCTGCCCAGTGAAAGCTATTGTAGGGTAGCATCGTTACAGTTGAGAAGGGTTGCCAGGGGTAACTAGAGAGTATCACCAGTATCGTGTGATCCCTAGTCTGTGCCATTGAAAATGTTAGACTGAGGATTGTATTGGGTCCCTTGGCATCTTGATGTTCATATGTAAGCAGTATTATCCCACATTAGTTTTAATTTAATTTTTCCTTTTCTTCTCATTTCCCCCTATTTATTTGGAAGTGCATAAACTCTAGGATCATTTGCATTTATTAATTTGAAAGAAACTACCTTCCTAAAGTATAGAGTCACTCAGTAATATATAAATTATAATATTGTTTGAAGTATATACTTTTTTAAAAAATTGAGAATAAGTCTAATTTATAATACTGGAGATCTACTATTTTCCATTTGCAGAACCTGAAATTAATTTTCCAGAATTCTGAAAAACTCTTCCAAAGGATCCCTGAGGGAGCAGTTTTGTTCTTTACATGGATTTAAAGAAATAAAACAACTTATGGCAAAATCTTTAGATATATTTATCTAAAAGCTATATGTGTTATGACCAAATGCTTGGTGATGTTTATGAAACCTCTGTTTAGCTTTAGTTTTTAACCTAAGGCAAAGGTTAAATGTATGCATCCCAAATGAATGAGAGCTGAGTAGCATAACAATAATTGATCTTAATTTAATATACTATGAATATGATTTTAATAGACAAACTGCATTTTAAAAGACTCAGATTCAGGCTTCTCTCTATGTTGGGAAACGTAAAGCTACTTAGTCACAAAAATCATTCCAGTAAATACAAAGCACAAATGCCTAATTAGTAGCAAAGAATATATAATTCTTTAATCACCATAATGGTACAATTTGAATCTAACCTCTGCTTTAAATACAGGATAAACTCCAACATCTTTGCTAGCAGGGTTTGTTATTGTTGTTGTTGCTGTTTTTAATTTAATTACCAGTCCCTCCATATTACACCACCCCATCCTCTTGGAGCTCATCTTGAGCCCAGTAGAACCTACAACTCAGTATGTATCACCCCACCTGCTGGCCCAGTCCTTCTGGAAAAGGAACAGAATTATAGAGAATTAGGATGATACCTCGGAATATTGCCACTTTTTCTTTAGAGAATTCAGAAATCACCTATAGATTTACTTGGAGACAAATTAAAATTAACAGTATTTTTATCAAAGACTGATAAAAATGCTTATTAAACTGAATCAGACTTCTGAAAATCAAAGAGTGAAACCGATTTTGGACTCTTTAAAAATTAGTTTTAAATTTTTACTCAAAAATAAATTTTGATATTAATGAATTAGCTTTATGAATTGTTGAAACTGCCATATGTTAAAGTAAAAGAAATTCTCTTTTTGTAGACAATTTATAGTTGCTTACTTCTGTAGTGAAAGTTTTTCTCCAAAAATGAAAAATGAGAAAGGTGTGGTAATGCAAAATTGTTAGACATGTTGATGGTAAGAATCATGACAAAAGGTAAAGTGTTATAGAAAATTACAAGGATGGTTACCTGATTGGCTATTTAATTGAAAAATCAATTTTATCATTAAAACAAAAAGCAAAGCACTGTCTCCCTTTGTCTTGTGAGAAATGAAGAATAGTTAACTAAATGACTCCATCTGTTCTTTCTTCCAAGTTCATTTTAGTTTATTGTATGATTATCTATAAGGTTAATTTTAAAATATTAATATTCTTTTCCTCACTATGCTGGCAGTTGGGTCTCTAGAATTTATGAATAAAGATGGTGGCTGAGTTGCAAATGTTAATTGCACTGCTGCTTTAATGAACCTCAGTGAGTAAAAGACATTAACACCATTGCAATTTATTCCCCATCACCATTTTTGTACTATTGGTACTGTTTCTACACCTCTTTATCTGTGTGCACTATATGGATTTCACTGAACACACGGGAAAACTGAATGTGCCTGAAGAATGAAAGAACAAATTTTAAATTTGCATCACACACCTTTTCATTTAAATTTGCTATGTGCTATGAAAAAGTCTATATAGTAGGATGAGGATTGACATAATAAATTTGTATTAAATTCCAACAGAGATTTCCTGTTTTTCCTGCCTTTAAATCACTGCAGGTAAAATGAAAGTAAATATAAAATGCCAATAACTATTGGTAGCTGTGTCAACGAGGATTAGTTACAAAATGATTTTTAAATCCAGATGTATTAATAATAATATTTTAGTTCCTTAATATAACTTAAGTATAGTAGAATATTTTTAGAGATTTCACACATGAGCTGTGCCTAATACACCAGTCTTTAAAGTTCAGACTCTAGGGGAAACACCTACAAATTTAGTTACAATGAATTTAGTTGTTACTTAAGGTAGGAAACCAAGAATACAAAATATTAATCTTTGAGAAGGGGGAGGGCAGGGGCTTAATTTAGATTTTGAGCAGTCCTCACATCTCCCTTTTTCTTTTTTTTCTAAACTTCATCATTCTACAAGGTGAGGAGAGTAATAATCAAGTGATGTTTGGAAGTTAGTAATTGCAAAGTACATAGTATTATAAAGTGACAAGTATATAGCACCTGTGGTATCAGCTTCCTGTGTTATAGGAACAGAAATGCAGAAAGAACAGGATTTGACTCATAGTATATCCAAAGGCATTTTGTGACAGCTTTATCATTCAAGTCAAATACTATTACAACAAACATCTCTGTATAACTGAAAGATTGGCAAGCTTCAGCAATACAATATAGAATTTCAGTTCAAGAAAAGAATTTGGACAGCTCTTAAAGTTTGTTACACCTCTCCTGTGTAAATGAAAGTATTGAGCATTACACTTATTTTTTCTTTATGACATTTATAATTTTTATTTTTATATCCTATATAGATAGACATATTTACATACCTCCTCTCATTAGAGAAAAGGATTATTAACATGCTGACAAACATTTAAGTGATGCCTTGAACGATAATGTGTCATGCACGAGTTCTTTTTTTATGCTTCTTTGCTTTATCGTCACTAGATTGGACTAGTTGCTTTTTCTTAGGTCTAAAATTCTAGGAAATACAAAAGTAAAATTTTAAAAATGACTTTTATGCTAATACATATTCATTGTACATAGAGCAATATTTCTTTTCCTGTTTCCCATCCTCATATCTTTTTTAAAAATGTTTTAAAGTTTTAGTGAAATCTTGTATTTTCATATTTTGTCACTTTTATTCTACTTCCACACTCCTAATTCAGTGAGCCTTTCTTTTGTAATATAGTCCTCCACTTCTTCTGGGTAAAAGAGGGAGGACCAAGGTTGGGGCGGCTAGGTGGCACAGTGAATAGAGTACCAGCCCTGGAGTCAGTAACACCTGAATTCAAATCCGGCCTCAGACACTTTAATACTTACTAGCCATGTGACCTTGGGCAAGTCGCTTAACCCCAGTTGCCCTGCCTTCACCTTCCAAAAAGCAAAAAAAAACCAAACCCAAACCCAAAAACATTTTTATACTCATTGTTCTAGTTACTTCAGTATTCATCTGATTATTACACTCAACAAAGAATAAAAAAGATTTGTACCTGATCTTATATATATCAAATTAAGGAAACTTTATCCTTTGATGAGCCTTCCCTAGCTCACTGTGAACCAAGAATTTCCTTCTTGTTCAAGTGTTAATGCTAGTGCTGCCACCTCAGGGAAGTGTTGCTGCTCTTATAGGATGAAAGGACTGGAGAATCCTGGGAAGGTGATGGAGAAAAAAAATATAGGTTTCATTTACCCTTATCATCACTAATCAGCAACAACGGTAACCCCACAGTCCAGCAAAAACAAGAAATGTCACCAGAAATAATTCTTCTAGAAAAAATGACTAAGGACTGTCTTATTGCCACATAATACTTTTGCTCCCATCTCTGCAGTTCATGTTAGCCTCTAACAATACTGACCTTAGGCAGTTCCCCATACCTTCTCACAGCAGCAGCTTCTGATTCCTGTTTCAGACATCAATTTTTGGAGGTGACCCTTCACTATAGGTAGCCTTGGAATCCTCTGTCCCCAGTGTAGATTGCTGTCCAGGACTCAAGAAAAGACAGTGGTTGAAGATGAGGATTGAGCTCAAGTGAAAAAGAGTCCTCCATTGCCATTTTCTTGACTGGATTCTTGAGGACAACCTATGGACAGAAGAAAGTTCTTGAGAGAAGGGGAAAGCCCAGAAAAGTGGGATAGAGAACAGATCTAGTTACAGTGACTTGTCAGAACCTTGCTGTGGCAGTGGACTGGCCACTGAAGAACTGCAGATCCTTCTCAACTTCAGTTTTCTGAGGACAGACAGCAAGTTCTGGGATGGAGCCAAAAAATAATCCTTGGACTGTCTTAGGTCTGTGCAGCAAGTAAGAGAAAGGATTGACTGTAACAAACATAATTAAACAAGGATGCCAAAGGAAAATAATTCTGATAATGACAAATAAAATGTGACAGAGGGGAAAATGAGCAATCAAAATAAAGAGCCATTACAAAAAAAAAGTTTATTACTGCAAAGTATATTGAGTCATATCCCCGAAGGAACATATAAGAACTACAGTAAGTTCTGTGTAGGCCTCCAGAAGTCACAGTGAAACAATTCCAAGAACTTAAATATTACTTCAGAAAAATAATTTAAAAATTAAGTGAAGATATCATAGAAATAAAATAGACGCAGATATTTTATCTCTGAAGGAAGAAATCATTAACAATTGAGTGAAGAGATTAGAGCAAAAGAGTAGATGCTCTGAATTAGAACAATGGAACACAAAATGCAGAAAGAAAAAAAAATTCTTTGAACAAATTCAAAAGAAAAAATTGTTAAAGGTACATAGGAAATAGCTCTAAAAACAAGAGTATTTTTCACCCTTTGCACTTCGCTGTCCCCTCTCAGGGGACATCGGAATTCTAGCATATCACTCAGATGTCCCCTCTCAAGCACTAAAACAGTTGCATACAGAAAGAATAATACTACGCTTCTTGCGTGGAAAGATAAAAGAATTATTACCATGCTC
>CM053599.1:182252607-182285921 GCA_028646575.1 Pseudocheirus occidentalis | reverse complement strand
CTAGATCTTTCTCTGAATGTAGACATCTCCTTCCATCCTCAGACTTGTAGAGCTGTCTTACAACTGTGCGTTGCTGAGAAGAGTCCAGTTTATCAAGGTTGGTCATCACACATACAATGTGTCTGTGACTGTGTACAAAGTTTTCCTGGTTCTGCTCTTCTCACTCAGCATCAGTTTGTTTAAGCCGATACAGGTAAATACGAAGTCCATCTCCTCCCCATTTCTTGTAGCACAATAGTATTCCATTACATTCATATACCACAACTTATTTAGCCATTTCCCAATTGATGGGCATCCCCTTAATTTCCAGTTTTTTGCCACCACAAAGAGAGCTGCAATGAATATTTTTGTACACATAGGTCTTCCTCTCACTTCTCTTATCTCTTTGGGATACAACCCTAGAAGTGGTGTTACTGGGTCAAAAGGTATGTAATTATTTATAGCCCTTTGTGCGTAGTTCCAGATTGCTCTCCAGAATGGTTATATCAGTTCATAGCTCCACCAACAATCCATTAGTGTTCCAATTTTTCCACATCCTCTCCAACACTTGTCATTTTCCTGTTTTGTCATCTTAACCAATCTGACTGGTGAGATGTGGTACCTCAAAGTTGTTTTGATTTGCATTTCTTGAATCAATAGTGATTTTGAGCATTTTTTCATATGCTTATAGATAACTTTAATTTCTACCTCTGAAAATTGCCTGTTCATATCTTTTGACCATTTGTCAATTGGGAAATGACTTGTATTCTTATAGATTTTACTTAATTCCATGTATATTTTAGAAATAAGGCTTTTATCAGAGACACTGGTTGTAAACACTTTCCCAGTTTCCCATTTTCCTCTTAATCTTGATTGCATTGGTTTTGTTTGTACAGAAACTTCAATTTAATGTAATCAGTATTATCCATTTTGCATTTTATAATGCTCTCTAACTCTTCTTTGGTCATAAAGTCTTCCCTGCTCCATAAATCTGACATGTAAACTATTCCTTGCTTCCCCAGATTACTTACAGTATCGGCCTTTATACCTTGATCATGCACCCATTTAGACTTGACTTTGGTGTATGGTGTTAGATGATGGTCTATGCCCAGTTTCTGCCATACTATATTCCAGTTTTCCCAGCAGTTTTTGTCAAATAGTGAGTTCTTATCCCCAAAACTGGGGTCTTTGGGCTTATTACTATAAACACTGACTACTATGTCTTTTGTATCCAATTTGTTCCATTGATCGACTACTCTATTCTTCAGCCAGCATCAAGCAGTTTTGAGGACTGCTGCTTTATAATAGAGATTAAAATCTGGTACAGCTAGGCCACCTTCCCTAGCACTTTTTTTCATTAATTGCCTTGATATTCTGGACCTTTTGTTCTTCCAAATGAATTTTGTCACTGTTTTCTCTAGCTCAGTAAAGTAATTTTTTTGGCAGATTGATTGGTATGGCATTAAATATGTAATTTAATTTAGGTAAAACTGTCATTTTTATTATATAAGCTTGACCCAGCCACAAGCTATGGATGTTTTTCCAATTAGTTAGATCTGATTTTATTTGTGTGAAAAGTATTTTGTAGTTGTGTTTATATAGGTACTGGGTTTGTGGCAGATAGATTTCCAAATATTTTATAATGTCTACAGTAACTTTAAATGGGGTTTTTCTTACTATCTCTAGGCTATGTTGGAAATATATAGGAATGCTGAGGATTTATGTGGGTGGGTTGTCTACCTCTATCAGAATGCAAGTTCCTTGAGGACAGGACAGTTTTGTTCTACTTCTATCCACTGCTTAGCACAGTGTTTTGTATAGAGTAGGTGCTTAATAATTCTTTTTCATTCATTCAAAAGAAAGAGGAAGGGCACTTAAGGGAGGAGAGGCAATTCAGCAAAGATAACCACTGTATCAAGGAAAATCCCTTTAGATGATGAATCTTCTCATTCCTGTCGGAAAAGACTTCTAAGGAAGCCAGACACAGATAGTACATAATAGATATTGTGAAATCTTGTCTCTTCACATTGGTGTCGGTTCTGATTCTAACTTAGGGACTTTAAAGTCCACTAGCATGTAACATACCAGCTTTGATGGCATAAAGTCACCATGGGCTTCGTGGGAGGAAAGTGCTTTTATAAGCAGCAAAGTGGCAATAAATGTGAACTAGGATTTTTGTTATGATTACTGCACAACAGGGTCTCTAGGTGTGGATGGATACTCAGCAGGGGGCAGCAGAAGTTCTTCTAACAACATGGCCTCCTGACTTGTGCCTCACCTCAGGAAGCCTCCACTGACTTCAGATTTCTACAAAAGAACTTTGTTCTGATTTCAGGTCGTGTAGATTCACATCTCATGATATATTTTTTTTTATCTTCACAGAATCTCAGATTTGGAAGGTACCTCAGAAGCCATCAAACCTATCATGTATCTATCTGATAAACAGTCCCCCTTTAGAGCAAATCCAACAACCTGTTGTTACCATCCTTCACCTGAAGACCTTCAATAAGGGTGAAACGGTTACTTCTTAAAGAAATCTGTTTAATCTTCTACTGTTTAGGAATTTTTTTTTTCTTATAATGAATAAAAATCTCTGCTCTGTAACTTCCACTTATTTCTAACTTCTGGAGGTAAATAGAACAACTCCATTCCTTCAAATACTCAAAGGTGTCATTCATGGCCCTCATGAGTCTTCTTTATTGTTGTTTATACCAAATATCCCCAATTCTCCCAATCATGCCTCATTTGAAGTGATTTCCAGTCTTCTCTCCTTCCTAACAGAGAGGGCTTCCTTTCACCCCATGACTAAACTATTGGAACCAGCTATAGAATGTCACTCATACTTCACAGTCTCTCCAAGACCTCTCCCTTGTATATTACCATCTTTCTCTCAGAAGCAAGCTCCTTAGTCTCTCCACCTGGAGAGAAACCATGCCGGGAGCTCTGTGTGTGGGCCATACTCCCATCACATCTGTCAGCCTTATCTGGATTTATCTTATCTAGCTTGTCTTTGTCCTTCCTAAAGTGTGGCATCTAGAATTGAACCAGTAGTCCAGTTCTAGTTTGATCAGGGCAGATTCGATTAGGATTATCATCTTCCTAGCACTGAATTTGTCTGTCTGTAATGCAGCCTGGAGAAAGAAATGGGAAACCGCTCCAGTATATTTGCCAAGAAAACCCCAAGTGGGTTTTCTGAATGCAACCTGAATTCATATTAGCTTTCTTCACTGTCACAACAAGCCAGAGATTTGAATTGAACTTACAATTTACTAAAACCTCAGATCTTTTGTTATACCTCTTGTGGTCTAGTGCTGCCTCTCCTCCTAAACCTTCTACGAATTTATGCTTTTGATTTTTTAAATCTGAGTGCAGGAATTTGCAGTCATCCTCATTAAATTTAATCTTAGTAGAATCAGTCCATTGTTTTAATCTGTTGAGATCTTTTGGGGCTCTGATTAGGCTGTCTAATGTTTTGTCTGTTCCCTCCAGAACAAGCATGCATTTATATCTTTATCCATATTATTGACAAAAATATCAACTAGTGTAGAACCAAGGCTAAATACTAGAGCACTCCATCAAAGACTTCTGCTGATTGCATCAGTCTATTAATGACTATTATTTCAGTATGGCTATTCAACCAGGTACAAATCTACCAAGTGCGACCTCTGTCATCCAGCCCATATCTCTACATGTTGTCTGTAGAGATGGCATGGAAGTTGTTGTCAATTGCCTCGCTGAAATCCAGGCTGGTTATATTTTTGACGGCCACCCTAATCTCACGCTGTGAACAAAGGAAATAAGGTCAGACTGGCATGAACTTCTTTATGAAGCTATCAGAAATCATTGACTCTCTTTCTAAATGTCTATAAATTGGAAAGTTAAGTGGTGCAGTGGATGGAGTACTGGCCCTGGAGTCGAGGACCTGAGTTCAAATCCAACATTAAACATTTGGGGACCTGAGTTCAAATCCAACATTAAACATTTGGGGACCTGAGTTCAAATCCAACATTAAACATTTGGGGACCTGAGTTCAAATCCAACATTAAACATTTGGCACTTACTAGTAGCGTGACCCTCGGCAAGTCACTTAACCCTGATTGCCCAGTCCACCAAAAATGAATAATAAGTATTTATAAATTGTCTCTTTAACAGTACATTCTAGAACATTGTCAAGAATTAAAATCAAGTTAGCAGTTGTGTAGATTTCGGACCCGTACCCCTTTCCTCATATGTACATTTCTTATCCTGTCGCAATTCTCTCACTATCAGTGTTTGAGATATAATGGACAACAACTCATTAATCACATACACCAGTTCTTTCAGTACTGCGGGATGTAATTTATCCAGGTCTGGGGCCTTGAACTCATTAAAGGCAACCCTGTTTTCTCTTAGCATCATTTTAGTTACAGCTTCAAATTCTCTATTAACCATTTTACTTCTACCCCCAGTCCAAAGATCATTCCATTTGGAAGAGAAAAGAAAAATAAAATCAAAGTTACGCATTTCTTCTATCTTTTCCTCTATTAGCATTTATCTACTCACCAAGAGTGGTGAATTTAATAATAGCTAGCATTTACATAGTACCTTATAGTTTGCAAAGCTCCTTATAAATATTATCTGATCCTCATAGTAATCCTACAAGGCAGTTGTAATTATTACCTTCTGTTTTACAGATAAAGAAGTGGAGGCAGACAGAGGTTAAGTGACTTGCCCAGGGTCACTCAACCAGTAAGTGTCTGACGCATGCTTTGAGCTTAGGTGTCTTTGAGTCTGGGTCTGGCCCTCGACCCACTGCCCTACCCAGTTGGTTCCTAGCTCTGATTTCATCTTATTTTCATTCCTGACGTAGCCGAACAACCTCTTTTTGCTGTCCTTTGTATTACTTGCCAGCTCATTGTAAGGCTTAGTACTTCTCATATGGTTCTTATAGGACCAGGCCGTCAGGTCTTGCCTTTTTGTGTGTGTGTGTGGGGGGGGGCATTCATCCTCACTTAGCTACCATTGCTTTATTTTCTCTGTATCCTTTAAAAGTATAAGTTGAGGGGCAGGTAGGTGGCTCAGTGAATAGAGCACCGGCCCTGGAGTCAGGAGGACCTGAGTTCAAATCCAGCCTCAGACACTTAATACTTAATAGCTGTGTGACCTTGGGCAAGTCACTTAACCCCAATTACCCTGCCTTCCCTGCTCCCAAAAATGACGTGTAAGTTAGTAAGTTACTTTCATCTTTGTGGACTGGGATCAGGTCCATAGCAGTACTTAACCTTGTTATTTTCTCCACCTTTAAAGAAGAAAATTATCATTCAATCAAGCTGAGCATTTATCTGCTGAAGTCCTAGCCTGTGCTGCATCCTGCCTCTCTGTACCAGTGGGTGATCTGTCCTCTAAATTCATCATCCATTTCCTGGCATTTCCTTCCTCTATCGATAACATCACTTCTTTCCCCCCTTTCATCGATCCTTACTTATACCCTCTCTATGGTTCTTTGCTCCTCTGGTTCATGGATTTCCTCATACAAGCCTACTCTTAAAATTCATAAGCACATTTTAACAATTGCTCTTTTTATTTAATTTGTTCCTTTTAGATTAATTATGTTCTCTCAGGGGCAGCTAGCTGGCACAGTGGATAGAACACTGGACCTGGAGTCAAGAAGACTCCTCTTCCTGAGTTCAAATCCAGCCTCAGATACTTACCAGCTAGCTGTGTGATCCTAGACAAGTCACTTCACCCTGTTTGCCTCAGTTTCCTCATCTGTAAAGTGAGCTGGAGAAGGAAATGGCAAGCCACTCCAGTATCTTTGCCAAGAAAACCCCAAACAGGGTCACAAAGAGCCAGATGTGACTGAAATGATTGAAATCACACACACTTTCAGGCTCTCCTGGCCATATCCCAGTTGTGCCACGCCTCACAGTTTTAGTAATATTTACAAGGCCAAATTCATCTCCGTGAATTAAGATGTCTAGTCATTTTGTTCACTCAAACCACATATTCTAGCATGGGAGCAACACAGATGGGTCCACAGGTGCTGGAGCACTGTGCTATTTTTAGATGTATGGTGTGAACTGGGAAGAATTGAGAGGACAATCTCCCCTTTTCACATTTATTATCTTGTTAACACACATCCCCGTGCCCAGAGGCCAATGCTAATTATGATAAAGATTGTGGCTGTCAAAATCTAAGGGGTTCCTCCAAAAAGAAGAGTAACAAAGGGTGCTCAATGTACATGATATGGGAAATATGGAAGAATCACAACAGTCATTAATAGAATGAGCAGGATTCACATGCAGCTACTTGTTTTATGACTACAATTATGAGGGCAGCTAGGTGGCACAGTGCATAGAGTACAGGGCCTAGAGTAAGGAAAGTCTACGTTCAAATCTGGCCTCAGACACTTGCTAGCTGTGTGACCCTGGGCAAGTCACTTAACCCTGTTTGCCCCAGGTTCCTCATCTGTAAAATGAGCTGGAGCAGTTTCTTTCATCTCCATTTCAGTATCTTTCCCAAGATAAACCCCAAAGTGGGGTCATGAAGAATTGAACATAACTGAGCAACAACAACAAAAGTATAGAGAGCTCCAAAATGGGGGACCTACCCTACCAGTGCAGACTGGCATCTTCTTTGCAATGTGGACATTTTAGGGAGTTGCCTGAACCCCTGAAGATTTCAATGACTTAGCCAGGGTCATATAGCAGATATGTGTCAGAGGCAGGGCTTGAAGCCAAGTATTTTTTTTTTTGCTTTTTTTTGGAGCAGCAATTGGGGTTAAGTGATTTGCCCAAGGTCACACAGCTAGTAAGTGTTAAGTGTCTGAGGCTGAATTTGAACTCAGATCCTCCTGACTCCAGGGCTGGTGTTCTATTCACTGCACCACCTAGCTGATCCAAAGCCAAGTATTTTTAACTTTGAAGCTGGTTATCAAGCACATATGAATTTGTGGAAATGGATAATGGTCATCAGGTTTAGGACAAAGAGTGTGATGGAAATAGTGGACTTAGGATCTGAAGATCTGTCTTTGGAATTCTCTTTAACTTGCTGTGTGACCCAGTACAAGTCATGTAGGGCTCTGAATCATCATAACAGAAATAATTGCACACCTCACAGGTATGAAGCCCAGATCTTATTTTGTGACCTTTATTCTATGAGGGTTAGTGGTAAGGGCAGTGGAATTAAGAACAACCAGACTGCGATGCTGTTTTCTGCTTGTGTGAACTTGGGAGCAGGCTGCTTCTACCTCTGAGCCTTCATTCCCCTATCTATAAAATGGGGTTAATGACAATTGCACCATTTGCTTCACAGGGTAGTTTGACTAAGTGAAAAAAATAGCATTTATTATGCACTTGTGGGTCAAGCATTTGCTTTAGAATCAAATCTATAGAAAACACTTTGTAAACTGCAAAATATTCTATCAGTTTGAACTGTTATTACTATAAAGTGAAATGCAGATTTGACTGCCTAATCTCACCAGTTTTGAATCTTGGGCAACATTTTCCTGGCAATAAAGTCTCTCCCTGCCCCCAAACTGCTGTTCCCTTACTAAAGTTTCCTTTGAAATGATTGAGGTTTGAAAATGGAACCACATACAGGGCTAATAGTGAAACCACAGCCTGAGTGACACTTGTACTTACATCCCCAAACTTTCACATAAGTCCACAAAGCACCTGGTTTGTGCTACAGACCATGTAAAATCTGTTTGCATTGATGCCATGTTGAGATTTACTTTCTTCTTTCGGAGACAATAAAGTGCAGTCATCTGTAAATGGATTGGAGAGGGGTATAGTGTAAGGCGACTGAAAAGGTGGGAAGGGGCCAGGTTATGAAGAGCTTTAAATGCTGAACAGACAAGTTTTTGATCCTGGAGGTAATAGGGAGCCACAGTAACTCGTTGATGGAGAGGAGGTGGCATGTTTAGACCCATGCTCTAGAAAAATAACCTTCACAGCTGAGTGGAGGATGTATGGGAATGGGGAAAGCCTGGAGTCAGAGAGAGTGGTAGGAGTGGTCTAAATGAGAGTGAGGAGGGTCTGTTTCCCTTTATCTTGGCTCAGGTTTCCCTAAAGTTCAGTTTAGGGCAGAGATTCTTAACCTGGGGACCATGACCTTTATAAAAAATGTTTCAATAAAAATTTTTGAATCCTATAATTTTGTAATTTTCTGTAATCCTATGTATTTTATTTTTATTTATTTAACAACATTATTCTGAGAAGAGATCCATAGGCTTCACTACCACTACCAAAAGAAAAAGAACCAGCCGTCTAGGGTTTTAAAATGTAGAAGACTTGTTTTCATATGTAGCAGAGGCATTGGAGATCAGCTGGGATCCCTGAGAATGTGACTGAGGAAAGGTCCCTCTGCTCCCCCATCTCCACCACCCTAGCCAAGTCTCCATGCTCAAACGGTGACCAGGAGCATCCTAGCATGATAGAGGCACCAGAAATGGGAGTGAGGAGAAGATGGAGATGTTGCTGTGAAACCAATACAGATTGAATGGCTCCTGTCTTTGTCCTCTACTGCCTCCCCTACCTTCTCATCCTGTCAAGAAAGAAGCCATTTTCAAACTTGTGTTCTTCAAGACTCTATTTGTTTGGGAGCTTTGGGTGTTTTGCCATTGGCTTTTAAAGAAACTGTTTCTCCCAGTGGCTAGGTGGGCAATGAATAAAGCATAAGCCCTGGAGACAGGAGGACCTGAGTTCAAATTCCACCTCAGACACTTAACACTTCCTAGCCATGTGATCTTGGACAAGTCACTTAACCCCAATTACCTTGTCTTCTCCCCTCCAAAAATGCCACAAAAAAATCCCTGGTTCTCCAAACTAATGGGTCTGCTTATTATTTGTAGCCCCTTTGGGGTTAAGTGCTACTGAGAGACTGGGAGAGAGAGAGAAAGAGATTGAAATATATGATTAAGGTTGGAAGGTATTCCCTGGGAAAATAGAGAAATTCATAACTAAACTGAAAGAAATATTATTGATTTCTATTTTATAGCTTCCCGCCAAAGTAGGGATAGACTATGTGAATTTTGATCAATAAATCTAGACACTCCATGAGCCTAAAATAGCTCATGTCTGGAAAGAGAGAGCTGGCTCTTTGGTTCTTTTGTTCTTCCCAAAAGGCTTAATGAATCCCCCTTGAACCCAAGGTGAAGCCAAGGGTAGGGACTACAAGAAAGCTTGCCTAGCGGAAAGAATTGTGACTGAGGGGTGATTCCTACACAAATATGGGGGATGGCCAAGAGGGAGCAACCAGTTCTCCTACTAAGTGTATTCACCCTCTGCTACTCCAATTGCTAAATCTTTATTCCATAAATCCATCTCAAATTCAACTCATACTTCACACCCACCCTGAATTTTAAACAAGGAAATTCCCTTGTTTAAATTTAAATAAGGATATAATTCATGTCTCATTTTCCCACTGAGGATCTCATCCTCATCTTAATTTCACATGACTCGAAAGGAAAACCCATTCACCATATAGTTGAAGTTCCTTTACTTCAAGAAATAGAGAGAAAATAGAACATAACATTGAAATTTCCAAAGGTTACTCACTTTTTGGATAAATAGAAAGGGATCAGTCATCTGTAATCCCTTTCACTTTTCTCAGTGGAGCTACTGGGATTGGAATCGTTTCCAAGGAACTGTGGAGGTTTAGATTCCCTTCCAATATCACAGTTATGGATAAATCTTATGGGGATTCATGGAGTTTATTGTGGCATATGGAGAGAGATGTTGGTCTAAATCTAATTTCTTCCAGACTGCTTTCCTTCTTCCCCAGGAATTTTGTTGAACTTTGTTAGACTGCTGACCCGGGTAGTGTCTGAGTTTATCAAGCACTGTGCTACTCTATTCATGTGTATCTGTAGGTTGTTTACCTAATCTCTTACTTTTTTTAATCCCAGTACCAAATAATTTCAATGATTACTCCTCTGTAGTATAGTTTGAGAGCTGGTGCTGCTAGACAGTCATCCTTCCCACTTTTTTTCTCCCATTATTTTACTTCAGTTTCTTGACCTTTTATTTCATCAGATGAATTTTCTTATTGTTTTTCTTTCTTTCTTTTTTTGGAGGGCAATTGGGCTTAAGTGACTTACCCAAGGTCACGCGGCTAGTAAGTGTTAAGTGTCTGATATCGGATTTGAACTCAGGTCCTCCTGACTCCAAGGCCAGTGCTCTATTCACTGCACCACCTAGCCGCCCCTTTCTTATTATTTTTCTACTTCTGTAAAGAATCTTTGGTGATTTAATTGGAATTTAACTGAATCTGTAAATTTATTTAGGTAATTATCATTTTATTATATTGCCACATTAGTCCAGACTAATATTAGCAACTAATATTTCTCCAATTATTTGTCTTTGTTTCTATAAAGAGTCTATTATAGTTATATCATTCTTATTTGTGTCATAGTAGGTAGACTTTCTAATATTTTAAACATTCTGTCCTTATTATGAATGGAAGTTCCTTCTGTATACTGTTGGTAATATAAAGAAATGCTAATTTTTTTTGGTGTGGATTCATTTTATATGCCACTTACTACTTTACTGGAGCCATTGTTTCAATGAACTTTTTTTAGTTGAACATTTATAGAATTCTAAGTAGGCCATCATATTTATTTGCCTGAAACAATAATTTTGTTTCCTCTTTGTTTATACTTATTCCCTTAATTTCTTTTGCTTTTTAAATTGCTATATGGAGAGTTCTAATACTACATTTGAAAAAAAATATGCACAACTATGTGGTATAATAAATGGAGTGCTGGACACGGATCAAAAATGACATGACTTTGCATCCTCAACTACTGACTAGCTTATGTGACTTGGATTGATCACAGCCCCTCAGTCCCATTTTCCTTATCTGTTAAATGGACATGAAAGTGGCACCAAACTCATAGAGTTGTTATAATCAAATTAAAGAACATACGTAAAGCACTTTGCAAACTTTGAAGAACCACGTAAATGCTAGCTATTAGCTATTAATAGTGGTAACAATAGACATTCTTGCTTCACCCCTGATCTTTCTGAAAAGGCCTCAAGAAAGAATCAGACAACAAAGCAACATCAATATTAAACATATTCTCTAAATACTCTAGCATCTAAATTTCTGAAATAAAACTGATTATAAGAAGACATAGACAGAATTTAATGTTCCTCTCTTAGTTCTGGACAAATCTAAGAGAAAGATAAATGGAAGGGAAAAAAACCAAACTATCAGAGAAACCAGATCTAGACTTATGGTATCTTCTAAACGAACCTGCTAAAGAACATGCATATTTTTCAGCATCATATGCAGCTTTTACAAAAACTGACCAGGCATTAGGGCACAGAAATTTTGCAGGTAAATGTAAAAATTCAGAAGTAATAAATACATCCTTTATAGACCACAGCACAATAAAACTAGTAAGCAGTTCAGAGAGCACAAACAAAAGTCAAAGACCTAAATGTAGAATTATCAATGAAATTCTAAATAATGAGTGGGTCATAGAAAAGACCTCTCACATTTCTTCAGTACAGAAAATGCTAGCTGTTGATTTTAGAGAAATACTTTTTATCATATTAAGGAAAAGTCTATTTATTCTATGCTTTAAATTAAAACAATAACTGGCTATGGAATATTATCAAAAAATTTTGAATCTATTGATATTGTCATATAATTGTTTAAATCATTTTGGTTATCAATATGGCAAATTATGTTCACGGTTTCTTAAAATCTTGAACCAACCCTACATTCCATATATATGCTACCTAGTATTGGTAAATAATTTTTAAAATATGTTGCTCTACATTCTTTGTTATTTTTTATTCAATATTTTGCATTGATACTCATTGGAGATTCTGCTTTATAGTTTTTTCCTCTGCTGTATTTCTCCTGGGAATAGGCATCAGGACCATATCTGACTCAGGAAAAGCTGGATAGAATTCCTTCTTTTCCCATTTTTGCAAGCACTTTACATAATATTATAGTTAATTATTCCTTAAATATTCCATAGAATTCACTTGCGTATCCACAAGGTCTTGGGTTTTTTCCCCTCTAGGAGTTCCTTTATGACTTGTCAAATTATTTTCTTCCCCAAATTACAATGTATTTATTCTCTGTTTTCCATTAATTTTGGTATTTTATATTTTGGTATGCATTCATCCATATCATTTATGTTGTAAGTTTTGGGAATATAATTAGGTAAATTAATTTCTAATAATTTCCTTTATTTTTCTTTTTCATTTTTTATTTTGGGAATTTGGTTTTGTTCTTTTTAAATAATCAAATTAGTTAACACTTCATTTTTTAAAATTCCTAGGTTTAATGTTCAGCTCAGTTTTTTTCTATTTCAAATTTGTTTAGCTATCTTTTGAGTTTCAGAATTTTTATTTTTGGTTTTCTAGTGTTTTTAAAATTGCATTCCCAATTCATTGATCTGCTTTTTCTCTTTTCTCTCATTGATCTGTTTTTTTTCCCTCTCTAAATCATGAAAATCAGAATTATCCCCAAGGACTACTTTGGCTGCATTCCAAAAGATTTGGTATGTTGTGTCATTGTCATTATTTTCTTGGGTGAAATTATATATTGATTTAGTATTTGTTCTTTGACTCAAAAATTCTCTATTTAAGTTTAATTCTTTTCTTCCTTTACTGATTACAAATTGTATCAAGTTTTGTCCAGTAAAGGATGTGTTTAGTATTTCTATTTTTCTGAATTTTTAAAGTATGTTTTTGTGACTTAGCACATGGTCAGTTTTTGTAAAGGTGTCATCCATAGCTGAGAAATATATATAATCCTTTTCATTCTCATTCTTTAATCACCAGAAGTCTAGCAAATCTAATTTTTCTGAAATTTGATTTGATTAACTACTTTTTTGTTTATCTTTTAAAGAGATTTGTCTATGTCTTGAAGGGGATATTTGAGGTCCTCAACAATTTTGCTCTCAGTTTCTTCCTGTCGTTTAACTTTTTAAAGTATTTAGATGTTATCCCATTTGACAAACATTGCCCCCTCTCCTCTCCCCCCAATACTGGTATTATTTCATTTTAAAGGAAACTTTTAAGCATAATATAGTTTACCTGCTTATCACCTTTAACCTTATCAATTTTTACTTTTGCCTTTTCTGAGATCATGATTGCTAGTCCTGTTTTATTTTAGCTCATCTAAGTAATAATAAGTCATACTTCAGTCCCTCATGTTAACTCTCTGTGAATCTTTATGTTTCAAATTTGTTTCTTTTAAGCATATTGTTGAATTCTACATTCTAATCCATTCTGCTATCTTCTTCCATTTTATGGGTGAATTTATCCTATTATTGTTCACATTTATTATTGTTAATTGTGTATTTCCTCTCATAATACAGGCACACCTCATTTTATTGTGCTTTATTGTACTTTGAAGATAGTACATTTTTTACAAATTCAAGATTTATGACAACCCTACTTTGAGCAAGTCTATTGGTACCATTTTCCCAATAGCGTGTGCTCACATTGTGTCTCTGTCACATTTTGGTAATTCTCCAATATTTTGAAATTTGGATTATTATTATGTTTGTTATGATGATCTATGATTAGTGATCTTTAATATTACTATTGTAATTGTTTTGGATAGCCATGAGCTGTGCCCATAGAAGGCAGTGAATTTAATCGATAAATGTTATATGTGTTCTGACTTCTTTGCTGACTGACTGACTATTCCTCCTCCCCCCGCCCCCTTGGGTCTTCCTATTCCTTGAGGCATAACAATATTGAAATTAGGTCAATTAATAACCCCACAATGGTCTCTAAGTGTTCAAGTGAAAGACAGAGTCAAACCATACAGCAAACTTCATCGTTGTCTTATTTTCAGAAATTGCCACAGCTTCCCCAACCTTCAGCAACCACTACCCTGATTCATCAGCATCCATCACCGTGGAGGCAAGGCCCTCCACCAACAAAAACATTACAACTTGCTGAAGGCTCAGATGGTGGTTAGCTTTTTCTTTTAGCAACAAAATATTTTAAATTAAAGTACACACTTTTAAAAGACATAAAACTCTCACACATTTAATAGACTGCAGTATAGAATAAACTTAGTTTTATATGTTGGGAAACCAAAAAAAATCATTACTTGCCTTACTTGCTTTATTGTAGTAGTCCGGAACAGAATCTGCAGCATCTCTGTGGCATGCCCGTATCCTCCTTTACTCTGACTTTCTTTAACTCCCATTCCCCTTTAATAAAGGAGGCAGAAGGGTGGCCAAAGGGAAGGAATCTGATCAGTGCTCTTAATCTGTAATTGTAGTGATCTGCTTCTGCTCCTCTTCTCCACCTCTCATGACTTTACTTTTCTTACACTTTCTTACTTTCCTTTTAATTGCTCCTTTCTAACCCACTTTCTGAAATTGAAGTTTGTTTTGCTTGTCACTATTACTTCCCTGACTCCATCTTCCTTTTTAAATCTCACTCTCCCCTCTTTCTGACCCTGTTTGTTTCTGTGTTGACTTTAATGTATTTCTACACCAAATTCTTTGTCTGTTTATGTTCAAACCTCTTTTGTCTGGTTTAGAGTGAGATTTCTGAGATGCCAACTTCCCTACCTTTTCCATTGTATTTGTATATTCTTGTGCACCCCAATCATGAGAAATAATAGGGTTCTCTACCTTATTCTTTTTTCTTCTCTAGTGAATTCATTTTTTGCCTGCCCCCTTTTTTTCTCATATTACAACTGACAAAACAGAACAAAATCAGATCTGGACCCATAGGTTTGTCTTTTTAAAATTATTTCTGTGACCTTTGAAGACAATAGAAATCTGAAAGAAAACTTTTCTCTTCTCCCCTATTTCAATCTAAGTATTGTCAAAATATTTGTAGCAGCCCTTTTTGTAAAAACAAGGAATTGGAAACAAAGTAGATGCCCATTAGTTGGGAAATGGCTAAACAAATTGTAGTATATGAATGTGATGGAATATTATTGTGCTGTATGAAATGACAAATATGATGAATACAGAGAAGCATGAAAAAATCTACATGGAGTATAGAGCAGAAGCAAGCAGCTGAGATCTTGTCCACAGCTCCTGCAAAGAGACCTGTAAAATGCACCAGAATGAATCCTGATGAAGACATTTAGAAAAAGTCACAGTGAGTCCTTTGTCGAGCACAGGTTGGCACAGAGAGGCAGACAGAGGGATCTGCAGAACACTAGGGACAGGGTTGGGGAAGGAACATGAAGAGTGCCAAGTGATCCATGCACAGGGAGAGGCTGTGCACCAGCACAAGAGTAGGTCCCATACTCACACTGTGGCACAAGTGGAGACAAGTGCCAACTGGAAGTTTTGTCACCTAGTGTCCAGTACTGGTCAAAGATCCAGGGCTTAGTGAGAAGGGAACCTGTATGTGACTTTGAAATTCAAATACTGGAGTTAAGAGAAACAGAAAAAAGTGAACATGTATAAACAGCACAAAAGAACTAAACAAAGATAAACTGCTTACATTTGAATGTGGGGGGATGATATGTGTCCCCTCTGTTAATTGAACAATTTGTAGGGTAGATAATCCTCTAGAATGTGTAATATAGCTCTATGGAGACATGCACTTTGGTCTTCTAACATATGAGCGACATATACTTCACTTTGATTATATGATGAAGCAATTCATGATTAGTCCCTATGGTTTGAAAGTTGTGTTGAACACAATTAGCAACTGAGGCAGGAAGAGTTGTCAACTCTTCAATGGGTTGTCAAAGGAGTAGAAAGTCTACATCCCAACCCCTAATCTTGCCTTTAACCTGCCCTCTCTTTTCTCCACAACTTTCCTTTAGATTTCTCTGAGAAAGTAACCTTTGCAGAAAGGACCACAAGAAGAGGGCATTTCTTCTCTCTCCCCATCCCCAGCAGCAATGGTGGTTGCAACTTGAACACATGGCAGTGAGAACTTGTACTTGCCTAGGTAAGCCTGAAATGGGACTTCAAGTCTCTTGTAGCTTCTTCTCTTTTGTGTTTCTTTCCTTAAGCCCAAGTTATCAAGCAACAATCCAAAGATATTTCCAGGAAGGTGGGTTTTGTCCTATGGGCTGCTAAGTGAAGTCTTTGTAACTGGGGAAGTAAGAGGACAACAGTCTGGATGTTTTTTATGAGGGGGATGGTACTGGCTCATTCAGATTTGAACCAAACGCTGACTTTTCCCACATACCCACCAGCAGTTCCAGTTTCCAGTGGAAATGTATGTAAAGCCTATGGACTTTAATTGTTACATTTAAGACTTAACTTCATGAATTTCAACTGCCCACCAGAAGGTGTTTCTTACAGCTACACTGCTCTTGGAATGGATGACCATTGAAAGAAAAATGCTAAACTCTAAGGAGCTAAATAACCATATGTGAAGGGTTAGAATATCTAGACTTTGGGAGTCGCTTAGACTTAGTTATAGATCCAAAGTGAATATGGAATATCTACTTAGCATAATCTCCTAGAATATAACGGGTATGATGAGTTATTACTTTATGGTGCTAAGTGTTTGTTAACGATTGCTAGGTGGCACAGTGGATAGAGTACAGGCCCTGGAGTCAGGAAGAATCATTTTCTTGAGTTCAAATCCAATCTCAGACTCTTACTAGTTGAGTGACCCTGGTCAAGTAGCTTAACCCCATTTGCCATAGTTTCCTCATTTGTAAAATGAGCTGGAGAAGGAAGTGGCAAACCACTCCTGTATCTTTGCCAAGAAAACTCTAGATGGTGTCGTGAAGAGCCAACAAGATTGAAACAACTGAACAATAACAATGATTGTTCATGAATCTTTTGTGTTTAAAACCTTTCTCTCATGTTAGAGGAAATAAAGAGCTATTCTATACACTCATCTACTTTGGATACTGAGTAACTTTTCTAGTTAATCCCTTCCAAAGGAGATCTTAAATGAGAGTTTACCTAAAAGTTACTTAAGAGATGTTTCCTGGAACTCCAGAATGAGTCAGAGAGAATGCAAAAAACCTGTCCTGTCTTTGGGGTCAGGTTCACCAAAGATCAAACCTAGTTGGCTTGAGTTGTGGGAGCTCCATGTGGGATGGAACTCCTGTGGGCTACTGGTGACAGACCTAATGAATGAATTGTATTGCATTTGCCCAATTGTCCCCACTTTCTAGACGGAGAGGAAGAGGTTGGATGAAGCCATTAACTTGCCCAAGGGTGGATGCTTGGTGCCAGCCACATTGCAGTGAGGCCCATGGAAGCACGCCAGCTTTCTTCTGGCGCTCTGTGGTTTGAGCTTCTGCTAAATCGGTCAGTTATCGACCTTGGCCGTGTTATTATCCTGGCATCTCAGCTTAACAGAATGCACAGCAGTGCTCCCCTTTTCCACCATCCACCTGCCAGAGATGTTGCATATGGATCAAAAAGCAGGCCCTATTGTTTCCGATTTTTATGACATTCCGAAGTCTATTAACCAGATGAAAGTCTGTGATCACTGGAGTGCAAATAAACAGTGTGTGTTTAGGCTGGTAGACTATTATTATAAGATTACTTTAGTCAGATTTCTAAGGTTTCCTGCGGGGGGTGAGGGGAATGTATTGTTTCTACTGGGGATTTTTACCAGCGCTGTTTGTTTAATCCCTCTCAAGGCATAACTGGGATTTAGTAATTAGTTGGTAACAGCCAAAATCTTTGAGCAATTATGTTCCGAGGAGCAGTGTTGCAATTGTTCTCCCTTAAAAGAGACAGCCGCCTCTTTTCTTCAGGATGAAGCTTAGGCTACCGGGGGATGGTGAGGGGTGGGGTGCAGGAAGCCATAGTCAAACGAATGGGATGGCTTGGTGTGTACCGTACTGATGTATACTTTGCCTCCTCGCTCCCCCCCACCCCCACCCCTCCCGTCTCCATTTCCTTTCGGCAATTCCCTTGTATGAACGCCATGCTCACCGATTTCTGCGGCTCTTAGCATCCCTGCTGTTTGTGACAAAGACCCAATGAATAATTCAGCATCGGGGCAGTGTAAGCATGGGGGTGGAACGTGGGAACAAATGGCACTTTCACCACCGCAGCCTCAGCAGTAGCAACAGGGGCAGCAGGATTGTTTCAAATGAGAAGCCCAAGAAGGGAAACAGGAAGAAAACACGTACATTTCGTAGTAGGCTCCAAACACACAGGGCAGGGGAGTCGCCTCCCTTTCCCCCCCACCCCCACCCCCATGCCACCTTCATCTCCCAGGCCACAGGAATAAGGCAGCCCTGCCCAGGTGCTGCTCTTCCCACTGGAAGCTCGGCGACTGTAGCTAAGCTATGGCTGTGAGGCTGAGTTCCTGCAGCCAGGTTGCCTGCGCTCTCTCATGCTGGCCTGTGCCAATTAATATAATCTATGGTGCTGGGCTGGGGGCTGCCGGCAAGTCTCCCTAGGAATTCTAAATTAATCTTCCTTTGAAATGAAGCCGATGATGCTGACAAAGACAAGTGAGCCGGGCGATCGCAAGCCCAATTTCGGTCTCTATTTTATTTGCTTTAATGGTAGGGATTGTGCTTGGGTAAGGAAGGAGAGAGAGAGACTGACAGAGAGAGAGACAGAGAGACAGACAGAGAGAGAGAGAGAGACAGAGAGAGAGACAGAGAGAGAGAGAGAGAGAGAGAGACAGAGAGAGAGAAACAGAGAGACAGAGACAGAGAGACAGAGACAGAGAGACACAGAGAGAGACACAGAGAGACACAGAGAGAGACAGAGACAGAGAGAGAAACAGAGAGAGACAGAGAGAGAGACAGAGAGAGACAGAGAGACAGAGAGAGACAGAGAGAGACAGAGAGAGAGAGAGAGAGAGAGAGAGAGAGAGAGAGAGAGAGAGAGAGAGAGATTTCCTGGGGTTGGGACTGACCATGAAAGTGGCATTAGCCTGAAGAAAAGAAATCTCCTTTGTGTTGCTTTGGGTAACTGACTTAATAGTCTTCCTAGGCCTTATTTCCCTCATCTGCAAAATGAGAGGGATAGGTGGGACTAGCTGGCCTCTGACTCTAGGATCTTTAATCTCTTCTCCATAGCTATAAGTCAGCTCATGAACTCCATGGTGGGCAGAGTGCTCTGTTCACAAGGATAGATACCAGAGCTGAAGACCCTGAGGATGCTGGTGATATTATACAAACAAGAGTTACTGCCACCTATCAAGGTGTTGTTCCTCTTTTGTTCTTGAAGAATATCAGTGGCATCGTGAGGATAGAGCTGGATTTAAGTGAGGTGGAGCTGTGCGAAGTCATCAGCCTCATTCTCTCCTCTAGTCATCCAAGTCCAGTGGCAAGACAAAAGTCAAGACGACTGGGATACAGTGGATGACCTACCCAGTTCTGAGCCTTAATCTAGAACACTGAACTGCATTTTCAATCTATGTTGAAGGGAACTGCTGATTGGGATGCCAATCAACTGGGGAATTAAAGGGAGCAAATCATGGAAACTTAGAAGTGGACTAAATTCCTTATCGAACACTACTTAGGGCATTCAATTTCATTTATTTAATATTTGCTTATAACGTGCAAGGCCCCATGCTGCATGCTAGGATAGATCTGGAACAGTCCTTACCCTCAAGAACCTTATGTTCATAAGAGAAGTATGGTTGCAACATGCAGTGTCTAAATATTTAGATGCTACTTCTGAGTGGCATTAATAGGGAAGATCTGTGACCTGGCCAGTTTCTGAGAAGAGGAGAATCAAGGGTACTGCCCACAACAATGGCCTGCTAGCTGGAATTGGTGGGGAAGAATCCTGCTAAGACTGAACATTCTTTTTTTTCCAGTTTCCAAGAAGGCTATTGAGTTTTTAGAAATTCAAATCTAAATAAGTTATTTTATTTTCAAAATCATTTCTGACATTATTGCTATTGCTGTCATCTATTTCAATCTTAGGGATGACTTCTGGAGCTTGTGTTTTGTGAAGATTTTCAATGACTTGCAGAATCTTCCCTTTTCCCTCTTCAGATTTTGGTAGCACCTTGATTTTTATCTCTTATTTAATCTTATCTAGGCTTAGGGAAGAAGTTGTTTCTTTTTTTTCTTTTTTTCAAGTTTATTTTTAGTTTCCAACATTCACTTCCATAAGTTTTAAATTTTTTCCCACTTTTCTCCTCCCCTCTCCCCAAGACAGTCTGCAATCTTAAACATATTTTCACATTAGTCATGTTATATAGAAGAATTATAATGAATGGGAGAAACCATGAGAAAGAAACAAAACAAAACAAGCAAAAAAAGAAATTATTCTGCTTTGCTCTGTGTTCAGACCCCTATAGTTTCTTTCTGGATGTGGATGGCATGGAAGAAGTTATTTCTTTGAAGGTTTATTACTAACTATTAATGTTCTTTGGAATAGCTGATAACAGAATTATAGTGTGTATACTCTCTTTGTTTCCCAAGAAAGCTGTGTTTGAGGAAGAAAAAAAAAGAAAGAGGAAAGAGATATATCCTATCATAAAGGGAAGGGAAGAATGACCTGGTTTCATGCTCACAATAGCATAGGGTTTATTGTATGTTGCAAGACTGGCCAAGAAATCAAATACTTTACTGATTTCTGGATGTTTTACCTGGAAAACAAGAATACCTTAGGAGGTCAAAGAATCTCTGAGAAAGCAACTCTTGGAGAAAGGACTTCTATTCCTGGGATTTCTTCATCATTTCTTACTCATATTTCTTTTCCCTAAGTGGAATTCCCCTCCTTTTAATGATGTGATATCTTGACTCCCTCGATAATTATTTTCTGAGTTCACCAGCTAGGTCCCATGGTTGAATTCAGTAAGCATGTGCTATTATTAATATTATTAGTGATACTGAGAAAGTGACTAAGAACACTTTTTTGGTGCACAAAAATACATTCTACAGTGTCCTCTTTTCAACTATAGGGTAAAGCTACACCATATTTCTTGGGTGAATTCTTTGATAATCATACAATCTATTTCAAAGGATTGATATCATTCTGAAGGGGCATCTCTAGTGGTTTTCCTCTGGGATTTGTCCTTGATTCTGTGATACTCAGCATTTTTATCTATCAGTGATATGGATGACGGTATAGATGGTATGCCTATATGCAAATAATGTGAAACTTTGGAGAGATAGTTAACATGTTCAATATAGGCTCTGGAACAAAAAAAAGACATCTTTCCAGGCTAGAAGGATAGACTGGATTTAAAAAGGTAAAATTTAATATAGATAAATGTAAAGTTCTATACTTGAGTTCCAAAAATCAACTCCATGAATACAGAATGGGCTTTTAGTGGATTATAAACAGTATGTAGAAGAGTTTTATTTGTCCTGCTTAACCCTAGAAGATAGAACTAAAAAAGGTATGGAAGCTGCAAAGAGGCATATTTTGGTAAAGAAAATCTTACCACATTTAGAATTATCTGAGAGTCCAATGAGCTGTCTCAGAAGGCAGCAGATAGCCATCACTGGAGGTCCTTGAGTAGGGGCTGGATAACGACTTACTTGTAAGTTAGGTTGTAGAGTTCATGCTTGGTGGACTAGATGAGGCCCTTTCCAGCTCTCAGGTCCTGTAACAATTAAATTATATTCCACAAACATTTATTAAATGCTAGCTATGTGCATAGTTTCTATGAGGAATACTATCTAACATTGGAGAACCTGAAGCTGGGCCCAAATGGAGCTTTTGCTTTGGTCCCAGGAGCATAATTCAGCTTAGGTTCAATCCTGGGTACTCTCACCTTTGATGAGAAGGGTTAGATTCCCTTTTCTCACATTTTTTTTGCTAATTAATAACTCTCCCTTCCCCCAGGCCTGGAACCCTGGTGACAAGGCTTAGGCTTTTGGTCTCCCTAAAGGTAAGAGTTGAAATTCAATGTACAATGTGAAACAGGTACGGGACAAATAGGGCAGCTAGGTGGCATAATGGACAGAATGTTGGACCTCAAGTCAGATTGACTCATCTTTGTGAGTTCAAATCTAGCCCCAGATACTTACTAGCTGTGTGACCCTGGGCAAATCATTTTACCCTCTTTGCCTCAGTTTCCTCATTTGTAAAATGAGCTGGAGAAGGAAATGAGAAACCAGTCCCAAGAAAACTCCAAATGGGTTTACAAAGAATTGGAAATGACTGAACAACAACATGGTAAGCTTCACAACATTCGCCGACGACTCAGTAACTTATCTTACAAGTACAATTACAATCGCTTGGGAGGTTGATGCTTAAACCTCTTTAGAAGTTAAATCAATTTGTGGAAATCCCAAATAAGCATTACGTATTTCATGTCACTTCTGAATTGTCCAAACTACCCATAATCTTGTTCCTGCCAATGATCATCTTCTCTGATGAAGAAATTCCCTTTTGCCTCCACTCTGTTCTGAACAGCAACAAAAAAAACCCTAGGCTACCCAGACTTCTGACACTCCCAAGGTCATCTCCAAGCCTGGAAAGCAAAGGAAAGAAAAGAATTGAAGATAAATAGAAATTTTACGTGTTGAGTGACTGAGAGAATAGTAGTGACTTTAAGAGGAGAGGAATGTCAGGAGAAGGTTTTTGTTTTGGGACTATTTTTTTTTTGGTCAGATTTGGGAGCGTTGTATGGCAATGGACACCAGAAATATACCCTGGATATAGTTAATGCCTGAGGGAGTGGGTTAACCTGACTGTCTACTTTCTTGGATCCAAATCTAGTTCCTAAGACAAAAGCCAGGGTGGTCATAGGTCAGGAATGACAGGCCAGAGTGGTGTTTTAGGTTCAGAATGCAATGAGAAACGTGCAGCCCAGTTAACAGTTAACAAGGGGTTTTCTTAGCCATAGCATGGCAGTTATTGAAAGACCTATCTAAAAGTGCCATAACAATTATACCACCTCTATTAGCAGAAAATTATAAATCATCAATAAACCTGGTTTTATTACAAATTGATTAAAACCAGGTTTATTGATGATGAGAATTTCTGTATAACCTGTGAGTCAGACTTGTCGCTCTAAATTATCCTCAAAGACAGATCATGGTTTTAATTTATTCTCCCAGAGAAGTTCTAAAATACAATTTGTGCATTGCTGTACAGAAGGACAATGTGTTTTACGCTACACAAAGAAACTTCCAAATTCGACATTAGTATAGTTACCTGAATTATTTGGTTAAGACCTCAGATTTAGAGGAAGGCCATAGGATTTCTCAGGCTCCATCCAAATGGTGATCTACAGTTCCGGATGCTTTCTACGTGTTTTATATCAGTATTCTCTCTCCTCACTGACCCTTCAAGATATCTGAAGGCAGGAATCAGGTGAGTCAGTGGTGTCAGACTCAAGTCACTGCTCTGTACCTAAGGAGCCCTGGGGGCTGCATGTTGGCTTAGTTTTAAAATGTAATGTTACCTATCTTTTATTGAATTTTTATTTATTTTGTTAAATATTTTCGAAGTACATTTGAATCTGGTTCAGGCCACACTGGAAGGTGCTGAAGGCCCCATGTGACCCGTGGACTGAATGACTGAACCCAGAGAGTAGAAATGACTTGTCTAAAGTCACACAATTTATCAGTGTTCTTGTTTTCTCCCATGTAGTACGGTCTTATACACATAATAACTACTTGATAAGCATTTGCCAAGAGGCTGAATGAATGAATGAATGAATAATGTGAAAGAATGAATAAATGCAGCCAAGAGATCTTGATAACTGAAGAGAAAAATCCAAGATTTTTGGAAATCTGTAACTTTTCCTAATGCTTTTTTTTACAAGGCAATTGGGGGTAAGTGATTTACCCAGTGTCACACAGCTAGTAAGTGCCAAATGTCTGAGGCTGGATTTGAACTCAGGTCCTCCTGACTCCAGGGCTGGTATATCATCTAACTGCCCCCCTACCTTTTTTGTTTGTTTCCTAATGCTTTAAAAATGCTAGTTGTTCATTTGTTTTCTTTGATAATATTGTCACCAGCCAGACAGTTTAACTATTTAGCCAGCATAACCGATGTTCACATTTCTCTCTGTCCTTGCTTTTCTCTCTGCTGAATAGGACAGAAGCCTTTTTAGAACAGAACAAGTCAGTATCTTCTTTTTACCTGAGCAAATTTGCCTGATGCCCTGTGGTTGAGAACAGGGCTTTGGATCGACTCTTTGTGGGGCAACTTCACTGACCAGGATGAGGCAAACAGGAATTGTGATAAGTGCGTTCTATGACCGTGAACATAACCCGTGATAATAGTGTTTTCCAACTAATGAACCAATAGAAAAGCAGTTCCAGACCATTGTTTAGAATCCTTCCTACATTTGCCTGGGAATTAGACAATGTTCAGGGCCATTGTTGTTTGTCCTTTGTTCTTGAAGAGGACCATGATGTCTGGAGCATGGAGCATGGAGCATGTCTGGAGGGAGGGCTGTGCAAGGGCACCAGCCTCACTTTCTCCCCAGAGTCATCTGGGTCCAGTGACCAGATATAGATCAGGATGACAGGAGATGGATTAGGCCATTATTGGAGAAATAAAGGATTAGGAAACGTAGGTATCTTCTCCTGTATGAAGAACAATGAGACTTGGGCTCACCATTAAAGTTTGCCCAGAAATACAGGAAACCACATACATCTTATTATGTCTAGAGGGTTCCTGAAGTAGAATAATAATCACAGGAACATAGGTTCTGAGCTGGAAGGGCTGTAGTCCGGCTCATTTTACAAGCGAGCAAACTAAAGCTCAGAAAGGAGAATGACTTGCTCAGGGTCACACAGCATGTGTGTCAAAAGTGGGATGGGACTCTGAGTCTAAGCTTTTCCCTTTGCTATTATCCCTTAGACATGAGAAATGGAATCCTTTGCAGTTGTTGGAAATGTGGATGGGGCAGCAGGAGCCGGGGGAAGAGGTTTCTTCTCAGTGGGAACTTTCCAAAATCCTTCCTTGCTGACCCATGCTATTTCCCATTTTCCAAATACGAATAATAACGATTATCATCAGATACTACTGTGCTTCAGAATCATGATCTCATTAGACCGCCATCCACTGTCACAACAGCTGAAATACATCCACACCCTAGTAAATGGTCTTCATATAATGTTGGTACCACTGAAGTGTAACATGATAGGAAATGTGGAAAGGTCCCAGAGTTCATGGTGACTTTGAAATGCCAAGCAGAGGAATTTCTTTTTGATGCTGCAGGGAACAGCTGAAATTTATTGAGTAGGGAAGTAACTTGAACACATCTACACCTTAGGAAAATCACTTTGGAAGCTGTGTGGAGGTTGACTCAGAGTGGGAAAAGAATTGAGGCAGGAAGAAGTCTGTTGCAATAGTTCAGGTGAGAGGTGATAAGGCTTGAAACACAGTTGTGGCTCTATGAGTGCAGGGAAGGGGGGGTGTATACAAGATATATTGGGAAGGTACAAATGACAAGCTTTGGTAGTGGTTTGGATATGTGGGGTGAATGAGAGTGAGGAGCCAAGGATGACCCTGAAGTGGCAAGCCTGGATTCCTGGGAGGATGGTAGTGCCCTTGGTGGTAAAAGGGAAATTCAGAAGACAGGAGTGTATAGGAAGAAATATAATGAGATTTCATTTGAATATGAGTTTGAGGTGCCTACAGGACATTCTTTTTTGAGATACTCGAAAGGGAGTTGGTGATACCAAATGGAGCTCAGGAGAAAAACTAGGGCTGGATATATGAAAACTTGGAATCGTCTGCATTGAGATGGTAAATGAACCCATGAGAGCTGATTAGATTACCAAGTGAGACAATATAAAGGGGAAAAAAGGATCCAGGACAGAACCTTGGGGGTACTGTGGGAGCTGCAAAGGTCAAGAAGGATAAGGAAAGATCACTAGATTTGGCAATTAAGAGGAAATTGATAACTTCGGAGAGAGCAATTTCAATTGAATGATGAGGTCTGAAGCCAGCTTGCAGAGGGGATAGGAAAGAACAAGAACGGGAGAGGAGGCAAGTGCTTTTCTTAAGGAGTTTAATCCAGAAGGGGAGGAGAGGTGTAGGAGGATAGCCGGCTGGAAGGAAGGGGAAGGGAGAAGGTGATAAGCATTTCTCTGATCCCTGATGCGTTCTGGGCACTGTGCTGATTGCTTTTATTACAAGTGCTGTCTGATTTATCACAACCACCCAGTGAGGTGCTGTTATTACCTTGATTTTACAGTGTGCGAAAGAAAATGAGGCACACTTGCTTCGAGTTACACAGCTTGCAAGTGTCCAAGGTTATATTTGAACTCAAACTCCCCAACTCCATTCCTAGTACTCTATCCATTGCTGCCTGTGTGTCTGTAGGTATTAGAGAAAGAGTCAATAGATAAGGAGAATTTGAAGATGAGAGTGGGGATGATTTGGGGAGCAATCAGCTAGAGAAGGCCTTAGATGGCCCCTGGGAATAGGGTCACATCTGCATCTGAGACTAGAGTGAAGGAGGAGAATGTGGGGTGAAATATCTGACTGATGTGAGATAAAGAGGAGGGGAAAAGAGGGAGCCTCTTTGTGATGTGTGAGAACAGGTCTTCAGGTGAGACGGTATTAAAGAAGGAGTGACATGAGAGGCTTAAGGAAAGAAGGGGAAGCATTTATTAAGTACTCAGTATGTGCTCAGTGTGACTTAAGCATTTTACAAATGTCTCCTTTGATCTTCACAACAACCCTGGGAGGCAGAGGCTATTATTACCCCCCTTTTACAGCGGAGGAAACTGAGGCAGGGGGAAGTCAAATGACTTGCCCAGTGTCATACAGCTAGTAAATATCTTAAATTGGATTTAAATTCAGGTGTCCCTGACTCCAGGCCCAGTACTCTACCCACTGTGCCCCCCGGCTGCCCTGCCAAACCTAATTTCCCTTTGTTCCTAACACACATACTTCATTGCCCGTGGGGTAGGCTCTCTTCTCATCTCTGCCAATGTTTGGAATGACTGCTGCGGAAAGTGGCCTAGTGAATTCATTAGGCGGGAATGAAATGGTTTCTTTCCTCGAAGACTCAATGAGATCCACCGGCAAAAATTTGTAGTGGAATGTCTAATGTGAAAGTATTTGCAGTTCCTAGACTTGACTGCACGCCGCCATGGAGTGGGGAGGGGAGAAAATGTGAAACTCAAGGGATTGTGGAACTGAATCTTGTAAACTAAAAGCAAACAAACAAATTAATAAAGACAAAAAACTAAAAATATTTTTAAAAATTTGTAGTGGACAAGTATGATTTCGTCATTTTCCCCTCCTCTGACTCTGTGGAGGAATGAAGGAAGAAGACAGTGAGCATAATCCAGTGGTTGGGATTTGGAAAGGTATCTATGATCAGCGACCCCCTTGACTTTCCCCCTCTCAATATATCAGGTTGGCTGACAAACTACGTTTCCTGCCTTCACAACATCTCTTCATTCACAGATTTCTCTTTCCTCCCATAACTGACACCTTAGTTCAGGCCTTCATGGCTTCTCCACTGGACTGGTCCAACAGCCTCAGTGATGGTCTTCCTGCCTCGAGCATCTTTTCATCTCCCAACCCACTACCAGAATGACTTTCCTGGAGCACAGAACTGACCTTGTCCCTCCCCTTCTCAGAAAAATCTGCTTAGGGGAGGTTTTCACACCTTTTGTTAATTTCTAATTAGGCACTGAGTCATGAGGATTGTGATACCCTCTGGCTCTAAAAAGGGCATATATATATATATACATACATTGGATGAGGTTTGTGATGCCCTCTAACTCTAAAAAGGGCATATATATATATATATATATATATATGCTCTGGATGAGAGTTGTGATGCCCTCTAACTCTAAAAGGTCATATATATGTATACACACACACACACACACATATGCTCTGAGTTCAGCATTTTGTTTCGGGCCTCACTCATTGGAAGAGTGTTCTCGTGACTTGACTAGATGAGACTCTGGGTAGCAGCTAAGGAGATTCCTCCCTCTTTCCCACTCCCTCTTCCTTGCTTTGAAAAACCCAGATGTTAGTGCTTTTCTCTCTGGTGTCTATGTCAGACAGTTGGATCTGTCTCTTGCTCTATGCTAATTTCTCAGACAGTTAGAAGCCCTGTCTGTTGGTCTTTATTTCTCTACTTGTATTTTCTGTTTGTATTTTCTCTGAAGTTCGGGGTGCTGACTTTTCACCTGAACTAGTGAATGTAATTTAAAAAGATTATTGACCCCTTAAACAGCTGTCTTTCCTAGTAAAGCAGATCTAAGAACCTGTGCTGGCAGCCATCCTGGGTATGCCAGTGTGGTTGCTGCTATAGTAGCCAGATTTGAACTCAGGTCTTCCTTGATTTGATGCTCTATCCTCTGTGCCACCTAGGTGCCTTGCCAAATTGACCTTCTCTTTTATCCTCACACACACCTTCCATCTCTTGTGGTTATACCTTTGCACTGGATGGTTTCTCAGGCATGGGATGTACTCTTTCCTTACCTCTGCTTCATATAATTTCTCTCTTATTCAAGATGAAGCTCAAGTAATACTTTTTACATGAATCCTTTCCTGATCTTTTTATCTGCTAATGCCTTCCCTCCTAAACCACATATTTAATTATTTTGTACATTCTCTTTGTGCTCATTAATTTTGTATGTGCACATGTGTACATATAAAAACTATACATAGTATATACATATACACATAAACACACATGCATAAATATGTATGTATGTGTATGTAAATACATTTGTAAGTACTCACTGGCTCCTCCATTAAAATGTAAGGTTCTTGAGATTGTATTTTTTCTTTTTATCTTCATTTCCAGCACTACTACAGTGGCTAGCACATGGTAGGAATTTAATAAATAAATGCTTATTGATTGACTGATTAATCATTGGGCCATGAAACTCCAGGGTAATTCATACCTTGTCCAGGACACTGAAGATGAATGAGATTATTCAGATCGTAACATAGCTTACCTGGTATATCTAACACAATATTTAATTTTTTTAAAACCCCATAATTTAAGTGTGTGCAACATCTTGGTGGGAAGAGATTGGTGTGTATATGTGTATATGTATGTGTTTGCCCCTTTGCCTATTGCCACTAGGTCTAGCATGATCACGGGGGCACAGAAAATACGCATGGAAGAGGAAAATAAGGCAACAGTCACAATGGAGTGTTGGAAGAAAAGAGGCAGATGGTTGGAATCTGAGAGCATGCAAGACGACTCCCACTCTGAGAATTTCCCAGTGTGCCTCTCTCTTGTTTTGGCATTGTTCCTATAATTAATTTATGGAAAGTACCTAAATTGGGAATAAACACAATCTCACCAAATCCCTTCTAATCTCTGTCTGTGTTTTGGAGATGATACCCTTAAGGTATAGTTTCTTACAATGATTAAATTCTGTTTTCTTTTTAAGACTTAAAAAGGTCTTTTCCCCCTTTCCACAGTTGTATGGGACCTGAGCGGTCAAGGTGGAAAGCAAAATAATTTCAAAGGCAATCTGTTGTCAGCCATAGTGAGAAGGTGTTTTTGAGTCTCCTCCACCCCTATACACACTTTTGCTTGACTTTCTGACTGACAATATTTGAGCCTCATTAAAAAAAAAATAGAAAATACAAGAAAATACGATCGAATGCAGTTTCTTCCTAAGCCACACGGACTTCTCTTCTATGGGGCTGTTTGTCTATAGACGAGGCCCTCCCCAGGTTAGGAGGGAAGGAGAAGCAAAGGAATTGATGAATGCTAGGAAAGGCATGGGGGAAGTCCTGTTATGGGACCTCATTCTCTAGGAATCCAGGAAGAATAAACTCTTCTCTGAAAGAATAGATTCTCAACTCTATGAAAACAGTACATACAAATTGGCTACCTGAGTGCTTATCAAATGATTTTGGGTGAGGATGAAGATGTTTAGTATCTTACTTCCTCCTTTCTTCTTCTTTGAATCCTAATCTGGTCTTCCCCCATGTTCCCTTTACTCTTCCACCCCTACCCAAGAAGTCTTCCTGGTTACTCAGGTTCATAGTTATTTCTTTTCTTTTTCTTTTTCTTTTTGGAGGTGGGAAGGCAGGGCAACTGGGGTTAAGTGACTTGCCCAAGGTCACATGGCTTGTAAGTGTGTCGTGTCTGAGACCACATTTGAACTCAGGTCCTCCTGACTCCAGGGCTGGTGCTCTATTCACTGTGCCACCTAGCTGCCCGCATACTTATTTCTTATGTTGGAAAGAGGTATGGTCTGGTAGTCAAGAAGACCAGACTTCAATCCCTACCCATAACATACACAACCTGTGTGATTGTGGGCAAGCCACTTCACCTCTCAGTGGCCCAGGAGACACTTAAGATTTTAAGTTGCAGAAAAATACCAATCAGCATTGGTATAACAGGGAATTTCCTCCCTAGAAGTTCCCTATATGAGTGAAATCACATGTCTGGACCAAAAATACTCCCCCAAACAATACTCTTTTATTGTTTGATACATACGGCCTTCTGATACATTTTTCTTTACTATGGCTTCATAAAATTTCATTTTAATATGCGTATTTAACATTTTTCTAACCTAGTTGTGAGCTCTTTGAAGGCAGATACTGTCTGCACTTCTTCTAATCTCCCTGTGCACCTCTTGTAGCATTCTGCGCATAGTAGGCACTTGGTAAATATTGGAAGAGTGAATGAACGAAAGATGAAATCTGTCCACCCGTGTGAGACAAATACAGACACAAACTGTGCGCTTTGCAGCTTCAACTGTATTAGGAAATGATGGAGCTCATAGAAAGCTCGGGTCACCTGGAGGTTCCAGTCAGATGAAGACCTTTCGTCAAACAGGCCCCTATCTCCAGGGGAGTGAAACCTGAGGCCTTGAGGACATATGTGGCCTTCTAGGTCCTCAGGTGCGACCCTTTGAATCCAAGTTTTATGAAACAAATCCGTTTATTAAGGGGATTTGTTCCGTGAAGTTTAGATTCAAAGGGCTGCACTTGAGGACCTAGAGGGCCGCGTATGACCTGGAGGCTGCAGGTTTCCCACCCCTGCCATAGGTTCATTTCAAGGGTTCCGTATGTTATAATATTCTTGGGGTTTTTTTTTTAGAAGCCCTAGTGACTTATGCTGAGGAAAATGTACCCTTTCTGACCCTGTTAGAGGAAGGGTTGGTGTCTGGGTAAACAGAGTAGTTAAATTAGTTAAAATAGGGTAGTAGGTAAATTGAGTGGGAAGCCCAGTAGTATGGGATGGGTTCCATCTGGACAAGTAGTCAGAGGGCTGGGGTTGAGACCCACTTAGGGGATTTATCACCACGTGACCTCGGGAACCACACTATGTATATTAATGGAAGCTTTAATAATAATGATGAGCATTTCCTGGGGCTGACAGGTGTGCTGTGATGTGAAAGCCACTCTGGCCATTTGGTTTCACTGCTACGTTGGTGGTTAAAATGCAAAGTAGGCCTCATACAGCTCCTACACCAAGCCAAGAAAGGAAGACATTACAGTGCACGTGTGCCCACTCCCATGATAGAGAGCTGTAGGAGGTGAATAGTGAGAGTGTCATGGTCTAGTGAGTCCCAAGGACCGGACTTTATTTCTGTTTTGTTTAGAAACAGAAAAAAAATTAACCTCCCTCACTTTCTGCAACCAGAAAATGAAACTAAGGATATATGTGTGTGTATGTGTGTTTATATATGTATACACATATATACATATAAATAGAAACATATGTATATGTGTATGTATGCATGTATGTGTATATATACGTGTGTGTATGTATATGTATATGTGTATGTATGTATAGGAGGGAGGGCAACAAAAACTTCTGGGTATCTTTAGCTCCCCGCAGATCGCTGCACAGATTCAAAGGACTGAACCCAATTCTGCCAGGACCCTCTGATTCACCCCATTATGGGATAGATTTATCCAAAATGAAATAATGTGTGTAAAGTGCTTTGCTAGCCTTAAAGAATGAAATGAATGTTAGCTATAATCCTTATCAACACTGCATCTCTAAGGAAGGCCCTTGTTAGAGGATGGTTACCATAAGATGCTCTCTGGCCTTCTCAAGCAGTAATCTTTGCACCCCTCCCCCACCTTTAGCCTGCAGAGATCCTGGCCCCAGGCCTAGGGTTTAATTCTGAATTAACCTAAATCCTAGGAAGGGAAACTGCTTAACCCAGCAGGCTGCTCTTGAATTGTTCCAGCTTCCCTTTTGCCTTCTCCTTTCCATAGCAGAAACTAGGAAATGTTTCTCCTGGGGCAAAAACTTTTGGAGTGGGGGTGGGAGTGGCACAGAGGACAGACACTTGGGAGAGGGGAAGGCTGTGGGAAAAACAGAAGGCCATGAGTCAAGGAGAGGGGAAAGGGAAACTAAAGACCCCACCCTGCAGCCCCCATCTCTGGAATCTTCGCCATACAGGAAAGCTCTGTTTGGCCAGCATTGATTTCTGCACCTTCCCAAACCTTTCAGAGTCCCTTCCACTCCAAACCCATACCTTCCCAGCAAGCTGGTGCCCTCAGGCTAATTCATCTGCCAATCGGAAAAAAAGAGACCTCTTGGAACCATTCAACTTAAGCTTTATAACCCTTTTTTAATTCTTGGGCTAAAGCTTCTTTCTTTTTCTTCTTCTTCCTTCTTCTTCTTCTTCTTCTTCTTCTTCTTCTTTTCTTCTTCCTTCTTCTTCTTCTTTTCTTCTTCTTCTTCTTCTTCCTCTTCTTCTTTCTTCTTTCATTGATGTTGTAGAGTCCTCTGATGGTCTAGTTAAGCCTATGGACTCCTCATATTTTTAAATGCATCAAATAAAATACATAGGATCACCAAGGAGACCAGTTATGTTGAAATAAAATTACCTAAATACAGTTATCCCTTTCACATCCCAGGAATTATGGTACTGCAATAACTGCAATCTGGAAAAATCCTTGGAATTTTGGACTTTTGGGCCCTCTCTTTGATCCAGAGAAGACATCTAAATTATTATAGCATTAAAAGATAAAACATCTTAACTGATATCTTTAACTGATATACAATACTATACATATAATTTATGCATTTTTGAGTTTCTAAACTTTTTCTGTGTCATCTGCTGGCTTTCCTGTGTCATCTGTGACTTCTGCTAAATTCCCCCCAAATTCCCATTTAATTTCTGAAATATATTGAAACTGTGATGGGGCAAGTTGTGATGTGGAAGGAATAACTTTGTTTTTAAAAATAAGTTTGTGAACCACAGGATAGGAATCTCTGCTAAAGGAGCGAATTCTAGAATGTCAGAAATGCACGGACCCTTCTAGATTATGTGGTTGAATCCCCTTAGTATATAGATGAGGAAACCGAGAGAAAGTAATGTGACTTAAGACCCGTGTAGGGGTGTGCTAGAATCAGCTAAAAATTTCTGGTGGCGACTGATGGGAACATCAGAAATTGGCAAATGCTGCAGATTGGGGGTTGATTTATTGTTTGTTGATGGCTTATCCCAGACTTAAGAGAGAGATGGAAAAAAGGTTTAATAATGCAGACTAAAGGAAAAAGTGTGTCTTGCATACATTATCCTCCTGTCTTTCCCCCAGTTGTTAAGCATTTACAAGCACGTGT
>CM053599.1:182228717-182252107 GCA_028646575.1 Pseudocheirus occidentalis | reverse complement strand
TCTCTCTCCCTCCCTCTCTTTCTATTGTCACTTGTTGCAAGGCAGATGTTGGCCAATGAGACTAGAGTGTTCTCTACTGCCACCTCCTGCTGAGAAGAAGAAGTAATAAAGAGAATACACTCAGTTGTGGCTTATTTCTGAGGATATGAGAAAGCACAGAAGAAGCTTCTCTGTGCTGATGCCTGTTGTTGCTGAGAAGCAGAGGGGAAGAAGACTCACGTGTCAGAGAAGTGCTGGAGAGCCTTCTGACAACTGTAGGGTAAAAGCTGCTGTCTTTTTCTACAAGAACACAAGACTGCTTCAGATGAGGGCGTCTGTGAAGCCCAAAGCTGGATGTGACAGGCTGTTGGTAACAGTTGTGATCAGGGACGAAGCCCACTTGAGTGGAGGAGCAGCCTGGAGATGAGAATCAAACAGCCCGCCCAGCAGACGGACCAGCCTGGCCGGCTGAGACAAGGCGCTTAATAGAAATAGTAATATTAATAATAGCTGTCACTTACATAGTACTTTAAGGTTTGCAAAGTGTAAATAGTATCTTATTTGACCCTCACAACAACCCTGAGGGATAGCTGCTATTATTATTATTTCCATTTTACACATGAGGAAATTGAGGCGGTATTTGAATTTAAGTCGTTGTGTTACCACTTAATTGTGATGTATTGAACATTACGGATTAGCTCAGCTTAGCAACCGAAGCATCTAATCAAAACAGAGACTGTGCCGATCAAGGAATCAATCAATCAGCATTTGTTAAATGCCTGCTTTGTGCCAGACATTGTGATAAACTCTGGAATACAAAAAGAGGCAGAAGATGGCCCCTGTCCTCAAAGAGGTTACAATCTAATTGGGGAAACAATCAAATATACATCATATATGTATACATACATACATACATATACATACACATAAAATACATGCACATTTGTACATATATCAAGCTATATATAGGATAAATAGGAAATTATTAATTAAGGGAGGGCACTAGAATTAAGAAGGGCTGGGAAAGACTTCCCGTAAAAGATTAGATTTTAGTTGGGATTTAAAGGAAGTCAGAGAAGTCATTAGGCAGAACTGAGGAGGAAGTGCATTCCAGGCATTAGGGACGGGCAGAGAAAATGCCCAGTGTCACTGGGTCGAAGACGATGAGTTGGGGAATAACGTGTAAAAAGACTGAAAAGGTAGGAAGGGGCTAGGTTATGAAGGATTTTGAATGCCAAACAGAACATTTTGCATTTGATCCTGGAGGTGACAGAACCGCTGGAATTTACTGTGTAGGGGAGGGACATGGTAAGACTGTGCTTTAGAAAAACCGTTTTGCTGGTTGGATGTAAAATAGACTGAAGTGAAGAGAAGTCTGGCAGGCACATGCCATTAGGTTATTATTGCAATAGTTGAGGCATAAGGTAACATCGGCCTGCAATGTCGGAGGAGACAAAAGGGGTGTATTGGTGAGATGGTGCAGAGGTGAATTTGATGTGCTTTGGCAGCAGCTTGGATATGGAGGGGGGTGGGTTTAAAGATAGTGAAGAATCTAGGATGACTCAGGTAGAAAACCTGAGGGATTGGGAGGAGGATGGTGTTGCTTTCTAATGTAATAGGAGGAGGAATTTAGAAGAAAAGATGAGTTCCGTTTTGGACATGTTTAACTGGACATTCAGTCTGAGATATCTGAAAGACAGGTGGAGATGTGAGACTGGAGGTCAGCAGAGGGTTTTGATCAAGAGAGGTTTGAGAATCTTCAGCATAGAGATGGTAATTAAATTTATGGGAGCTGGTAAGATCACTAAGTGGAGTGATGAAGAATCCTGAGGGTCTATGGTTAGAGTGATCTAGGTAAGGAAGGTCAGACAGGGACTTTTATGGACAGTTCCTGAGACAGAAAGATACTGAAGTCTACAATTTCAGTTCTGGGTTGCCACACATGTACCTTATATGTAAGCTTACTACTTGGGGCTTTAAGTATATGCCCACAAGAACCATGTGCATGGTTATAGAATGCAATTGAGGTTTGTGGGTGGAATGTTGTAGTAACATTATGCACTTATTTTGCATTTTCAGTAAATGTTTTGGCTAGAGTTGAGGATTATTGGCCAATTTTCTTATGGGAAATACATCAGTGGGGGCTCATAGGTTTGCTTCCCACAAAGTTTATTCTGAGGATCCCAAGAGACAGAGTAGTAGCCATTTGTCAGGCCCTCTGGGGAACCACTCTGACATGCTAAGTGGGTGCAGGTGGGATAAGCAAGTCAGCCCTAGTGGAGAGAGGAAGATGGCCTGAGTAGAATTGGGGTTGGTACTATGCCCAGACATATAGATCTGTACATCATCCTCAAATATACAACCACAGAAAAATTATAAGATCATTTAGAGAAGGTATAAAGACTATAGAAGGAAAGAGACTAGGCTAGTGTTGGGTGAAACCCATGCATCGGGCAGGGCAAGGATGATGGTCCAGCAAAGAAGACTGAAAAGGAGGTGCCAGGCAGGGTTTAGTGGTCAATGTCTTTAGAATTTGTATTAAAAAAAAGTTTGTAGCGGGACAAATATCCAGGAGTGGGAGTAAAAGGGTCAAAAACTAGAGGATTGGGGCAGCTAAGTGGTGCAATAGATAGAGTACTGCCCTGGAGTTGAGAGGACCTGAGTTCAAATCCAGCCTCAGACACTTACTGGCTGTGTGACCCTGGGCAAGTCACAACCCTGATTGTCTCCCTCCCAAAAAAAGGTACAGGAATTTCAGGAAAAATTAGGACTGAGAAAAGGCCATTTTGTTTGACATTTAAATCACTAAAAATCATTGCTAACCTTGAAAAGAATAGTTTCGCTTGGAGGGGTGAAATTAAAAACTGTACCGAAAGGGGCTGAGAAGTGAGTGGAAGGTTATAGAATCATAGATGTAGAGCTGGAAGAGATCAGAGAGGTCATCTCTAGTCTGCCCCTCTCATTTTTACAGATGGGAAAACAGGCTCTCTCAGATGTCTTCCTCCTTTACCCAGGTCTTAGATGTCAAGGTGACCTTCCTCCACAGGGTTGTCCAAGGCCATCCCTCTGTATACCCTCCATCTTGTTCCCCCTGACCCCCGCCTTCTCAAGCTGATTGCCCTATAATCACTCCTCTCTTTTTCATCTTTATGGATCTCTCTTTTCCATGAACTCTTTACCTCATGCCTACAAACACACCCACGTCTCCATCCAGAAGGAGTAGGAGTCGGGAAATTCTGAGTTCAAATCCAAACTTAGACACTTACTGTCTGAGGCCAGATTTGCACTCAGGTCTTCCTGGCTCCAGGCCTGGTGCTCTATCTATTGTGCCACCTAGCTGCCCTAGTTTGTGTGAAATGCAAATCTCCACCCATCCATCTCCCCAAGAAAGAAGAGAGGGGTGAGGAGAGGTGCAGAGAGACAAAAAGGAAAAGGGAAGAGATGTAAGGAGGGGAAGAGACGGGAGGAAGGGAGAAGAAAGAAGAAAGAAAAGAGAAAAAAGGAGGAAGAGGAGGGGGAAAGGAAAGGAAAAGAAAGAAGGGAAGAAGAGGGGAAGAGGGAATTGGGGGAACTGAGAATCATTATAAGATTTTGGATTGTGGGGTGGCTAGGTGTCACAGTGAATAGAGCACAGGCCCTGGAGTCAGGAGTACCTGAGCTCAAATCTGGCCTCAGACACTTGACACTTAATAGCTGTGTGACCTTGGGCAAGTAACTTAACCCCAATTCCCCTGCCCTCTCCCCTCCAAAAAAAAAGAAAAAAAAGATTTTGGATTGTGTGGGAGAAATTCTCTCACTAACAACTTAGAAGAGACTGATGGAAGAATGAGAGCCTTGCACCTTAAGAGAGAGAAGACTGAAGGCCATGATTTGGTATAGAAAGCAGATGGAAGAATGGATAGTCTGAGAACAAATCAGAGGAATGAATTGGAGTCATTGGCATGAAACCCTCCTTTTTTTTTTTTTTGCTGATGCCAGTTCCAATAAAGTAGTTCTCAAATGCCCATAGACAGTCCCCTCAGTGAATGTGGCTTATAGCTTTATTAAATCTACAAAAAAACCCCAAACTCTTTGAAACCCTCTCAGGACAGATCCCACATTGCCTCATTATTTTGGTCAGCCCTATCATCCTTTATTTTTCCACCACTGAACTTAATTTTTCTTTAGTTGGTCTGCACCAGACATGAAAGAGAATCCATGTTTCATTGAGAGAAGTCCAAAGAGATCATATCTTTAGAGCCTCAAAAAATCCCTATTACAAGACGCAAAAATGGGAATTCCCCACTACTGATGGAGACCTGAGGTGAAAGGGGGAAGTCCATAGAATTAGGACAGATTTCCTCCTTAGTGGGAAGTGAAACCTGAAGAACTTACTGAACTTCCTCAGTCTGTACTTTTTGGGTGAGAGTTAGGACAAAGGGCAGAGGTGCTTAGGAGATGCTGTAGTAGGGCACACCGAATCTGTTGGTGATTTACGAGCAAAGTGAAGAGAATTTCCTTATCCTGGAGCTCTGTAGACTATGCTGATGAAATCAGAGGTACAGTCCCTAACTCTAGTTGAGAAAAGATCATTCGTGTTCCTCACCAAAGCTAACCTATTGAAGCAATCTCTTTCCATCACATGTCCTCCAACAGATTTCCCCTTCTGTCTCCCCTTTTTCTCTTATTTTCAATCTCTCCCAGTCTACTCGTTCATTTTCTATGGCCTACAAACATGCCCGTGTTGCCCCCATTCTGAAAATTAAAAAACGAACACCCCACCCTCACTTGATCCTTCCAACTCAACAAATTATAGTTGTATAGTATGTACCAGATGCACAGTAACTAAATATGCCCTAAACAGAATTCATTATCTTTTCCCCTAAACTCTCCTCACCTTCCACCTTCCCTTTTACTGTAGAGGACAATATCATCCTCCCAGTCCTCCAGGCTCTCTGCCCTGTAGTCTTCCTGGACTACTTACTATCTGTCTTTTACTACCAAAGCCAATCGGTTGCCAAAGCCTGTTGATCTCTCCAATACACCCTCTTCTCTCCCTTGACACTGCCACCGCTCTGCTGTAGTCACTCTCCCCCTCACCCCTTGATTATTGCAGTAACCGGCTGGTTGGTCTGCCTGCCTTGAGTCACTCCCCTCTACAATCTATCCTACATGTAGCCACTAAAGTACTTTTCCTAAAGTACAGGTCTGACCATGTCATTCTGCCTCCAGGAGCAAATACAAGGTTCCCTGTTTGACATTCAAAGCCCTCCAAAACCTCATCCCTACCCTTCCAGTCTTCTTATACCTTCCTCCCCAACACAGTCTTCAATACAATGACACCAGCCCCTTGGCTCTTCCATAAACAAGACATTCCCTGTCTCTGTTCTGGGAATTTCTGGCTGTCCTTGATCCCTGTAATGTGCTTCCTCCTCCATTCTGCCTAATGACTTCTCTGATTTCCTCGAAGTCCCAATTAAAATATCATCTCTTACAGCAAATTTCCCAATCCCTCTCAATGTTAGTGCCTTCCTTTTGTTAATTATTTCTTACTTATCCTGCATATAATTTGTTTTGTACGTATTTATATGTGATCTCCCCCATTAGATTGTAAGCTCCTTGAGGGCAGGGACTGTCTTTTGCCCCTTTTTGTATCACAGAGTTTAGCATAGTGTTGCTACATAGTAGGTTCAAGTCATATGGGAAGAAGCTATATAATCTTTTTCCTGTGGATTCTGTTATGTATTTTCTCAGGGTTTTTTTTCTTTCCTACCAGAAGGTGTTCATAAAATGTCTTACATTAATATTGTTACTATATCTTTACTTAGGGCACCAGACCTCATAGTCAAATCACAGGATGCAGAAGTTGAGAAAATACCGGTTAGAGTTAGGTATAAGTTCTCAGTTTTATAATCTAATGAAACATTTTTGGGGAGGACAGCCAGTATTACCGTCTAATTTCAAGGGGACTTCTGGTCCTAACATTTCCCCTGTGATCCACAGAAAAGAAAGGGAGGGTTGTGGGTAGGGATACTGGCTCCTCCATTAGAGGTCTTTTTAATTGGCTGAAAAAGGGGCTCATTTCTATCTCTGTTTTTGGAGAATAGTAGGTCTGTAGAACAATTAAACCTCTTTAGAAGCAGTTCTATTCCCTCAAGTAATAAGTACTGCATTTTTAGACTGTTTTACTCAATTAATTTTATCAGTTAATTATGTATTAATGTTTTAAAGAAAATGAATATTTGCTCCATTACTTACATGAAATCATTAAATATGTATTTATTCCTTTTTTAATGCATATTTGTTATCTCATACAGATGAAGAAGGTTCATTTTGAGCCATCTGTATCTCAGAAATAGACATTTATACAAAAGACTGGCATGGTACCCTTTCCTCCAGTGGCCCCAGCCCAATACCCCGCCCACCCAGAGCCCAACAGGATATCATCTTCCCAGCCTTCCCAGGCCCCTGCCTGCTAGACAGACATGGCCGCTCACATTCCTGAAATGAATATGGAGTCATCAATTCTAATCCTTTCAGTGAGATGAAGGATCCTGTAGCTGTCTCATCTACTCTGTGGCTTTGTCCTCCAGAGCCATGGACATTTGGACCTGTCCTTCTGCTAAGGACCACCCAGAAAAGGACCACCCTGCTGCTGACCTCTCTTATATTTATGGTCTAGTCCAGTTAGAATGTGAGCTTTTTGAAAGTAGAGACTTTCTAGCTTCTTTATTTGTAGTCCTAGTACTTAGTACTGTGCTTAGCACACAGTAAGCACTCTATAAATAATTTTCCATTTATTTCCACAATTGGTTCAAAGGCCAGTGCTTGTTTGGAGCTAGTGAAAAATGATACTTTTCAGTCATTTGTACTGTTTTTCAGAGTAATAACCTTCAGAGAATTAATACCTTCATGAAGGTTGCACATGCAAAATTGTTTAAAATTTAGGCTAAAAATAGAAAACCAAAATTAGTTCACATTTAAAACAACTGTATTTCCGTAGAAATTAGACTGTCAGACCTAGAGAGATCTTGGAGAGTATTAGAAAGCACTCATTCTCCAAGAAACCCTGTCAGGTCCTAAGTGCTATGCCCTCTTGTCTTCACCACTTTGACTTCTGCTTTTACCCCCTTTTCTACACCCAGTATTCTCAAACCCATTTGAATGGTGAGAGAAATGATTTGTGTTGATATCTAATTATTGAAATCAGTACCAAGGTTTTTCCCCCTTTCTACTTCTTTATCTAGAAATCAACTAGTATGGGAAATCTTGGCCAAAAACTTACGCAGTTAGTCTAAATTAATGAATTCCAATTCATTGTGTTTGGTCGGAGAGGCCTTGGATAGAAGTAGAATCCCTCTTTGATATGTATATTGATAAGTCTCTTTGACCAAAATTTTGGTGATCCATGTCATGTACCCCCAAGGCCCTCATTAGAATGAGCCCACATCTTATAATATTCATTCTCTTATCAACTGGTAACCAATTAGAGTTGATTGTCACTCTCAGAAACATCTGCTCTTCCAAGGGCCTATAAACTGGCATTTGAGAGTGTCACTGACTCTTTTATTAATAACATGCTGGCCTTATTAATAAAATGATGAAATGACCCAGAAACTATGTCTCTCCAACTTCTTAAACACAATGGGCAGAGAGGTGACAAAACTTGCCACCACCACCACTGAGGCAGGGCTGTCCCCCTTCTCCCTCTATTCCCTTTGGTGTCTATTCTCAGACCTGTGTAGCCCAGAACCCATCCGAGCTGCCTGGCTGCACTCACAGCTTGGGTGAGCTGAGTCACCAACTCTATTCCTTTGGACGAGATGGAAGATCATCAGGCCTTCCCATCTCTCCTGCTGCTATATCCTTAGGTCCTCCAGGCTTTGCTGTCTTTATCCCCTGACCTTCCAGGTCTCTCTCACTGTCATCTGACCTACTGATATAACCTAAAGATATCTGTGCCTTGCCATTTGGCTAGCTTCTGGACCCCTAGGACTCCCCAGCCTTTCTGTCTGTCCTGCAGCTGACATTTCATTTCTGTGCTTTCTTTTCCAACTAGATTAGGAACTCCCTAAGAGCAGAGGACTTTCTCATTGTATCTGCCATGCTTTAATAAATGCTTCTTGTCCATTCATGCATCATAAAAATATAGAGCTTTATTTTTTGATTTAAATTTATTTATTTACTTTTAATTTACAACATTCAGTTCCTCAATCCCTGGAGTTTCAAATTTTATTCCCCTTCTTTTCCTCCTCCCCCATCCCCCATGGCGGCATGCAATCCAATATAGGTTCTACAAGTACCTTCACATTAAATATTAGTCAAATTGTAAAGGATTATAAGCAATGGAGTGAACAGTGAGAAAGAAGAAACAAAGCAAAACCAAAAAAAGAGAGTAAGTAGTTTGCTTCCATCTGCATCTAGACTCTGTAGTTCTCTCTCTGGATGTGAATATCTCTTTCCATCTTGAGTCTTTTGGAGTTGTCTTATAATCTTGCATTGCTGAGAGGAGCCCAGACTGTCAAAGTTAGTCGTCATACATACATACAATGTATCTGTGACTGTGTACAAAGTTCTCCTGGTTCTGCTCTCCTCACTCAGTTTATATAAATCTCTCCAGGTTACAATGAAGTCCGCCTGCTCCTCATTTCTTATAGCACAATAGCATTCCATTCCATTCACATACCACAATTTGTTTAGCTATTCTCTAATTGATGGGCATCCCCTTGATTTCCAATTCTTTGTCACCACAAAAAGAGCTGTTATAAATATTTTTGTACGTATGGGACCTCTTCCCATTTCTATGATCTTTTTGGGATAAAGCCCTAGAAGTGATATTGCTCAGGGTCAAAGGGTATGCACTTATTTATAGCCCTTTGGGCATAGTTCCAGATTGCTCCCCAGAATGGCTGAATCAGTACACAATTCCACCAACAATCATAGACCTTAAGCAGGAAGGATCTCTAAGACCCCTTCAATTTATAAATGAGGAAACTGATGCTCATGGAGGTGAAGCGACTTGCCCAAAGTCACACAGTTCATGTTATAGTAGCAATATCTACTGGGATTGTCCACCATATAGGCTAGCCAGTTTTCCTAAAAGGCAAAAAAGCTGTTACTAAAACTTGACTGGCTGACTAAAGCTCAAACCATTTATATGATTTCCTAGTCAACTAAGGGCATCAAATGGGGCTTTCCCACAAGGAATCGATGCTCTTTATATGTGATGGAAGCCCTCTGACAATCGCCCCACCCTCCTTTGCTGACCGGACAAATTTTTGTACCAAGTTTAGCGCTCTATCCTTATTGAGTATCTTTTCAATTTTATGGCTAAATAACTCTTCTTTTGTTAACTTTAAAATGATCTACAAGCATCTCGTTTTATTCCACTTTCAAACTTGAACTCGTAGACTGCTCATTGGTTGCAGAGTCAAGTCTAGAACCTAGGTCTCCTGACTCCCAAGTCAGCGTTCTTTCTATGTCACCATAGTGCCAAGGATCTGAACCAGGGCATCCAGTAAGCTTGTATTTGCATATGGTTGGTTGCTTGGTTGTTGTCCTTTGTTCTCGAAGAGTATCAAAATGATATCATAATGTTAAAGTCAAGTTTCAATGTGTCTGACTGTGGCTGATCAGACCAGTACATGCTTGGAATGCTCTACCACAGGTTGGGCACAAATAGTCCGTGTGAACACCTGGGGTGCATTCTCCAAATTGGTGCATCCTGCATTTCCTTCAAGCTGTTTCAATTTTGCTTTGTTCATAGAACACACACAGCACCTTCTCTGATATGGGCACACCATGGTGAGGGGCCCTGTGCCAGTGTCTCCCATGTCACACAGTCAAATCCAAAGTTCTTGAAAAGAACTTGAGAGTGTCCCTGCATCACTTCTTCTGACCATCACGTGAACACTTGCCCTGTGTGAGTTCTCCATAAAGCAATCTTTTTGGCAAGGGTATGTTTTGCATTCAGACAATATGACCAGTTCATTGGAGTTGTGATCTCTGAAGCAGAATCTGAATGCTTAGCAGTTTAGTTGAAGTAAGGACCTCAGTATCTGGTACCTTATTCTCCCAGGTGATCTTCAGAATCTTCCTAAAACAATTCAAATGAAATGGGGTATACGGTGTGTTCAGGGAGGATTGGTACGTCTGGTCTCATGGCTGCAGAGCTTCTTTGAGGGTTGCTTTCCATTTGCATATATAACATAAATGAAGGGCCAGCTAAAGGTCTGGGTAACTGTGATTGATTTATTTTTTATTACTGTAACTGAGACTTTAGTATAGGTCTTTTGTTTGAATTATGCAAATGAGTGCTTTAATTTTTGTGATTTGACAAGGGTAAAAGTGATGATTTAAAAGGCCTTGTTTCTTGCATCACTTTCTCCAAACACATGTAATCTAATGACCTCCAGCCTCGACATCATCCTGGCACTGTCCAGAACTTGTAGAGTAATCTTTTAGGGGAATAGGTCCATTGTGCCTGAGATCAAATGCAATCAAAAGGACCCAGAGGAGGGATTCTCCTGGGCAAAGAAGATGTTTTCTTGGTTTGGGAGCACAGAAAATAAAGCAGAATCCTTGTGTGGTCTTGTCAGAGTTTACTGGGATTTCAAATCCTAAGGGCAAGACCATAAGCAGAAATGGAGTTCACTGCATTGGTTCCAATATTGAAGAGGATCAGCACAAAGTTGATCATGGAGAACACCTGACAAAGGGGACTTCCTGACTCAGAAAGTCTATTCCTATGGAAGTGGCAGGCTAGCTGTGCACCTTGCACTGTTGGTGCTACCAAGGAACTAAGCACTTTACATACCTTGTCTTATTTGAACCCCCCAATGATCCTTTGAGTGAGAAGTTAAAGGTCTAACTGAGTTCAAGGTTCCCAGCTTAACAGATGCAATGTTAGCATTTCTATATTGTCTCCTTTTATCCTTACAACCAGCCAAGGAAGTAGGTGCTATTATTGTCCCACTTGTACACATTAGGAAACTGAGGTAGACAGAGGTTAAGTGATTTGTCTGAGGCTATGTAGCTAGAAGGTATTTGAGGCTGGACTTGAACTTGTCTTTCTGATTCTAGCTCCAAGGTATTAGCCATTGGGTTACCTAGCTGCCTCTGAGCTAACAATGCTAAGGGGATAGCAATGTATATCCTGCCTGCTTCACAGAGAGGTGGGGAGGAACAAGCCAAGTGGCATTTGTGTAAGTGTGTGTTCATAAGCAGCGTGTTCATGCCGACAGCCTCTGTGCTGACCCTATCGCTTTGGAGCTGCTGTGACCTCTGCCTCCTGTCAGCCATACTGCTCTTTGGAATGGAGAGCTATGGCTCTTCTCTAGCCTCTAGAGTTGTGGCTGTATCTGAGGGTCTGTTTTTCTATCGCCCGAAGCACATCTTTGTTCCAAAGGAAATCCAAATCCTCAGGGTAGTACTAAAAGGATGTGAGGCCTATATAGATCTTAGGTATAGAAAATGGAATTCACTGAAAGGAAGAAAACCACCTTTTTAACAGGCTCCTGTGAATTCTTTATATTTTCTGTCTTCTTCCAATGGAACAAAACAAAGACTTCCCTAAATCAGGCATGCTTTGTTATCTTGAGCTCTTACTTAGGAGCTGGAGCCTGTTAACCCAATCTGGAGAAATTAATGTGCGAGCAAAATAAGCAAAAGAAACATTCTTGAGATGTCCTAAAGATGAACCTGGTCCACCCTAGCCCAGAGCTCAGGAAAGGGCTCATAATATAATAGAAAGTATGTTGAAGGAGACGGTCAGATTACATGAACACCAATGTCCTTTTCAGATCTAAATCTAAGGTAGTGTAATAGAAACAGCAACCAGTCTGGAATCAGGAAAACCTGAGTTCCAATATGGCTTCAGATAGATACCTACTAGTTGTGTGACCCTGGACAAGTCACTTCTGTTTGCCTCAGTATCCTCAGCTGTAAATGGGGATAATAATAGGGCTGTTGTGAGGATTAAATGAGATAATATTTGTGAAGCACTTAGCACAGTGCTTGGTGCATTATATAAATGCTACTATTACTGTTATTAAAACTGTGATCCTGTATCAGGGTTCTTGGCCATAAATTATATTTCTATGCACCTTATTAATGTCACCATACTTCCTATTCCCCACTCTATACTCACTTCCAGAGAAACAGTGGAATGTGATGGGCCTGTGGCTTGAAAGGATGCACCAGGTATGTCTCTGAGTCATGTTGTCCGTTAAACAGGTGAAAGTGTCTGTTTAGTCTGGAGAAGAAAAGTGAAAGGAGGAATAAGAGAGGGCAGAACTTGGAACAATGGGCAGAAATTGTAGCAGTAGATTTAGGGTTGATATAAGGGTAATACCTTCTTTGGATTACTCCCACAAGTTGCACTCAAATTCAAAGGTTGGGCCCCCAGAAGTCAGTTGCAATTCCAGTGGGTACCCACTCTTTCTATCTCATAAGCCCCCACTGAGAGTGCTCCCTAGGAAGAATCAGCCAGTCAACACAATTAACTCAAAGCAAGGGTATTTACTAAGGTGACAATGTAAAAATAGAAGCTTCAAAAAAGCTATGTGGTCCATGCCTATAATCCCTGCCCATGAGGAGGCTGAGGCTAATAAAGAGGTGAATGAAACAGGTTTTATCATGTGCTTAAAAGCAATAGGAAAACTTACTTCATGAGGCATTTGTATTGTGGGACTTGTGATAAGTATTTGCAAAAAGACCATCATGAAAGTAATTGCAATTTAAGTACCAACATCTGTTGTACAGGGTGAAGACACAGAAAAAATGGCATGAAATACTTGCTAAAATCCTTAAGAGTAAATCAGCATAAAACTCTGGTATTTAGTGATGTCATTACAAGGATAATAATGAATGAGGATAATGAGAATGACATTGCAAGATATGGATCAGGAATAAGGAATGAAGTATACCAAGTACTGTAGACTTCTCAGAAGCCTTATTTTTCTAGATGAATACTTCTTTCTTTAAGAAAAGAATCAGGAGGCACTGTACATGGAGAGCACAAAATGATAAAAATAAATGAAACTGATTACATGCTAACAAAACAAGAGATGAATGATTATTGATGTGGGAGCCATTTCTGAATCATCTGCATTTGTTGATAACAGTCAATCCACTGATTTGTTGGGGGCAAAGATCAAAATTAATACAGAGCTAGAAGAAATAATAAAAAGGAAAAAGATATGTTGTACAATTAAAATAACTTCATCCTAACCTATTCAAACAAGGTACTTGTCATGAAAAATGGGATAGAGATGAAAGAAAGGGTACCATCTATAATAATTTCATACAGCAATTTAATTCATGTTAGTCTTATTCAGTATACTCCGCTGGGTCTCTATCATCTATCTCCAGGATTAAATACTAAATCATCTGTCAGTCATATGAAAGGCCTTTCATAACCTGCCAACTTTTCTAGTCTTCTTATACTGTATATCATCTCCTGCCCCCATGTATTCTTCAATCAATCAAACAGCCTCTTTGCTGTTCCCGAAACAAGTCAGTTCATCTCCTGACTTAAGGCATTTTCTGTTACTGTTTCCAATGCCTGGAATGCTCTCCCTCCTCATCTCTTCCTCATTCATGGCTTCTCTAGTTTCCTTCAAGTCCCAGTTAAAATTCTACCATCTCAATAGAATACTATTGTACTGTAAGTTTCATTAGAATGGTTTCAGAAAAACCTAGGAAGACTTATATGAGCTGATGTGAAGTAAAGTGAGAAGAAGTTCTCTGTTCCATTAAAGCGACATTTTCCCATAATAGGATTATATTCGACTTTTCGAGGTAAGCTTTTCTTGGAGTTAAACCTATCTCATTTACCTTTTGGAACATTCTATTCCAAGATCTCTCATTTTTACCAGGAGGTGTGAAGGCTTGTATGATCTTGATTGTGGTTTTGATTTGGGATTTGCTTCTTTCAATGCAGGAGAACAATTTATACAATAACAGTTATATTGTAAAGATAAACAACTTTGAAAGATTTAGGAACTCTGATCAACACGATGATCAGTTCCAATGTTCAACACAATTCCAAAAGATTCATGATGAAACATGCTGCCCACCTTCTGCTAGACAGCCAATGAGAATGCAGATTGAAGCACATTTTCTTTTCTTTTTTTCCCCCATCTTCTTTCCCATGACTAATGCAGGAATTTGTTTTGCTTAGCTATATATATTTATAATAAGTTTCATCTTTTTTTGCCTCAGTGAGTAGGGGAGGAGGTGGTGTGAAGGAGAGAATTTGGAACTAGAAATAAAACAAAATTGAATTTTTAAAAATTCTGCATTCTACAGGAAGCCTTTCCTGATCCCCCTGAATTTCTAGGGCCTCCCTCTGTGGATTATTTCACATGTATCCTGAATATAGTCTTGTTGATACATAGATATTTGCAAGTTGTTACTCCCATTAGACTGTAAGCTCCTTGAGAGCAGAGACTGTCTTTAGCATTTTTTTTAATCCGTGCTTATCACAAAGCCTGGCATATAGTAGGCACTTAACAAATGTTTATTGACTAACTGACAAGGAAACCAAAAGAACCTAAAAAGCTCCTACTAAGCAAACACCATGTCAAGACAGCCAAAGAAAACGTAAGTTTAGAATATGTTTGTTTATAACACTCACAGATGATGATGGAAGATTATCAGCAATATAGTGCCATGAGACATATATTTAGCAGTGGTGGGGAGGTGTGATGATATGAGTTGTTCTACCACCTTTCTCTATTATGAACTCTTTGACCAGACAGAATCCCCAATTTGAAAGCTCCTTTCCTCCCCCCCCCCCCATAAGAGACAGCTAGGTAGTATAGTAGATAGAATCTTGGACCTGGATTCAGGAAGCCTCGAGTTCAAATATGACCTCAGACATTTATTTACTGTGTGAGTCATTTAACCTCTTTCTGCTTTAGTTTCCTCGTTTGAAAAATGGAAATAATAATAAAGTTCTCTGTTCCATTAAAGCTACATTTTCCCACAATAGGATTGTATTTGGCTTTGCAAGGTAAGCTTTTCTTGGAGTTAAACCTATCTCATTTTTCTTTCAGAACATTCTATTCCAAGATCTCTCATTTTTACCAGAAGGGGTGAAGGCTTGGATGATCCAGATTGTGGTTTTGAGTTGGGATTTGTTTCTTTCAATGCAGTAGATGAATGCAGTATTTTCTTCTTTGATGTGGGAACTCTGGATTTTGGCAATGGCATTCTGAAGCCTTTTTTGGGGGGGGGGAGTTGCTTTCAGGAAGTGATCTAAATTACACAAACATATCCCAATGATATATAAGTAAATTTGAATAACAGCAATGCATAATAACATTAGTAGGTCTACATGATAACAGACCACACATAAATAGCCGTGTGTATGCAAATAGACAAAATTATCGTAAATTGCAAAATTATGTATAGCTAATAGGCAAATAGGTGGTGCAGTGGATAGAGTGCCAAGCTTAGAATCAGGAAGGCCTGAATTCAAATCTGGCTTCAGATACTTTCTAGCTATGTGACCCTCGCCAAGTCACTTAACTTGTTTGCCTCAGTTTCCTTATCTGTAAAATGAGCTGGAGAAGGAAATGGCAAACCACTGCAGTATCACTGCCAAGGAAACCCCAAATAGGGTCACAAAGAGTCAGACATGACTGAAAAATGACTAAGCAACAACAAATATGCAAATGATTCTTTAATATGCAAATACGTAGTCATTATGATGAGCATCAATGTATTTATACAATTACATGATAAGCCTATTTTATATAGGAAAATGCCAGTATTGTCATGTAGCAACATGGGTAAGCACATCTCCACTTTCACCTGTAACATCTTGGGTTAATATGGTCATAGGTCAAATAGACTTATCTGCCCCTATACTTAAATTACATGATGGTATGGATTGATAATTGTCATCATCAAATCTATAGCCCTGTATTTCTGATCCTGAACTTGTGAAGGGTCTAGATGAATAGCTATATTACCCTACTCTGTTGGGTGTCTCTGCACCCACAGCATCCTTGTAGTTGAAATTCAGTACTGAGTTCATTCCTCTCCTCATGTTTGGATCGGTTGTTGAGTCACAATATATTAAGTGTTCTTAATTTGAAATATTTGTTTCTGAGCAATTGTCTGATTGTATAGTATAGTTAGTTTAATGCCTCCTTTTCTGTTCCCTTTGCAGTAATTAAATTTGTGAAAGACTAGTTTGCTCACAGAAACAGTGGAAGTTGAAATTAGTTTAATTAATCTTTGCAAGAAAACTAAGAAAAGTCATTGCTGGGACATTTAAGGAAAAAAATAGAAAGGACAGCAAATAAAAGAAAAATGGAAAAGGTCTGCAAAGATTTTACATCAATTAAAAAAATTACTACTAACTGTAGTAGCCCAAGTATACATAGCAATATTGAAAGCGACATAGTTATGAAGGTATTGACAGATCAAGCCACAAAGAAGAGGAGATGCTGAAGGCATGGTGAAATTTTAGACTACAAATCCTGAAAACAAGTGCACAAGAGAAAATCAAAACCAGCTTATGCACCTACTTTCACTAATGTCATGGAAGAAATCCAGCATAGAATCCAAGTTGAAGAGGATTTCCTATGGACGATGAAGTCTTCCATATGCTCTTTGCAGGTGCTATCATGGTGGCTGTACCATGCCCTGGACCCCTGTAAAGCCTCCTGAAAGAGATCTATATCCAATCAAAAAAGTTTGACCCAAACGTCGGGAAAAACAAAATAAGTGAATAATGACTGTTGTCCAATGATGACAGGCAATTGGATGGACAACCTATAAAGTTTTGGTAGCAGAATGTGTAGCTTGGCTGGGCAACAAATGGACAATGAGTTCTACCCAGAATTAAACAGGAGAGGAATGGGCCAAATTGTCTTTAGGACATTGCAAAACTTCTTTAATACTCTCAAACTTCTCCCAGAGACAAAAGATTATCTTTTCAATACTGATTGTCAACCAGTGTTGTATGGTTTGGAATACTCTGGTCTCTGAAGAATTAAAAGTGAATCACAAGGAAGGGAAAGGAGAAGTATAGGTGGCAAAATATAGCTAAGGAGGAACTTAAAAGAGCAGGGGAAAGAATGTCTTAAGGGAAATATTGAAAACAGGTAAGCAAGGGAACCAGGTAGACAGCCTGAGTGCTCCTACCCTCTTGATGTTAGGAAACAGGAGGAGGGTCTCTTGTATGGATGTGATAACGGAAGGCCATGGAGGACATTCCCCAGGAGGCTGTGTTTCTGACTCTCCTCGTCTTCACTACCATAACTCAGCTGCCTTCTCACCTTGGAACTTGCTTCAGTGACTTAGTCCCCCCATCCCTCCTCCATAGCTGCTTCCTCCCCCCCTTGGTGGAGCTTCTGTGTTCTAGGGCTTCCCATGGGAGGGATGAGCAGAGACTGGCCATACTTTATTCCTCTCGTGCTTGTGCTTCTGTCTCTATGGACTTTCCCTCCCTTTGCTCCTATGAAGGCACCTTCCCTCCCTCACCTCCACTTCAGCTTTTCAGTTTCCTTTCATGTGTTTTGTTTTGTTTCTTACCATTAGAACATAAGCTCTTTGAGGGCAGGGGCTGCTTTTATTTGTATTTGCAGCATAAGTGCTGCACATAGTATGCACTTAATAAATGCTGCCTGAGTAAATAAAAAAAATATCACATAGAATAGGCAGGCAGAGATCACAGACCATCTGAGTGAGAATCATAGGACTGCCTGGCTACAGAATCATTACACACAAAAACATCATGTGGAAATGTGTGCTGTTATTCTTACGGATTTGCCTCCTCTTTCTTCAATTTGAAATCTTTACCACCAACCAATCAATCAACAAGCATTTATTATATGCCTGTTAGGTGCCAGGGCAGGCAGTGAATAGGGTGCTGAGCCTGGAGTCAAGCAGACTCCTCTTCCTGAGTTCAAATCTGGCCTCAGAAAGTTACTAGCTATGTGACCCTGGGTAAGTCACTTAATCTTGTTTGCCTCAGTTTCCTCATCTGTAAAATGAGCTGGAGAAGGAAATGGCAAACTGTTCCAGGATCTTTGCCAAATGGAGTCATGAAAAACAGCACATGACTGAAATGATTGAACAACAAACAACAGGTGCCAGGTATTCTGCTAGATGCTGGGGTTATAAAACCAATGAACAAAATAATTCCCTGTTCATAAAGGAATTCACATTCTAATATGGGAAACAAGTATATATAAATAAAGAATAAATATAAAGAGAATAAATACAAATAGAGGTAAAAATAGTTTGGGAAAGAGGGGGCTAAAAATGGCAGGGGGATCAGAAAAGGTTTCCTATAGGCAGTAGTACCTGAGCTTAAAGGAAGAGGGGGATTCTATGAAGCAGATGTGAGGAGGGAGGGAGCACATTCCAGGAATGGGGATAGGAGGTAGAATGTCACGTATCTGGAACAGAGAGAAGACTTTGGGTCACACATCAATGATAGGGACATCAACTAGTTGCCACGTCTTGTCAATTCTCTCTCTTAACATCTCTTGGATTTCTTCCTTCTTTCCATTTCCGCTATAGCTATAAGATAGAAGAGAGCCATAAAAATGCTCTCTGGATTTGAAGTTAGAGAATCAAGATTCAAATCCCAGCTCTGTTATTTACTACCTGTATGATCTTGGGCAAGTCATCATTTCTCTGGAACTCAGTTTCCCCATTTGCAAAAGAAGGAGATTGTATTAGATGCCTTCTAAAATTCCATTCAGCTCCAAATGTATGATTCTTCTCTAGTTAGGACCCCATCTTGTCCCTGCTTGATTATTGTAAATAACCTCCTAACTTTTGTTCTTGTCTCCGTCAACCATATTTCACTGCATAATTGTTGCAGATTTTTATGCCATCTTTTTTTTTTGTTGCAAAAAAGTAGGGTGTGACCATTATGTGAAGCTTTAAAATAATGTGCTGGTATTACTTAAAAATAATTTATTACTAAGATGTCTTTGGTGCAAGATTAGGATGCATAGAATATTCATGAATATATGTTAAAATTAATACTGACAATGTCCATGTGTTGAGAATTCCAGGTTTGTGACTCACAATGCACGGGAGATAACTGCATATTTACATACCACTGTTTACCTTTTAAGTAGTGTGATGACCAGAATTATCCCATGTGACAATTATGTGTTGAAAGGTTATAAACTGATGCTTAGACTGGAAAAAAACAACCAAAAAACCAGGGTGTGACGATTATGTGGTGGCGACATTATGCAGTAATTCCCCTGATTACGTGTATCCCCCTTTCCAATCCATCCTATATCTTACTGCTTAAGTAGTCTTAATACATTGCTTTGATCATATCACACTCAAAAACCTTCAAAGGTTTCATGTTGACCTTCAAAGTATAAACTCCTGATCTTGCTACTCAAGGGCCTTCACCATCTGGCTCAAACCCGCCTTTCCAGCCTTACCTGACACTACCCTACTTCTGGTTCCCAGATCAGCTAGACTCCACTCTGCCCCTTTTTCTTGAGCTGTCCTCACCTGTCGTTTTGTTTACTTAAACTGACATTATCCCTGAATTGGATTCTACCTCACGTTAACCTGCTGAAGTTTCTCTTTTCTAGGTCCTATTCATGGGTACCTCCTCCAGGAAGCCTTCCTTGATCTCCCACTAGAACACCTGATGAAAATAATCTCTCTTCAAATTTCTTATTGCTGTTTGCCTGGACCTCTTCCTTGAGTATACGACTTCCTTCCTCATGACAAATGAGATGATACTTGTAAAGCCCATAGCACAGTACCTGGCATATAGTGGGTACTTAAAAAGTGCTTATTTCCCATCCCCCACCCCCACCCCCACCCCCGTCATATATATGTGTATATTCCAGAGCTGCCATTTCATTGATCTAGGGAACTATGAGTGTGTAAACTACCTCCATCTAACAGTTGAGAGTTTTCTGAGGCATTGAGAAGTTAAATGCCAGGGCCGCTAGGTGGTGCAGTGAATAGAGAGAGCATCAGCCCTGGAGTCGGGAGGACCTGAGTTCAAATATAACCTTAGACACTTGACACACTTACTAGCCGTGTGACCTTGGGCAAATCACTTAACCCCAATTGCCTTGCCTTCCCCACTCCAAAAAAAAGGGAGAGAGAGAGAAGTGAAATGCTGCATTATATCAGGTGAGTACCTCCCAAGGTTGTGGAAAGGCAAGAGAGCCCCAATGGGAGCCACTGGGAGGCGGAGCTGGACCATTTGCGTTCCAATCCAGTTGCTTCCAGTCAGGCTCTCTCTGCTCCTGGCTTGACTGTAAATAGAGCTGCCATCTTGGCTGGGCGTTCTTTCCCTTTGGAGAGTCACACTTGGGGTATGCCGGGCCTGCCTTCCCTGGGCCTCGCTAATCAGCCCAGGAACGGAGGGCCGAAAGTGCCCGGAAACAATGAAGGTGGGCTGTACAGTATGGGGCGTCTATTCACACCTATTATTGCTAATATCTCCTGCATAATTGTAGAATGGTAATACAAATGACATTGGGGGTTTGCTGCAGTTCAATGTTAATAGCAAGCCTGGGCCCCCTTTAATGGCATTTTATGTATTTAAATTGGGCAAGCTCCCTTTGGGAATGGTAATTTTATTCATGGAGATTCTGTCTAATTTGAATATAAAAACAGTATTTAAAAGATATTGAATTTTCTGGTATGTCTGGGCTTTTCCCCCCCCACTAGCAACAGCTCAGGGAGTGCTTCTGGCTGGCTGGGCACCTCTGTAATGGTGGAGCTTTGGTGTCTGGCTTTGTTTTTGTTATCGAAGGCAAAGAATCCTAGAGAATGCAGCATGTATGTATGTAAGGCATTAGTATGCACTGGCTTGCTCCTCAAATATTCCAAGAGAAATCTGTCAGGCTTCAGAACTGTGATGCATGGGAGTGCTGGTGGATGTGAGCATGCCCTCCGATGATGCAGATTGCAGCCCTTCCACCCTTCATGGCCTTCCCTTTGGGTACAGCTTACAAAGTCCTTTAATACTGCAAAATAGTGTCGAGAATGATAGAGGCTTCATCTGGAAGAAGTACTTAGACCGCCGGAACTACAAGGGAACAATTTCCCTAAGAGGCCCAGAGTAACCTTCCCCAAAGTCATATGGCTACTGGGTAAGAGCTAGGACTAGAGCTGGGGTCAGTAACGTTTCTAGCATACTGCCTCTGTGTGCTGTTCTGTTGTTAACAATTCACAGTGTTTAGGAAGATTGGTAACATTTCTTCTTTTTGTTCAGTCATTTCATTTGTGTCTCTTTGTGACCCCATTTTGGGTTTTCTTGACAAAGACAGTGGTTTGCCATTTCCTTCTCCAGTTCATTTTACAGGTGAGGAAATGAGACAGAGTCAAGTGACTTGCCCAGGATCACACAGCTAGTGTCTGAGGCTGGATTTGAACTCAGGCCTTCCTGACTCCAGGCCCAGCACTCTACTGAGCCTTCTAACTGCCCCAGATGCTTAAAAAAAATATGAAAAACATAATGTTGTGTTGTAAATGCATTAAATGGCAAAAAATGTGCCCATCAAGACCTTGTTATGGGAAGTCACGGTAGGGAAAGAGAGACAGATATGGAGGAAGAGGAGTGTGTAGTGAGAGAAAGAGGGACAAGAGGAGCTTCTATGGGGAAGTGACAGAGAGAAAAAGAAGCCGGGAGACAGGAATGGAGGCAAAGACCAGCTGTCACCTCTGAAATGAGTGTGTAAGTTCCTGGCAAACTATAAAAATATATGTTCAGAAATTCCCCAAGGTCTCATGCACATCTATTCGTAACTTACATTTAATAATAATAGCTAACATTTATATCATTCCAGGCTTTATACTAAACACTTTACAGTCATTATCTCGTTTGGTCCTTGACACAACCCTAGGAGGCAGGGGCTATTCTTATTCCCATTTTACAGATGAGGAAACTGAGGCAGACAAGGGTTAAGTGATTTGTCCAGTGTCACACAGCTATTGTCTTAGGCCAGCTTTGAATTCAAATCTTCCTAACTTCAGTCTGGTGCTAAAATCTGAGTTCCTTGGATAATTTCATTCAAAAAGAGTTATTTTGGCCTGAATTTTCCCAATTGTATTTCAATTCTAGGTGATTCTATGCCAGTGAAACCCAGGCTCTTCAGTGTTAAGTGAAAGTATCATTAAGTCAGTAGACTTTAGAGCAAGATGGGGCCTTTGAAGGCTATAAAAAAGTGCATACCCTTTGACCCAGCAAGACCATTTCTAGGGCTGTATCATAAAGAGATCATACGAGTGGAAGGAAGACCCGTAGGTACAAGAATATTTATAGCAGCTCTATTTGTGGTGGCAAAGAACTGGAAAACAAGGGGATGCTCGTCAATTGGGGAATGGCTGAACAAGCTGTAGTATATGAATGTAATGGAATACTATTGTGCTATAAGAAATGGGGAGCAGACAGACTTCCTTGTAACCTGGAGAGACTTATATAAACTGATGCTGAGTGAGGAGAGCAGAACCAGGAGAACTTTGTGCAGAGTTATAGATATATTGTATCTGTGACAACTAACTTTGATAGACCAGGCTCCTCTCAGCAATGCAAGGTTATAAGACAACTCCTGATGGAGACTCATGATGGAGAGAGACATCCACATCCAGAGAAAGGGATGTGGCATCTGAATGCAGATGGAAGCAAACTACTTGCTGTCTCTTTTGTATTTAGCTTTGTTTCATTCCTTCTTTCTCGTTGCTCACTTCATTGATTTTAATTCTTCTTTACAACCTGACTAATGCTTAATGGGAAGATTTTTGTAAAGCCTATATTGGATTGCATGCTGCCATGGGAGGGAGTGGGGAGAAGAGGGAGGGGGAGAAAATTTGGAACTCAAGGGATTGTGGAACTGAATGTTGTAAACTAAAAGTAGATAAACAAATTTGATAAAATAAAATTTTAAAAATGGGAACTTTGAGATATAGCCTGACTCACTGTCATGTATTTTTATAAAGATAGAAACTTTGTAAAACTTTCTGAGGCCCAGAGACCATGAGTGATTTGCCTAAGGTCACACAGTCAGAGTTTGAACCCAGATCTTTTGGTTCCAAATGTTCCAGTTGTTTTTTTTTCCTACTATGTTACATGTATAAGAAGTAAAATTTTAAATTATTTCACATACTTTGGCTGTCTCAGCCTCTAAAAGCACAAGTATCTTGAAATTCAAATTATTTCATAAAGTTTACTATTTCTTTGTTTCCCCAACACATCCTTCACTTTTTGGGTTCCATGTCTATGTTTATATTATTCCCCAAATCTTGAACATCCTTCCTCTGTGTTTTAGCAAAATAAATTTCAATCGCATGTTCACAGCCACAAATTTTTATAAGTTGTGCAAAACTAAAAATTTTTATTAATAGTTTATCAGAAGTTATAGACACAAATAGTCAATAAAGTACAATTTCTCAAAGCATTGTAAACATTTTTT
>CM053599.1:182183658-182228217 GCA_028646575.1 Pseudocheirus occidentalis | reverse complement strand
TTTGGGACTCAGTGTTATGGTTTCTGAATAAAGACCTTGGTGCTGCCTTCCATGTGGAGAGTTTGCTACATTTTGTGATCCAAAACTATACCAGCATATTCATAACCATCATGGGTGTTGTGAATATCTCATTATTGATACAACATGTCACTACACTTGGAGTCCAAAGTGGATTTGATCCTGGGGCTTCCATTTACTAGCTATGAGGCTTTGAGAACACTGAGCCTCAGGCTCACTCATTTGCAAAATGGAGATTATATCTGTAAAATATACCTAAAAGGACTGTAGTAATCCAGTAGTGAAAAAAGTATTCCATCCGTGGTCTCACCAGTGCAGTATACAATGCTACCATCTCCCTCAACCAGGCTGCTCAGCCTCCCTGTGAAGCCCAGGGTCCCATCAGCTTTTCTGACTGTCTTATTACATAACTGACTCATTCTGCATTAGTAATACATCAAAACCTGACACCTGGTTCATAGGAACTGATGTCTCGCCATGTCTTTCACATCTTTTACTAAAGCAAGCGAACTTGATTTTTTTGGACTCAAATGTAGGAATTTACATTTATTGACCTTCATTAGATTTCTTTGTCCAATAACCCCAATATTTGAGACCACTGAGATTTTTCTGGATTCTGTCTATGTTGGTTATCCTTTTAGCTTTGTGCCACCCACAAATTTTGTAAGCATCCACCCAATGCCTTTCTCCAACACACTGATAAAAAAAAGAACCATTACTGTCCTAAGCATAGATCCCCCCAGAAGCATTTCACGACAAATTCTTTTTGAGGTTTAAAAAGAGCATTAATGATTTTGGGCTGAGTCATTCAACAAGTTCTGCCTAGTTTAAAACATCTCTTCATCTTGTCCACAAGGAACTAGTGTGTTAGTGAGACTGTTGAATACATTATACATAGTATTCCCTGGATCTACTAATTTAGGAACCCTGTCAAAGGAAATAAGGTTGGTCTGGTATGACCTGACTTTGAGGAAATCATGTTGATTCTTTGTGATCACTGCTTCTTTTTTAGATTATTCAGTACATTCCTGTAATAATCGAGGTCAAACGCACAGGTTTATGAAGATCACAACGTTTGCTGTTCTCTGGGCCTGGCACCTTCCCCATTCTCCATTATATTTCAAAAATCACTGATACTGATTCAGAAATTACATGTAACCCTTTTTAGCACAGTAGGATGTAGTTTGTCTGGACCTGGTGACTCGAATTCATCAAGGATTGCCAGATAGTCACTATGTCCTTATTATTCTTGGGTTTGAACTCCCTACTAGCCAGTTTTGTTCTTTTCAGTGAAAAGATCGTTTTCTTTTGCAGATACCAGAAGTAAAGTAGGAAATCAATGGTTTAGTCAATGACTCTATCTTCTTAGATATTTCTCTTTATTTGTTCTTGTTTCTCACTTCTGAACATGTCTTTTATTTTACTGACAACTTTTATTTTTACAAAACCTTCATTTCTCCAAATATCCTTCTCTCTACTACCTCCACCCCACCCCTAAACCATCCCTTATAACAAAGAATGAGAGAAAAATAGTTGTTTTATAACAGACTAAATTGGTTGATGACTCTCTTGTGTAATCTAATCATATGTAACTACAGATTTTGAGAGCTGGGAGGAATCTCAATGACCATAAAAGTCAAATCCTAAACAAAGGGAATTCCCACAATAATATCCCCGACAAGAGGCTGTCCGGTCTCTGCCTGAACAGCTTCTCTGGGCCATCCACCCCACTGTGGACAACTATAAATGATGGTAAGTTTTTCCTGACCTCAAGCCTAAATTGGCCCTTTTCCCTTTTTTCTACTGTTCCTGGTTCTCTCTCTCTTAAGTCTAATCCCTCCTTCACAAGACAATCCTTTTTTTGCTTAAGATAACAACCATCTGCCCCCACATGCAGTTTTTTTCTTCCTCAGGTCAACATGTCCCTTTCCTTCACCCGACCATCATGAGACTAAGACTCCAGAGCCTCCTAGGTCCTGTGTGCTCTCCTCGGGACACTCTCTGGCTCATCAGCGTCCTAGAACCGACCATCGGACAAAGGAGAACTACAGTGGGACAACCGCCTCCCTACCCCTGTTAATGGAGACCAAGATCACATCAGCTTTTTTTGCTGTCGTATCACGCCGCTGATTCGTGGTGAGCTTGTTGTTCAGATGTTTTCAGTCCTGAGTCCTCATGATCCCATCTGGGGTTATTGTCATTTCACAGATGAAGAAACTGAGGTAAACAGAGTGAGGCCACCTGACCAGGGTCACACAGCTAGTGAGTGTCTGGGGCCAGATCTGAACTCAGGAAGATGAATCTTCCTACTTCAGGCCTAGCACTCCATCTGCTGCTGTCATAGTAAGCTTGCCATCCACTAAAACCCTCAGATCTTTTTCAGAACTATTATCTAACCATGCTTTCTCCATCTTGTACTTGTGAGGCTGATGTTTTGTGCTCAAGTGCAAGACTTTCCATTCTTCCCTACTTAATTTCATCTGACAAGATTCAGCCCAATGCCCTAGGCCGGGCAAGATCCTTCTGGACACTTACTGTCATCTAGTGTGTAGTTAGCAATCGTTCATAGCAAATTTGATAGGAATACCATCTATGTCTTTATCCAAGTTACTAATAAGAATGTTTCACATTTTCTCCTGATTCTGTTCATTTTATTCTGCATCAGAGTTTTTAAAGTCTTCCCAGGTTTTGATGAATCAGTCCCTTCCTTGCATATAACATAATAACATATATATATTTATATTTATAATAACATACATAATATATAATTACATATTATCATATCATATAATATACAATTATATATAAAATATATAATACATAATATATTTTTATATTTATATATAAATTCTGGAATTTATCTTTTTATCTCTTAGGTTTTGTTGGTAATATGTAGAAGTGATAAAATTATTAAATGTTTCAATTAATTTTAATTGACTTCTAAGATTCTATGTAGACTATCTTTTTAACCTCAAAATGATATTTTTTCCCTTTTTTGTCTATGCTTATTCCCTCAATGTTTTCCTCGTCATATCTAGCATTTCTAAGACTATTAGTAGTAGGGATAACAGTCGTCCTTATTCTACCTCTGACTTAGCAGAAAGGTCTCTCGATAGAATGCTGATTATTGGTTTTAGATAGATATTATTTACCATGTTAAGGAAAGATCAATTTATTCCTATGTTTTTCAGTAATTTTGTACAGAAATCACTCATCAGATTGGTAAAGATGACAAAAAAAAGAAAAAAAGAAAAATGGTACTTGTTAGAGGTACTGTGAGAAGAAAGATGCACTAATCCAAGCATTTTTAAATGAGGATCCATTGACCACTTATATTTCAGTAGGTCTAAAAACCTGAATAAGAAAAAAAATCTTTATTTTCACTAACCTCTAACTGAAATTTAGCATTCACTTAATTATGAATGTAGGCGACACTTTGTCAGCAATAGATGGATTTTTAAAATCTTTTCTTATACTATATTTCATCCTTCTACCACATCACCACAATAATAACTTCTTAGTTTAAACTACAAACTACCAGGAGCTCTGGAAAGAAGGGAGAATGGTATCACAGCCTAATATATTGGGGGGTGAAGGGAGGGAGATGAGATGTGTCAGGGAATGTTCTTGACAGGCCTCCTGAAGCTGCAGCTGGTGGGCCAGACAGTCTGGGAACAAATTGGTTGGCAGGTTGTTTGGGCCTGTACTCAGGGTGCACAACGAAGAGCACACGGGGAAAACCAGCACCCAAATAAGCCCCATCTGTGTGGTAGTGCCTGGATGATCTGGGAGAGTAAACCACCTATACAGCTTGGGCAGTTCAGCTTCACCATGGCCTCCTCTGGTGTGCCTGACAGTGCAATGGGCAACATGGGCTGGTGTTCACAGTATATGGGGGGACACTAATCAAAGTCTTCTTGATGGTATTCTTCTACCATCTGGGTGATGCCATGGTTTGTAAGGATGTAGCGGGCATGAATCAGTCTATCCAGCATCTTGGCTGCCTGCTCGATCAGATCACTCTGGTTGGGGTTGTCCTCAGCAGGCTCTGAGTCCAGAATCAAGTCTGCTGTCTGCCCTTAGGACTCTGCACAAGAGTCCTGTGAGGTTGAACTAATCCTGGATAGAGTCCCACCTCAGAAGAATTAAGTGCCACAAAGCTCCCAGAGTCATGTCATCCATGATGTTTCTTCTGAGTTCTTCTTGGTTACCTCAGTGGGCTGGGGAGGGAGAAGCTGCTCCCAGAGTGGCAGTGGCAGCAGTAGCAGAGCCGGGCAGTGAAGGCTGCAGACCTGACCACAGCAGGCAAAGCAGTGGTGGGGAATCATGGATGTTTTCCTATTACATTATAGCTTTTGCAGATCTTTTGACATATGGTTTATGCTTGTCGTTATTCTAAAATTCCTGCAGTTATTATTATTTCCTGCCTCTAGATTGCGTATGGTTAACATCCTCCTCCCTCTAGGTGCTGGGCAGCTATTCAGTCACCAAATGGCAAAGTCTGCATTCAGTCTCACATTGGGGAGCATCTGGGCTGCTTTCCAGTAGTACCTTTCTACCACTGCTTATTAATCAAGCTGTCATTTGCACCGTTTGTTAAAGCTTTACAAAACTGGGCAGGTCAAGTACAGAATTCTTTCCGTAATGCCTTTTGTAGCAGTGTCTGGCACATAACACGTTGTTAGCAGAGAAAACTGAGAAACAGAGGAGTTTAAGTGACTTTCTTCTGATCATGCCCACAGCCAGAGTCGAGGCAAAACCCGAACTCATTTTCTACTCTCACTCTAGTGCCCGTCCAATAATATCAGGGCAGAATTAGCAGAAACTATGGGTTGCAATTCAGAGGGTTATCAATGACTTCCATACACATAAAATTTATTTTAGCTAAGTGTTCTAACACTATAGGAATCAGGGACTAATTTCTCTATCCTGATCCTTGCAATTACTTGAGCAGTTACTCTTTAGTGTCTTTCATTATCACTTAGTACTTACTTAAGCTTGCACTTAGTAGGAACTCAATGAAAATTTATTGAATTGAAATGCATGAAATAAACTGGAGAAAAGGAACATTCAAAGACATTTTGCTAGAATGATTTTTGTTATATCTGGATCATACTTGGTTCAGATTAATCCAGTCATTTGGAGTTGTGTTATACAAAAATATCTTACAAAGTCAAATGTAAATTATTTTTTGATTATCCACATCACTAGTCTTTTCCATCAGTATGGAAAATCTATACTTGCTCATATAAATTATTTTCATATTATCTACTTCTTGGATTATCTACACCATTGCTTTTCTCCCATTGTAAATTTGGATAATTGGGAGTTTGTCATCTCTGGTATAAGGATGTCAAGTTTGTATTATAAATCTAAAATTACCTAATCCTAGATTTCCAGGGATAAATTTCAAAGACTCATAACAGATTTTTATCTTCATTAACAGATAACAGCACATATGACTGAACATAACAATTCAATTTTCTTTTTAACTGAGAAAATAAAATGGGAATACCATCCTTTTGAAGCCCTGCTTTAAAAAGATTACTACACAGAGGCAATGTAACTATGATTTTTAAACAGCATGCCTTAAATGAACATCAACCATGAAAGTTTACCACCATGGATACTGTATCAAAAATGTGTGTAACAACATAGAACTGGTAAATTAAATAAGACCTAGAGGTGTTGAATTCTATCTATGATAGTTTACTTAGAGAAGTTCAGGGTTTTCCTGGGGAAATCTTAAAATACCATGATGAATTGTACTACATTTAAAATGGGTCAAATGCAGTCTTAGAAATGAAAATTCTAAATGTTAGACAGCATAATAGTAAAGTTTCTCAATGAGCTGATTAGAGACCCTCTGAAGAGGTGGCCAGATAGATAAGTAACCTCGGCTTACAAGTCAAATCTAAAGTCTTTCCATGAATGTGTGTCATAAGAGGTAAGCTATGTAAGGTAACAAGGAAAACTTAATATTGAAATTTTAAAGAACATGAAGATTAAAAAAAAACCCAACCTGATTTGGCTGTACAAAATTATTACTATGTACTCATTTGTGAGAACTCCCTCACATTTATTATTATAATGAACATAACTATCTTGTAAAACATTTTTTTTCTGGACCAGTGATTTCATTTGCATATGGCGCTCTTAGGAACTTTTTCTACTAATGCAGAGTGGCACCTTCTCTGCAAGTTATAGTCTTAGAGAACTGCCTTGGTGCATAGAGAGGTTGAAAAATCTAGTACAGGGAAGTCAGATTCAAATAGAATCATATCCATGCAGGTCACATATTGACTTATAAAACAACAAATAACATTATCTAGGTGGCATTGTATTATGTTTTAAATTTATTTTGTTAAACATTTCCCCATTATATTCTAATGTGCCCTCCAGAGTCTGGTTGGGGCACTGGCTAGTGTGTCCCCTCTGAGCAGGTGTTCCAGGATCATTCCATCTCTGCAGCTAATACCTACACTACTACTAAGCTTCCTCACAAAACTTCAATTGTCAAAATTAGGTGCTGCTTCATTCGATTCCATTAAATCACATTCATTTATGTTCAGTCTTATGTTGCTCACATAGCATTAATTTAGTTAGCATGAATGTTGTGCAAGACACCTAGGATACAAAGTCAAAAAGGAAACATTCCCTGCCTTCACAAAATTTGAAGTGTAATTCTATTACACAATAGTTTGGTCACAACTTAAAAAAAAAATGAGAAAACACTTGGTAACATCATGTAACTCCGTAGATGATATAAACTGATAGATAACATTTAAAAAGAATTCTCCAGATTTATAGCACAGCATATATTTAAAGTTACACATTCCTTTTCTATGACTTTTAGCTACTTCTCTAAATAGATGGAATTTGCCACGACCATATCATGTCACATATAAGTAGCATTCAGGTAGAAAGTATTAAAACTTACATATCCATAATGGCCTTTCCGAGAACAATTGTAGCAGTATACTAAGGCTGATCGTCCAAAATAGGTTTTTGGCCTCTTGGGTGGTCCAGGTTTGGTCTGCAACACAGATTTTTATGAAAGTTCTATGTTAAATTCAAATCTTAAGACAAAATCTTGCCCTTTCCAGCACAATTCTTATCAAGTGAGGGAAGAACTCTTTCGAAGCGGTGGCTGTAAAATTTTCTTCTGGAGATACCAGATACTATAAATGATCAAGAGTTGTTCTTGCAGTATTTATGCTTATAATATGACAATGTATTTCTCAAAGTAAGGAAAAATCTTACTTTTGTATCTTAACACAACATGGAGGTGAGCCTGGGTTCTCAGAGGGTATTCCATCAGAATGCAAGGTCGTGTAGCTCCCATCAAGCAAAAACACCGGAATATTATTGGGTCTAACAATGTACTGTGTACCTGCTGTTTAAGGAAAGGGCTAAGTATGTAGATGTTGATTGGTAATCAACTACTAATGAGTTACTATTATTATTATTGTTATTTTGTTACAGCAACTCATGAAGGCTGCTATGTACTAAGATATGATCTCAGCCAATGGAGGGAATATTTACCATATTCCAATACCACTGAAACTGAGAATCTTTTTAGTAACACATACAATAATGTCTGTATATTTGTTTCTGGAATGAATAATTAACTTCTTTCTTATATAAATGTTTTATTTCCATCTCCAATTGCATGCTAAAACAATTTTTTACCATTAAAAAAAAGTTCTGAGTTCCAATTCTATCCCTCTGTCCCTTCCGCCCTCCCTGAAATAGTAAGCAATGTGATAAAAGTTATACATGTGCAATCACGTAAAACATTTCTAGATTAGTTATTTTGTACAAGAAGACTCAAATAAAAAAGAAAGGGAGAAAAAATAAAGGAAAAAAATAGGAAGAAAAGTGAAAAACAGCACGCTTCACTCTCTTTTCAATTCATATCAGTTCTTTTTCTGGAGGTGGATAGCATGCTTCATCATTAGTCTTTTGGGACTGTCTTGGAACATTGTATTGCTGAGAATAGCTAGGTCATTCACAGGTGATCATCATACAATGTTGCTGTTACTGTGTACAACATTCTCCTGGTTCTCCTCCTTTGCATCAGTTCATATGAGTCTTTCCAGGTTTTTCTGAAATCATCCTGCTTGTCATTGCTTATAGCACAATAATATTCCATCACAATTATATACCACAGCTTATTTAGCCATTCCTCAATGGATGGACATCCCTTTGATTTTCAATTCTTAGCCACCACAAAAAGAGTGGCTATAAATATTTTTTGTACAAATAGGTCCTTTTTGGGATGTCTTTGGGATACAGATCTGCAGTGGTATTATTGGATCAAAGTTAAGCGTGGTTTTATAGCCCTTTGGGCACAATTCCAAATTGCTCTCTAGAATGGTTGAATCAGTTTACATAAACAGTGCACTGGTGTCCTGGTTTTGAATATTTAACTTACGATATCTATACTGATGTCTTTTTGGGAAAAGTGCTAATTTTTCTATTAATACTGGTTGACATTAAAAAATTTTCCTTTTCATCTTCCTTTTTTTTTTCCTGTTTGTTGACAAACCTCTATAAATGGATAATCTATACTCTCTTTTACTTTAAAATTCCTCACCTCTTTGTTCTATTGTTGATCACAGCATCTTGCCAGATTCCAACTCTGGATTACATCCACCACCCACTTCCTTCACTCTTATTCAAGTGCTGTTGAACTTCTGTTCAACAGCACTTGAATAAGTGCTATTTTCTATGGAGTACTGATTAACTCCCCTCCTCCCCCCCTCCAAACTTCCCTTTTGCTGCTGAGATGACCTCCATCTTCCTAGTCCCTCAGGCTTTCAACCCTGGTGTCATCCTCCATCCCTACCTCACACTCTGCATACCCATCTGATGCCAAGGCCTGTTGCTTTCACCTTTGTAACATGTCTCAATATGTTCCCTTCTTTCTTCTGATACTACCATCACCCTGGTGCAGGTCTTCATTGCCTCATGCCTGGATTACTGCCACAGCGTGCTGCAGGGTCTTCCTGATACAAGCCACTCCTCACTCCAATCTTATCTTTTATTCAGTTGTCAAAGTGACTTTCTTAAAGTGCAGCTCCAACAATGGCAAATATAAAATCCTCTGTCTGGCATTCAAGTCCTTTATAATCTATCCCCCCCCTCCAATTTATCCAGTCTTCTTGCACCTTACACTCCCCAACATGACCCAGTGACACTATGCTGTTCCTGGACCAAGACAATTCATCTTCAGCTCCAGGCACTTTCTCTGGCTGTCCTTGCGGCCTGGGATGCTACCACCTCCTCATCTCTGCCTCCTGGCTTCCTTCAAGTTCCAGACAAAATCCCATGTTTTACAGGAAGTCTTTCTCAATCTCCTTTAACCAAAGTGCGTTCTCTCTATTAATTATTTCATCTTTATCCTGTAAGTAGCCTGTCTGTTTATATCATCTGCTTGTTGATCTCCCCACTAGATTGTTAACTCCTCAAGGACAGAGAATGTCTTTTGCCTTTATGTGTATGCCCAGTGCTAGGCAAATAGTAATAAATGCTTACTGATTGACTAAATACACTATACATTTTTGTTATATAGTTTCAACTGAGCTCTCACTGCAACAATTGGATATACCCTATCCAATTACTAGTCCCCTATCCTCTAAAACTATCTTGTATTTAACTGCTTTGTAAATGTTTGTGTTTATGACTTCAAATTTATACTTAGATATTTTTTATGTATTTATCTCTCATATCAGAATGTAAGCTCATTAAGATTTGGGATTTTTTTCATTCTTTGTATTTATATACCTATTACATAGTAGGTGCTTAAATAATACTTGGCTGACTAGATATGTGTGTATGTATGTATATATCTATATCTGTCTGTCTGTCTGTCTGTCTATCTATCTATCTATCTATCATTTCCTCACACATACATTTATCTTATAGGAAAGGGAAATTATAGAGAGATCTAATGATGAGATTACAATGACTTAACGGCGGTTCTCAACCTGTGGGTTATGTTCATTTTGTAACAAGGAAAATACACCTGCATATCAGATATTTACATTACGATTCATAACAGTAGCAAAATTAAAGCTATGAAGTAGCAACAAAAATGATTTTATGTTGGGGGTCAGCACAACATGAAGAACTGTATTAAAGGGTCATAGCATTAGGAAGGTTGAGAACCACTGACTTAAAAGGTTTCAAAATTTGTGTTGAAAGAAACCTCACAATTGAAAGGAAAAAGGATAAATTATATTTCATATATTTTTGCTTGATTGCAAAAGGATCCCAATGGAAACTAATTTTACTTATAAAGATACTGTTTAAGAGTATGGAGGACTTTGGCAATGCCGGTCTACATTTAGTGGACTGTAATAAAGTAGTCAGCAGTACAATGAGGTATATTTTAAAAGCCAATGTAGTCTTAGGCTGCATTAATGTATTATTGTGTTCAAACTGAGAAAATAATATTCCTGTTGTATCTAGCCATGGTCAAGGCACATCTGGAAAACTGTGTTCATTTCTAGACACTGTATTTTAGGAAAAGCTCCAGTATGCCCAGGAGTGCGACCAGGGTTGTGAGAGGGCTTAAAATGGTATTATGTGATAGCTGGGCGAACAATCTGGGAATGCTTAACCTGAAAAAGAGAAGACTCAGAGGAAGTACAATAGCTGTTTTCAAAAATTTGAAGAGTTATCATATTGACACAAATTCTTTTGCTTGACCTTGAAGGGCAAAGCTAGAAGCAATGATTGGCAGATTTTTGATTCAATAATGAGGCTTTAATAGTCCATAATTCCATTTATGTCAGGCATTCCTTCCGTAAGAGCAGCTCTCAGCTCAATTAATCCATTATGTGCCCAGCACTTTTGTTACATATATAAAAGTGAGAAAGTTGCTGCCCTCAAGGAACTTACAATTTCCTGAAGGAATATGTGTTTACAGATATGGGATACATAAAGAATAAATACAAAGTGGCTTATTTTTGTGGAGTGGGGAGACTAATAACATGAGAGAATCAGGAAAGGCATTTAAAGGAAATGTACTGGAACTAGTAGTTCCCAGAAACTGAGGTGAGGGACAGTATTCCAAGGCAAAGGGGCTGCCTATGCAAAGACATACAGGATAGAATCTTGTAGAGGGGGGACAAAGCACGCTAGTCTGGCTGCAGTACAGAATCTGGGAGGGGGAGTAATATATAGGCAGCCTAAAAGAGAGGCTCCAGGGGCAGCTAGGTGGCACAGTGAGTAGAGCAACAGTCCTGGAGTCAGGAGGACCGACTTCAAAGATGGTCTCAGACACTTGCTAGCTGTGTGACCCTGGGCAAGTCACTTAACCCCAAATGCCTTGTATTCCCCACTCAAAAAAAAAAAAAAAAGAAAAAAAAAGGAGAGAAAGAGAGAAAGGCTAGAGCCAGATTATGAAGGGTTTTAAATTCCAGGCAGAGATGTAGGTATTTTAACCTAGAAGTACCCATGTCCTGCCATAAACTCTCTATAAGGGGCCTCTTAAATGTACGGGAGGATTTCCTCTAGCTCTTCCGGACATTTTGTGTATTATCAACACAGTCATCTGTCCATCTGATATCTGCTGCACTTTTTTCACTCTTCTGGAAGGGATTTCAAACTAATGTATGTGAAGTGGCTCATCAGTAGAGGCTGGCTACTTGGTGAGAAATACTTTAGCCAATGTAATCCACAGAATAAAGAGTAACGTACGGGGCTCTTTAGTCTTGTATTGGCCTTTGCTTCTGCTGCAATGGTAGCAGAGTGGTGGCTCAGGAAGCTGCTAATAGTGCTAATAAGCACACACTCTTCATACTGTCTACATTCCACCAATTAAATCACAATTTAGGGGAAGACCCCGGCAAGTTAAACGGACTGCCTGAGGAGGATTGTGGGAATATGTGGTCACTGACAGACTGCAATCTGTACCACTGTAAGGATCACAAATCCACAAGAGCGCGGAGGTATCCTTTATACCACCTCTCATATGCACATTTTCTCTGTAATCATTGCCGAGCTTGGCTCACTGTCCATTTGTACATATGTACTGATGGAGCAGCTCAATGAAGACATTCCACATGGGGTCCACTAAATGTCCTTCCTGCATACACTGTAGTCTATATAAGAGGCATTCTTTATCTGCTTGGCTTTCCTATGTGTAATGTTAGGCTAGACAGTTTTACAGGGTATGGAGCTCACTAATCCAGTGTTTGTTGCAATGAGGACAGTATCTTTTATCCACAGACAGGAACATATATGGAGGATGTGGTCATTTTTAGAGAATCAACTCCTATTTGGACCCTATGCTGGACATCTTCCATAAAAGTGACAAACCTCTTTAGTGACCATATATCCTCCTGCTTTATGCCTCACTTGATACTGATAATCAGAGGATTTACTGAATAAAGTTCTCTACGTTATTGAATCTATCAAGGAATCTTATATGATCTTAATATATGCACAAGAGAAGATAACACAACACTTCTGAATAACTTTATCACAAACACATTTGTGTTCATTTTATTGGAAACAATTACAAAGGTGATTTGTGGTTAGTTTCTTAAACTCTTAAATGTGGATGAAATGCTTTATCTAGCTCAATAATTATGTAAAGAGAATTATTAACTGACCAAATCAAATGAAATCTGTTTCAACCCAACTGCTTAGTATTTCATGATGGTTTTCTCAAAAAAGTTTGATTCATAGGTCAGTTATTCTTCCTGGAAAAAAAAATAGGTGCTTATTTTTTTTCTCTCACAAGAGTACTTTTTGTGTACTTTAAAAATTTAATTGAATTTTATATGTGTGATAATAATTACAGAAACATGTAACTGCAAAGAGTAAAGTCTGTAGTTCACATTATATAATGTTTCTATTTGTTGTTCTTGGCAACTTGGAATGCTACTTTTCTACACCCCTTCCCCCCCCCCAACAAAAATGAGACAGACTGTTTTCTTGAGATGTTCAGTTAGTGGCTATGGAGAATCTTTACCTAGAAGATTTTGTATTTGAGGTGGCTATGTTTATTATTTTATGAATCTAGGTACTTGATCAGCAGATGGAAAACTGGATTCACATAAACCCATTTAGAAATCTACGCACAAGACAAGAATGGGGGGAATTCACATCCTTACCTGGTCTCTATAGCTTTACTCTTACTAATGAAGCAATGTGCCAGGATTATATATACCTACTTATACTCCTGAACAAGTGGCAGTCCTGAATGCCTTCTTTCAATGTTTCTATTTTCAATCCCTACCCACCCTTCCAAAGTCCACGTTCACTATTTATGAACAGTATGCAAAGCAACTAACAGGCATTCTATAAACATGTATGGCTGATAAGCCTGTCCAGCCAAGGAAAATGAAAGAAAGGGGAAAAAGACTTCTGTGACCAGGGAACAACAGTGTTGTGTTGGTATGCAAGAAAGAACTGGCAGCAGACAATACACCCAATGTTCCAACATCTTCACTGCACCTACAAGATAAGTTGGGTGCTCTGGAATGCTGCATTAACTCCTTCAGTCACTAGTACTCTTACAATAGTAAGAAATGACTGGTTTTGTATACAAAATAATTGGAACAAATCAATAATGCTCTTCCACAAGCACTCAATGTTCCCAGAACGTAGTTTATATATTGGGGAAATCTTAAATAAACACGTGACATTCAGTGTCAACAGAAACTCAGTTGTACAGTATCAGCCATAAAGATCCCCTTTGCTAAAGATTTGCCAGCTTGTTTGTCCATGTTATACCTTTTATTTACAAAGGGTGATCTGGTTCAAAACCCTCCAGTTTAACATCACTGTTTATATATGCCCCTGGATGAAGTGCAAACATTTGGATGTTCATTCATCTGAATAATGTCACCAGTGAAAAACTTCCATTATTGCTAATAAAAAAATAGCAGCAGTATTTATATTGTGCTATGAGCTTCCAAACTGTTTCACAATAATTAATTAGTAAATGACATGACAAATGCTATCTCCATGCTCTCTTTTTAATAAACTATCATGCACTAGGCACTCAATGAGAATGAAATGAAATCAGCATAGATCTCACCTAATTAGAGAACATCTCGTATTAGAATACAGTATTGAAAACTCAGTAATGATTTTCAGTGGACAAGTTCTCATACTATGTTCTAACAAGACTCCTCAGGCTTATTGAATGTCTTTGAAATATAAGTTTGTGTGACTTTATACTTCTGCCTCAGGGCTATGTCTTTATTTTTAATTAACAGAAAATGTCCAATTTATGGGGGGATATTTAAATTGATTAGTTCCAGTTCAGACTACAATTATATATATGTCTACAGCTTTCAAAAGTTAAATGCAAGGAAATAATATGTTAAAAAAAATTAGGTTCAAAGAGTATTATCCAATGGGTGGGTACCAAATAAAGCATTTATCAAAGTAGGCACCTTATTGTCATAATTTTGGGGGGTCACAAATGTTTAAATAATCTATATTTATAGGCTGATATCTTGGAGATTACTTTACTATCAATATATAGAAGTAATAACTTGGTAGATAGCATTACCTATGAAAGGTCCATCCCCATCTGCTATTCTTGCTGAAAGCTTTTCATGCCCCAGTAAACTCAGTAAATATCAGAAGATAAAGCATAAGCCTACTACGCCACGGATTTACTTCTAATGTCTCCTCAAAGTGCAGCCCGATGCAACGATTACAAATGATTTTCTTCTAATGTCATTTTACATAACCCTTTTTTCTGCATGAGTAGTTAGTGCAAAATGAATGAATGAATGCCATTAAAACAGTTAATCATTATCTGGGACAGTGGCCTTCCTCCCTCCTCAACTAGGAATCTCCATGACAAAGGCCAAGAGACCAAAACGTCAGGGCTGCCTCAGTGTCCTATTTCGAACAGTAATTTTTTATGTAAATGAACCTGCTGGGCAGCTCCTTCTGTGACCTTGAGATGCCCTTATCTAAACTGACTATGATCCAATGAGGCCTTGCATCTAGTTGAAGCTCATTATTACCTAGGATATGCAATCAATTTCACTAATTAAAGAGAATTTTCTACTCTAAAGAACACAAAACAGATTTATTTTTACATCTATTCATATGGTTTAAAGATTAGATTATATGTTTTTATTAATTAGCCAAGTTTGTCATATGCAAAAATGCAGATATAAAAAAAACTAAGACCTGAATGTTTTACATTCAACATACGTTACTACAGTCAAGGGTGATGTTATGATACAAAGTTTAAATTACACAGTACAGATGAGCTCTTTTTTAAACTTGTTACTGTGCTAAGTGCCCAAATTCTCAAACAGGTATGATTTTCACATCTAAGAGTAGTCTCATTATTTCGAAGTATTCTAAATCAATTTATTCTTCTGGTGTCATCTTCTGTATGACATAAAAACACAAATATTTACAAACATCTGATCCAACTAGTCTAACGGAGCTACTGCAAACCAAAGGCTGAAACGCTGACGTGGTTTTGACAGCTGAGGATGAGGAGTCGCGCTGCCTACTAGCATTTAGCTAGGTCACATACAAATCTGCTTATAGTTTTCAGCCTGTATTTGTAACACACTTTGTTTCTGCCAAACAATACTGCTTCTTTCCTTGATTCCTAATGAGACTGGTCACACTCTCCTACCTATTATACTGGCTTTGGGAAAAATAAATTTAGGAGTGTCCTCACACCTCAACAGTAAGAAGGTCAAGAAGAAAATGAGAAGGTAACTCATTCTTTATATGGAAAAAATAAGGAACGGTAGTCCACCAAAACCATTTCTGTGGGTTGTCAAAAGGACAAAGAACAACTAAAAGAAGTTATCTCAGCTTGATTTAAATTCCCTTCATTCTGTAGGGTTTCAGTCTCAATATTTGTAATAAAGAGTAGCTGGGCATGGAGCTAGCTGGAAGCAAGAACTCTATGTCCTGTCTTAGGTCTGTCTATTTTTTAAGGTGCTTTTGAACAAAACCTTTACTTTCTATACTCATTTATATTTATATGGAAAAAATAATGATTTACTTTGCTTTGTAGATATTTTTTAAAAAAATTAGCAAAAGTGTTAAAGCTTTAATTTTTGGTTTTCAATTTTCTTCTCAGAAAAAAAAATAACAAAGCAAAAAACAAAACCACCAAACATAGTTGTATTCTAGTGGACTTTACACATTATTTTCTCCATACATCAAAACCTTCTGTTGAGAGCCATTGTATTAGTGTCATACACATAATATTTTGTGTGATTAAAAAAAAAATCCCAACCATGTCATGTACCCTACAGACTCTCAATCCATTGGGTAATTCCTTAATTAGGCAGATTTCTGAAACATGTATTATGTACACAACAGACTGGAACGTCTCCTTTGGAGCATTTTCTAGTCTATCGGGTGATTACATCATTAAGCCACACATGCTACGTAGAACAAATTCCTTATGAAAATTCATGAAAAAAATGTACAGCACATCATTAACATGCAGAAGTCATATATGCTGTTGATATTTTGGTTGATTTTTAAAAATCCATATGAAACAATTAGATAAGACCATGTAAACATTAGAAAGGTGTTGATGGTAAAAAAAGGAAAAATGCTAAAATTTTATGTTTCATTGTTTGGTTAGGAGTTATTTATTTCACTAGATGACATGTTATTTAATAGAAATATTCATTCTAAATACAGCAGGGCTGTTTTACTGCTTTGATATTTGGCACATACAGTTAAACTCCTCTCCCCCACTGGCAGATTCAAGTTCTAAAAACCAAAGGGCTAAAACTTGTAAATGACCACAGTGGTACCCATTATGGTTATTCAAGCTATGGCATTCTAAATATATATGTGTTGTTTTGTATATATACACATGGTGTCAGTGTGAGATTGTGTGTGTGTGTGTGTGTGTGTGTATTTTTCATCACACAACACTCCCTAACACAGAACAGCTATCAATTGCTATACAAATCCTACTTTTGAAGATATAGATAATAATAATAATTTTTGTATTTCCAAAGTATTAAAGCACTAGACAGAATGTGAAAAACTACTTAATGAGGAATGAAATAGAATTATCTGGTACTGTACAACACAGGAAGAGAAACATTAAACATTATTATTTTTCTTTTTGGTAGAAGAGAACAAAAAATGAAAATCTCAGTGAGTAGAGAACAATGAACATATATGCAAGACAGTAGGGATAACAGTAATTCACTCTCTGAATGCTCCAAAATCTTCATGGCTTAAAAAGCATCCCAATTTTCTCCAAAGGTGGTGGCATTTATTCACTGGCCCATAGCTAATTTTACATGGAATGCAAAAATGTTAGTTTAAGTTTAATTTACCACCCTATTTAAATATTTCCAATGTAGCGCTCAAACTACAGAGCTCTCCTCTGTCGATTTTAATTTTAAAGTAAGTTAGCAAAGGCTTCCTTCTTAATCCCCCAGAGACTACCTACATAGTGACACAAACGCCAAATTTATGACAGCAACATAAATGCTCTTAAGTAATATGCAACATTAAGTGAAATCGTTTCCTGGAAAGATATTAGAGGTATCTATATTTTATTTGCCATCTTAAACATATCTGGGTCTTTATGACCTTATTTTTAAAATGTATTTCCTTTTTATATTTCCTGGTGCAAATGGACTGCATAAATAAGCAATGTGCTATGAGGCTTCAGACTAGCCGATAAACCCTTTCAATTTTCATGCCAGCTTCTTCTTTTGTAATTCAAATCTGGCTGAAAACTGGCAGCTCTGAAAACTGAAACAAGCGCTGCCACAAATACCTTGTAATGCTATCGACCTTGTCTGCCCATGCAGTGAGAAAGGGGGATGCGTATGTGTCTGCAGTCATCCAGATAACACAACTCATTTTTTTGGGGGGATAACAGAAACCAGCCCCGGACTGTGCACCCAAAGCAGTCATTACCAGGCAAGCCGGAGAATAAGTCTCTTCAAAATACACAGTGCATTTAAAAACCATATACAAGGCTCAGCCACTGCTTTCATTACCAATTTTAATTTAGCTCCTTCAGTTTGCCAGCCAGATAAACTCTTTAGTGCTGTTTTTTAATCTATTTGCCACATTTTATGTTTAAGATTATAGTAATATGGGACAGGAGAAGGAATCACTTTTAGGGGAAATAAAGAAATAGATCCGTTTATCAGCGCCCATCAGAAAGTTCATTAATCAGCCAGGCTTTGTGCCCTCTAAATTGAAAGGTTAAATAATCCTCTCAGGAATATTTCTCGGCCCCTCCGCCAATTGTCCAGAGAGGAGCTGCCATTCACAGCACTCGGGATCGGTGACAGGGTATTTTACCACTGTTTGGACCTCAAACAATGATGGACAAATGGCCTGGTTTACAAAGAAACCTTTTAGTACATGGATAGAAAAGGACCACAAGCTTTGAAGCCTGTGGAGGGATGAGGAGGGCGTGGAGAAAGACATGGGGGGAGGGGATGAGAAAGGAGGAAAGCACACACAAACACATGTGTGTATATGAGTGTGTAAATCCATGTATATTTTATCTTGATTTTTATTAGTGACTAAAACATATCTTAATGTATATTAAAGATACATGAAAAGATATACACATAAACCATGTATTCAAATACATGTATACATTTTGTATCAAACTGAATACAAACCTATTAGAACTACTTGTAAAATCAGAAGATCAATGTAATGAAGCAAACCTTGAGGTTTTCATTTTTCCTGTTATTCTAAATGACTCACAGCCTTTCTTTTCTCAAAGTTCACTTACTCTGTTGAAATATTCTTGAATCGAAGACACAAAAGCCAGAAATAATATAGCTACAATAACCCACTCAAAAGGCAGGAGGGATTGTGTTCAAATATGGTCCATTTTGTCTGTTATTCTCAGAATAATAAACAAATGTAAAATAAAAATGTTAACTGAAGGGATGCAAATCATATACTTTTAAGACAATATTGAAATTCTTTACTCCCTTATTTGCTGCAATTTCAACACAGCTAAAAGAATCCAGAAAACATTTTTTGATGGCCTAATAGTGCACCTTCCTAGGAATTTTGCTGGGTTTTGGCTTTAGTAACGTGTAGACATCCATGCACCATTAAATATAAGAATGAAAAGGTTTTATTTGAAGTAGAATAACTTGAGAAGTTATTTTCTTATTTGTAAACAGATTAAAATGATTTATTATATATATACCCTGTTCTAGGTAGGAAGTTTCATTTGTAATTTTTTTTTGGTGGGAGGATTAAGATGAGAACATTTTCCTCAACATATATGCAGGAAGCAAAGATTTATATGATTCTATTTGCTTGTAAGTGACTATCATTTCCAAATGAAATACAAAATATGCTATTCACTCATATTCCATCCCTCCCATATTATTCTAGCATATTTTAAAAATAGTACATATTTTATGTGACATTTCCATTTAAAAAGGAATTGGTCATAAAGAGTTCTTATTATGTTAATGGATAAAATGATTAGTCCTTATATGGTTCATAAGAGAAATAAAGAAAAAAATTCAATTCTTTTGCACTGGCAAAACTAAACCTGAACTTCACAGAAAGCCAAGTCTATTTTTTCAAAATAACTTTCAGAAATCTCAGTGCCAAGTTAATTGTCTTTCCTCCTCTCCAATAGAATGTAAGCTCCATGAGGGCAAGGATTGTTTCTTTCCTGTCTTTGTATCTCAAGACGCTGCACAGTAAGCTCTTAATCTGTTGTTCCCTTATCCTAATGAGATGAATTCTTCCCAAACTCCAAGCTTGCATTATTCCCACTAAGTGCCTCCTTGGTTTCCATGCAGGTGCTGCTGATCAGGACTGAAAGAAACGATCACTCTATGCGGTTAGGTTCCACTACAAATACATGCTAGTCAATCAAGTCAACAAGCATTTATTAAGTACTTATTATGTACCAGTCACCATGCTCAGAGCTGGGTATATAAAGAAAGGCAAAAATAGGCTCTGCTCTCAGGGAGTTCACAATCTAAGTGTGGACACAACACGCAAACAATTACACACAAACAAAATATATACAGGATAACTTGGAGATAATCTCAAAGGGGAGCTGCTATAATTAGGAGGGACAAGGAAGGGATTCTTGCAAAAGGTGGGACTTTAGTTATAAAAGAAGAAAGGCCTGGGAGATAGTCATTGAAATTGCATGGAGTTAGGAGATGTAGCGGGACAGCAAAGAGGCCAGTGCCACTGGATCGTAGAGTACAAAGAAGGGGGGTAAAACATGAGATGACTGAAAAGTCAGGAAGGGGCCAGGTCATGAAAGACATTAAAAGTCAAACACAATATTTTATATTTGATCCTAGAGGCAACAGTGAGCCACTGGAATTTATTAAATAGTGGCGTGACATGGTCAGACCTCCACTTTAGGAAGATCATTTCTACAGATGAGGGGAAGAATTCTAATCTCTACTGGTCCCTCATTGCAGCAAGGACATCCTCCCAACTGATTTCCTATCCAAACCATTTTTTTTCCTGTCCTCAAGTTTCCTCTCACTATTTTCTCAGCTGAAGACCTCTACTCCTATTTTACCAAAAAGACTGAGATCAGTCATCAAGAACTGCTGGTTCTCTGCCTCATCTCATATCACCCAGCCACTTTTTCTTCTTTCAATTTAGTCTCCAATGAGAGAGGCCTGCTGCTTGCCAAGGTCAACAACTCTACAGGCCCCCAAGACCTCACCCACCCTGTGCTCTTCAGCAGACTGCGCTCATCATCTTCACCTCTCTGATTTTCAGGCTGTCCCTATCAGTTCCTTCCTTACTGCTTCAAGTCTCTTTTAGCCTTAAAAAACAGAAACAAAAACAAAACCCACAACTCATTAGGTCCCACCAACCTTGCTACCTGTCACCCTGCATTTCTCTTTTCCTTCTCAGCTACATTCCTCAAAAAGATTGCTAGCTGCATGGTGGAGTGCATAGGATGGAATCAGGAAGACCTGAGTTCAAATCCAGTCCTAGACACTTAGTAGCTGTAGGCCAGTCATCTAACCTCTACTCCCATTTCCTCAACTGTAAAATGAGAATTTCTAATAGGGTTTACCTCCCAGGGTTGTTGTGAGGGTCAGCTGAGATGACATTTGTAGAGTGCTTAGCCCAGGGCCTGGGCCCACACCCAGGTGCATAACTAATGCTTGTTCCCTTTTCTTCCTCTATTCACTTCTTTTGCTCCCTTTTTTTTTTGTTTTTTTTTGCTTTTTGGAGGGCAATTGGGGTTAAGTGACTTGCCCAAGGTCACATGGCTAGATTTTTGTATTAAGTGTCTGAGGCCGGATTTGAACTCAGGTCCTCCTGACTCCAGGGCCGGTGCTCTACTCACTGCGCCACTTAGCCGCCCCTTTTGCTCCCTTCTAAACTCTCTGAAATCTGAATTTTGACCTCACTGTTTACATGAAATGGCTCTCACAAAGTTACCAATACTATCTGACTTGCCTTTTCTCTAATGGCCTTTTCTCACTCTGCATCCTTCCCAGCCTCTTTCTTTATAGCTCGGTTTTTGTGACTCTGCTTTCACTTGGTTCTCTCACTGTTTTCCTTGGGTCCTTTGCAGGTTCTTTCCAATGCCTTTGGATGCCCCCAAACCTGTGTTTTAGGCCCTCTTTTCTTTTCTTGATGTTGATTCTGTAATCTCCTCAGCTCCCATGGGTTCAGAAATCATCTCTATGTGGATGATTCCCAGACATGTTTAATCAACCCTAATTCCTAACCTCATGTACAGTTACATACTGCAGACTTTAATATCTCAAAATTCAGTATGTCCAAAACAGACCTCCTTTCTCCCTCCCTACCCCTTCTTCTAAACTGCAGCAGTGCCCCCATTCTTCCACTTACAGAGGTGTACAAACTCGTCACCATCAACTCCTTACTTACCTGACACTTCCAAATCAGTTGCTGTATCTTGTATTTTCTTCTTTCATAACATCTCTTATGTCTCCCTTTTTCCATGATACAACCACCACCCTAGTTGAGGCTCTTACGACCTCCTGCCTTCTAATTGTGCCTGCTGCCTAAAGTCTCTCCCAATTTGGCTACCAAAGTGATTTTCCTAAAATGTAAGTCTGACCATCTCCCTCTCCCTACTCAGCAAACTTCAACAGCTCCACATTGCCTCTAAGATACAATATAAATTCCTGTTTGAGATTTATATCTCTCTACAACCTGGCCCTATTCCTGTTCCTACGTTTTCAATCTTCTAACTCATGACTCCCCTCCATGTACTCATTGATCTAGCATATACCATTGTTCTGCATATACCATTCCCGTCCATTTTCTATCTTTGTGGCCTTGCACTCTCCCTAATGAGCACGGCCTTTGGGCATCCCTGGCATCTTCTAAGATTCAGTTCTTAAAAGGGTACTTCTTGAAGGGGTCCTTTCCTGGCCCTCCTGTTTTCTAATGTTTTTCTCTAAATATGGCCATCTTTTATCTGTTCTCTATGTATCTTATATCTACTGATTTAGTAAGTCAGTCAAGAATAAATATTAAGTGACTACTACATGTCAGGTACCATGTTAAGTTGTAAAGATACAGAGAACCAAAAGTTCTCAAGTAGCTCACAGTATAATGAGGGAAACAGCATGCAGACAAGTACATATAAACAGGATATATACAGGGGACAGTCTCAGAGGGAAGACACTAAGATTATGCACACACTGTTTCCTTCATTAGAATGCTTTTTACAGATAGGGGCTGTTTTTTCTTAAAACAGCGTCTGGCACACAGTTACCTAATAAACCATTTAGGAAATGCTAAATACCTATAAAACAATTCTACAACATCAAATTTGCAATGCAGTAAAAATTTTTATAAGCACTTCTAGAAATGGAAGAGAAATATTGCCAATACATCAAAAGTTAAAACTGAGGCAAATAATTTTAACAAAGAAAATGATCATTGTATGTGAATATCGACTTAAAAAAATAATATTGCAGACCCTTGAATGCAATGGTCAGTATGGCTTTTCCTCATCCAAACTAATAATAGAATCCCTCCTCATTTTAAGCTTGTGCATCATTCAAAGGAACATCTCTAAAGTGTCCATGAGTTGATTACAAGTCAGCGATATACCTTTAAAAGAAGTGTTAAGTACTAGAGAAAGCTAAAGCTAGGAATTCAGTCTGATGCTAAGGGCTAATTCTGAAACAACATCTCCCCTTACTCAGGACTTGTGAGGGGAAGAGGGAGATGAGATGGAGTATTAACAGTGGGAAATTTCTATATTAATAGATCCAGGTTAAAAGTATAAATTATGATAATTTAAATAAAAGGTTCTAATGCATAAACAATGAAGGAATATCATATAATGATTTGGAATACAATTTATCCAATGGAAAATTTTTGTGGAATGAATCACGTGTCAGAAAAACAAAATAAAACCTTTTAAAGTCACATAAAATGTTTATATATGTATATACATACATAAATACATACATACATACATATATATATATATATATATATATATATATATATATATATATAAGAATAGGGACTGGATCTGTGATTGTGTTGATACATGGATCTCCTGGATGAGAAAATTTTCCTTGATAATGCAGAACGTCAACATCTCTACACTGATAGTCCCTGTAAATTCCCTGTACAGAGAAATTAAATGTCTTCCTTGGGGAAAAATTAAATAAACAGAAACATAAATATTAAATATAAATGTCTTCCTTGGGGTCACTGAGCCAGTGTATGTTAGCAACAAGACTGGAATACATATCTTCCAGACTCCAAGGCTAGTGTTCTATGACGTGATGTTGCCTCTCACACTTTTATAAAACATACTGAAAGGTACATATATACACACACACACACATATCATTGATAAAGGAAAATTAAAATTTTGCCAACATGATCCAATATCATCTAGGAGATGTGTACATTGAGGATTATTTTTTTCCAAAGAGTAATCCAAAGGATTATACTTAGTTCTAGGGACTAAATTTATATTTTTGTTATGTGGCTTGCTGGTAAAGTTGAGCATTAGTTTACAATTTTGATATGCATTCACTAAGTGTCTACTAAGTACATGACTCTGTATTTGGTGCTAGGGATACAAAGACAAAAATAAAAAATAGAACCTGACACTAAGAATGAAGATGGGGACAGGTAGGTGGTGCAGGGAACAGAGCACCGGCCCCTGGAGTCAGGACCTGAGTTCAAATCCGACCTCTGACATTTAACACTTACTAGCTAGGTGACATTGGGCGAATCACTTAACTCTAACTGCCCTGCCTTCCCCCCAGGAAAAAGAAAGAATGAAGGTGAAAGCATGATTTAAATCTTCTTATGACTTTGGATTAGAAGTAATGTTTTTAAACTTGGTCATATATCATGTAATATTTATCAAAGCGTAGTTCCCCTGCCTAGGAAAAAGCACTTGTAGAGCAAACATTACTTTCCTGCACCTTAAATAGCTGTGTGTGTGTCTTTGTGTCTAGTTGTCTCTTATTATTATCAATGCTACTGGAAAGGGAATGACAAACTACTCCATATCCTGTGCCTTTACTGACAATCTCTGTGACTACCTAGACCAAAGCTTGCTTCCCTGGCAGGACCTGGTGCATAGTAGGCACTTTATAAATGGATGCTTACTGACAGAGACTGTGGAACACACATGCACATGAGGTATTAAATGACATTTCTGTTTTGAAATTTTCAATCTGGTTTTGTCAACAATCCATTTGTTTTTAATATTCCCCTTCTCAGTATTTTTTTCCCCCTTTATACCTAGGATCAGGGGATTTAGAGTCTGAAGGGACCTTTAAAGATCATCTCACACAGACTTTTTTCCCCCGAAAACTTTTTAATGCGCTTATTGTATAATATTATGTTTTGTTGCAAAGGCAGAGATCTTAGGTAAACTTTGTGTCTTTCCTAGTGTCTAGCACAATGCTCTATACATAAGAAGGGTTTAATCGATGTTATCTGTTGATCACGTTGTCTAACCCTAATTACACATGTGGGAAAATACAGGGTCCTGGGACTGGAAATTATTTGCTCATGCTTATATAAGCACAGTAAGCAGCAAGGTAGGCTCTGAACCTAAGTCTTCTGAGTCCTGTCTTCCTGCTTCTTTCTGCCATACCATAAAATGCTTAAAGTTTATCTCTGTAGCTTATTTATTGCTCTAAAAGAACATGTAAGAATTTGAAAACTTTTATTAAGTACTCAGGACAACAGGTACTTTTAGTGAATCATAATATGCAAATTATAAATAAGATTGCTTATCATATTTAAAGGTTATAGTTGAAAATATCTATAAGTATTTCAGTGACTTTCAAATATTTAAGAGATCTTTTAGCTACATGTATGTGCATATATCTGAATATGAAATTTAATGCATACAATTTAACATGCCAATAATTCATTTTTTGGTGTGATTTCATTGGTACAGGTAATTCCCAATGAGGAAAGTCTCATCAATGGAGATAAAGTGTTCCTCAATTTGTACACTTAAGGAGCTGTCCAGATGTGCTGAGGTAAAGTGATTTGGCCAGAGTCACAGACAGCATGTAGTATATGGTGTTGGCATTAAGGCTGGCTTTCAAGCCATCAATCATGCAGATATCTCCAAAATGATAAATACAGCTATTAAAATCCAGAACAGTTCTGTACTATTGTGCTATTCTGTGCTCCACCACATCTGCTTCTATCGCTACACTCACCAGATCCCAATCACTGAAATAGTTCATAAAGGAGGGCACTTAAAATGATCACCTACTGAACGTATGCTGAAATGGCTTAAAATTACTGTACACATTATACAGATACAAATGATAGGTCAAAGAGTTGATACAAGCAAGAACTCAAGATTCAAATTTTAAAGAAATAGAATAATTCATAATTCCTAAACTGGCATATACCTTGAAAAAAATCTAATTTTAAAATATTACTCATGATCTAGGTGTGATACATTCAAATTCTTGTCATAACAATGGCACTGTTTTTTTTTTGGGGGGGGTTGGCATAATAGCACAATGGTACACCATTTGATACTTAAACCATTTTTCTTAGGATTGTAATTTTAAAAAAATGTATGTAGTAGTTTTCCCCTCCTACCAAAAAAAAAAGTTGATGGAGAGATAAAATACTTCTAAATGGCACCATCTCTACCTTGCCCCTCTCCTTCCCCCCCAGATGGTAGAGGAAGCTTCCTCACCCTGGGGTTTACTATATCAATGGAAACACAGATCTACAGCCTACCCCAATACAGAAAAAACACAATAGTTGATTTGAGAAGCAGCATAGCATAGCTAGTTGACAAAGGCTGATTTTGGAGTCAGAAAGATCTGAGTGCAAGTGCTGCCTCAAGACACCTATTAGCTTTGTGACCATGATCAATACCTTCGTCACTTACTCTCTCAATGTCCTTGGTATTTCTTCAGATCACTAATAGATGGAGTTATGCTGATCTGCATTGGTGGAAGGAGTTTCCATTCTGTGGAGCTCACCACAGTGACGAAATCATAGGCCCTGATAAAACTGATTTCAACCAAATATTGCCAGTGAGTAAACGAGTCTACAACTGTTAAATGAATTAATATTCATAATAATTCACTATAATCTCTGTTCTTAGCAACACATGTTAAGCACACTTGGGAGAAAAAAAATAATGAACTATTTATTGTACATGACAGTACTAAAATACTTTTAACAAATCCAACTAGCCTTCTCTACCTTTTCTTTTGCCTATTTATTATCCTAATGATACTTACTTGGAGATGAGAACAAAACTAATAGCAACATGCATATTTTGAAAAAACTTAAGCAGAAGTGAAACCTGAACCCAGTAATGTAAATTCTAAATATACTGGTCTTTTTTGTAGCAATTAAGCTGAAGGTATAAAGAAAACAGCTTTTTACCAAAAGGAAAGAAACACATGATAATTTTCCATTGTTTCTAAACTTCAGACTAAATGATTTTTTTCAATTTGACATTTTGTATTGGATCTGTGTGAAGTCATTGGTGTAGGGAACTCCCAGTGAGGAAATTACTTCTACCAAGGCAGATATTTGTTCTGTTGCTTAGAGCTTTAGAGAGTTGTCTCAGACCCTGAGATGTTACAATGACTTGGCCAGGGTCCGAGAGGCAATACCTGTCAGAGGTGGGATTTCAATCCAGGTTCATCCTGGCTCTGAGGCCAATTTTCTTTCCACTATGCTAGGCTGAATCTCAATTCAGAAAAGAATGAAAACAAAACTAATAGGATCACAGATTTAGAGCATGAAGGGACCCTTAAAGGTCACCTAGTTCAACCTCCCTATTTTACATTGAGCCCTAGAGAGTAATTTGCCTGTGGTTACACAAGTAATAAACAGCAAAGCTAGGATTTGAAACTGGGTCCTTTTATTCCAAATCCGGAGTTCCTTCTGCTGTTCTACAGCATGTTCTAAATTCACTGGTTATTGAGAATTTAGACATTTAGAAGATTGTAAAAGCATATTTTGGCTTAATTCTGACTGAAAGAACTTTGTTTCCTAGTTTCATCATTAGGTAGCAGAAATCTTTAAATTTAAAAGAGAATCAGACATTAGTTGCTTGTTAACAAGGCAGCAAAATACTAAAACCAAAGAAATTATGTTCAAATTCTGTTATGTTAGTTTCTCATTTAAATAAAAATGATTAGTGCAGTAAAATACTGAAAATAAACCAAGTCAGGAATCCTAGCCTTGGGAGATGCAGACAATTTGACTTTTCTCTGAAAGGAAGAGAAGTCTGTACTCAGTTGTATCCAAAATTTCTTTTTTCTTTTAAGTAAAATCAACAACATTCAAAGCCATTATACTCTTCTTTGTTTCTCCCTTTTACATAAAGATTTCATACAAACTGTAGGACCCTTAATCAACAACCCAGATTCTCTGGAACAATTATGAAAAATAACAATATGTAATTTACAACAACCACATTTTTGCAATTTTACAGAAACACTGAGAAACTGCTTGTTGATGCAGTGGTCTACTAGAATTAATAAATCTAGGAGAATCAATATTTTTGGAATACATTAGCTTTGGCACTTGTTTTCCAGTATCTTCCAAGGATATACTTGCAACAGATTTTTAAAAATATGTAGTAGTTGGTCTACATGTAAAGATGTAGAATTGATACGAATGGTTACATTATAACCAAAGTAATGACTCTCTGAAGGTTTTTATTTTATCAATGTAAATTTCGTTTCCTTTGCAAGTTTGAACTTTATAGTAGTAATTTTATAATTTGGTAAATTTTGGCTGTCTAAAAAAATTTTAAGTATATATTTTGCTATTTGAAAAACTGCTTTTAAGACATAATTATTAAAATATATTTATTATCCCTACGATCTCAAATATAATATTACAGAAAAATGATTTGTGTATAAAATTCTAATTTAGCTAGAATTCAAATAATCAAAAAGATAAAATCATCTAAACTTTTTTTTTAAGGTCTGTACAATGAAAATCACATTCAGAATGATAACCAAAGTACTATCAGATCCTACTATGTCTTATAAATCATGAAATAAACTATCACTGAGTGAAAGCTTTAAAAACTGAACATAGTTACAGAATTTGAAACTTATTCCTTCGGGTTTTAAAAATGACAACTTTTCTCTTTTACATGAAAATTAGTGATAAAAGGATGGGAAAATGTTTAATCACTTACTTATTTTTCAATAATTTAGAAATGGACTTATGGATTTAGAAATAAAAGCAAACTAGCAAACAAGTGTATTACATTTTAATTAGTAAAAGTATGAAGTTTATTTTTATTGATTTCCAATTCTTTGAAAAAAAGTAGTTATGTCACATATGACATAATGGCATATCTCCTCAAATTAGCCATTTGGGATCTAGGGATGTTTTATGTATTATTTTATGTTACTATACAGTATCCATTTTACAATTATTATGCTTTACCTAAATAACAGAACTCTTAGTTCCTCAGAAATTAGCAAAGTAATTTTTAAATATCAAAGCAAAGTTTCTAAACTATTAACTTCTATTAACTAGAATGTAAGCTCCTTGTTTCATTTATTGTACTTGTATCCCCAGTACCTAGTAAATGTTTTACAAATACTTATTGACTGATGGGAAAAAAATGTTTTTAAGGATATTTCAACTAAAAATACTCTAACTTTCCAAAACAGTTAAAATTTAAACTACCCTTCCACTTCCTAAAATAATATATGCTAAATCACTGAAAATACTTTTTGTAGTAGATACTGTGCTAGTAATCAAAGTCATAAATAAAGGCCTCTAAGGACCATGCAACAGAATATTTATTAGGTACCTGGTATATATCAAATTGGAAGAAATGTATTTTATATCATAAAAAGATTTGCTTTTAAAATGATTTATTACGATGCTCTATTTATTTTAAAATAACAATTATCTATTCTATCAACTGGTATCTGGATAAGTATTATTCATTGTACTTCAATCCAAAATCCTAGGACAAAGACTTTGATTTACCATACTCATATACCCACCAAACTGACCTCTATATCTATATAATTACATTTTTTTTTGTTTAAAACATTTAACATATTTCTAATTTCAAATTCTATACTCTTGAATATTCTGCTCTACCATATGGAACTGGGAAGCCTTAGTGGAACAACCTGCAAAGCAATGATGTGCACACACGACATTTATATTGCATAAAACTAAAAAAAAAAATCATTTTTAAATTGTGTCTTGAAAATAAGGAAAGAACATTGAGGAAATTCACTGAGATGGAATGGAACATTAATGTATACAAAATGTCATTACTGATAATTGTCATTCAGTGAGCTCAGGTAAGCCCACGGTAGTTACTAGTGAATAGTTACTAGTGAACTCTGACCTTACGTAAGTTTGCCCAATTTCTACCTCTCAGAGTAGGAAAAGCAAGAAAACAATTTTTATTCCCCCAAATATTTTTCAGCATAGCTTCCACATTAACTGCAAGGCTATTTGTTTTTGGCTAGTATGTCACCTAAACGGCCCAAATATTTTTTTAAAGAAAAGGTGAACTCTGAGCTTAATTATCATAAGGAAGTCATATTTGATAGAGCCGTAATTTTCTAAATTCTAGGGTGCTTACAAATTTTATTTACAAAAATAATATAAAAATGATGGTAAGTTTCACATTATTTTGATAGTAGCACACAAAAAATATAAAAGCAAAATTTAACACAGAACATGTATTTTCTTTTTCTACCTTTAATATATACATATTAAAACAGTCAACTCCTGGTTCACTTCTTTACATAAGCATATTAAAAATAAGATTAACTAACTGTCAAAAGCATGTCAAATTATAGTATCCACTAGCTAAGAATTCTGTTAGATGTAAAACTCTGCTGGTGGTCATTTTGCCTTAGGATTTTTCAATATAAATGAGGCTAGAAATGATAGGGGTTGGGGGAGGGGTCTTATTGCCTGAAAGAAGGTAAACAAAAAGATGAAGAATTAGTTATCTACAAGGTAAAAAAAATCTGCTTAAAAAAATCAATTGGAGTATAATCTCAAAAATATCAGAAATTAAAACACAAGTCTTGCCATTAAAGACTTTTTCCTAAATATTCCAAACCTATTTCATGGTAGAAGTCAAAACTGTTTTTGATTTAATTAAATTAGAATCTTGCTATTTTTATTTAATCCATGTAGACTCCAAACTAAGATGTGAATTCAATCAATGTACTGGTATATATAATTTCACAAGGTAAAATATATAAGAAGAAAAGTGAAGTCATAGTCAATGGAATATATTTACATAAATAGGGAATACCACCTAAATTTATAGGCATGTATCCCTCAGAAGAATTATGTTAGTATGTGTCCCATGAGGCTATTCACCTATAGATGATGTGTGGTTAAGATTGGTTAAAAAACTGTTCAATCCATACTTGAGTAGACATATCCCATTTGTCTCATTAAATGGATGAAATAATGAATTTACTCAGTGTATTTGCCAATTTCAGGACAATGTGTTTTAAGGAATACCTGATTTAGTACCATTAAATAATTCTACTTACAGCAAAAGAATATGCCCAGTTCTTCTTTCTACTTATATGTTTAGGGATTCATTGCTCTTTTGAAGTATCAGATTTTGAAGAAATTAGATCTGGTGCTTCATAAACAGGGCTTGTTGACTATCAGTTTGTATTACCACTGTCTATTATTTGTGGAAATCAAATGTATCTTAAAAGACTTCATTGAAAGAATTTTTTTAAGTTCCCCAAATGGATCATCAAACAATTCCATTTTCTAACAAAGTATAAAAAATAACTAACCCTATAAAATTCTACCTTTATCTATGAATGGAATGTTAATAGTCAAAGACTTCTGGATTTAACCTACAGCAATAAGAATCTGATTCCTTAGTCTGAACATCTGATTTACAAATTAAATTCCAATATTCTGTTTTGTACTTGCTTTTATCATTCCAAGAGACTTCCAATGATGGATGCTCAGAGGAGAAAAACTAATGTAAGTCTTAGGTTTTGAATGTTCCATAGTTCTTAATAGACTGGATCACATGAAAGTCTACTAGCAATTGCAACATAAGCTATATATTTTTTTGTCATTGTTCCTGCTGCTGTTATATTAAAGTGTGAGAACTACTAGGAGTCAATAGGTGGCAGTCCATCTCCTAGAAAGGAGACTGATGATGAATAAAATCACCATGCATTCTGATTCTATTTCCAAAAGGCATCCATACTGTTTAATTACACACTTTTTAATATCATGCTGTTATAATGCTAAGGCATATTTTATATGCACCTTCAGTAAATGTTTTAGATACACAAACATAAAAGCATTATAAAATAACAACATACTGGATGTCTGTCCTCGTACTTGTACACTAACATAGTTATCCACTTCATAGCATGTTTTATAGAGTAACTTGAAAACTATGATGTCCAATTCAATAATCTTTTGGGGAAAAACTACCTATATTCTAGTCTAGGGTGAATTATTTTTAAGGCTATATTTTTGTACTATCTATAGTTCATGATGAAATTCTGGAAGCAAACTCATTTTCTTTCCCTTTTGTTTTTCTCCCTATCAAGAAACTATTCATTTTAAAGTCTGCATTTCTGGCAACCTGTGAAGGTTGAATTCTGAAAGGTTAAACCTATGAAACCTTTAAATACTTTTTTCATCCAGTGGAAAGTAACTTGTATGTATTTTCATTCACAAATATCATTAGGAAAAAAACAGGGAGGGAGCATAAAAAGTAGAATGTTTTTAAGGTATTATATAACAAAAATACTGATGAAATTAGTTTTGCTGTAAGTAAATCTGAGATCTTAAAATATGCAAAACATGATCATATTTAAATTAAATACAGGTTGCAAAACTGCCACCCTGGAGCACAATATGTCCATGGAGAGAGCAAAGGCATCATCAAAAATTCTTTAGGGACTTCGTGTAAAGTAGCTATAGTTATAGCTCCAATGGAGAGTTACTGGAGTATAGGTGCTACTGTAACATACGTAAGGTATAAACTTCATGTGATTAAATATGAAATTTATATTCACAACATTTGTATGATACTATCTTGATGGAAACGTTCACATTTAATTAAAAAACCCTTAAAACTGTAATCATTTCATTTGATAATCTGATTTGATTAATTTGATAATTTTCAAAGTTTCTTTTAAATCTTTTAAAAGCAGACAGTCGTCTTGGTAATGAAGATCATTTACACTACAAATGATTAAGATATGTGGTTGCTATTTTATTAGGGAATTGCCATGGACCTAGGAAAAAACCTCAACAGTAAAGTACATAAATACTGAGACACCCCATAAATAAACAAAGCACCTAAGCAGAGTAGCTAGGGAGGCGTATCTAAACGTTTCTTGACACCTCTCTTCTGGAATGAAGAATGATAAAGGAATTATTGCTTTCCATTGAGTGTCTTTAAAGAAATAAAGCAAATACAACAAAAGAAAGTGAAAGTACATGATCCATCCATTGCTTTTTTTTTCCTTACTAACTTTTCATCTCTTAACTTAAAATGCAAAGAACAAGTACAAACTGAACCGGAACTTTCCAAGTCCACTTGTTTGCTGGCTTGCTTTCCCGCCCCCCCCCGCCCAAATTTCTAAGAGTATTAAGAAACAGAACAATGTACAGACACATGTCTCTCTTCCTATTTTACTACTAGCTTTCATGTGAAAGTTGTCAAATATTTAAAAGCCCAAGGAATAAGTTTTAATTAAATTATACAATTATAGCCGTTTTCCAAAAACTTACACTGTGGGCCAAAGAGTTAAGATACTATAGGAAATGATGGGAAAGTGTTAATGAATTAGTGAAAACATAATTTAAGCTAAATATTAAAAGTGAATTGACTTCACAATCCTCAATTATTATCCAATTAAAATTTGCAGCAAACTTTGATAAACCAAGCATGTGCTTTATACTTCTACTTAGCCTCAAATAATGATAAAAAGGAGAAACTGAATGGCCTAGATGGTAGCAAGTAGAAATATTTACACCTTGAATGACTTCAGAGTGGCTGGAAGATAAAGAAGTTAAAATATTCTTCATGAAAGATGTATAGAACTTGTCTAAGCTTAATGTTAAAATTCATATTTTCAAACTTTAATGAAACTGAAGAAATTATATTGAAGGCATAGTATGTGTAATGCAGATAACACAACTCTGAACTTTTTATTTTCAATGACTGAGTTGCTACCTAATTCACTTAGGGTTCTCAACATAAAAAAAAAAATTTTTAACATTATAACAAAGGTAGATTGGAAGACAGTGGCAATGTGATGTAATCATTAAATGATGCCAGTAATAAAAAAAAATCAGAACCTTTGAAGAATAGGAAGAGGAAACATGGGAGTGGGGGGGGGGAGAGGAGAGCTGAGAAAAAAAAGAGTGCCTTATTGCTTCCTCTAGTAACAAAAACTCTTCAGATGTTTATTATCTTCCTGCAGAAGATGCTTGTCTATATTTTATGGTCAGCAGTTCACAGAAGAGTAAATAGGCTGGGTGTAGGAGAAAATAAAAAAGGTGTTTCTACTTACCGTTAGGTGATACTGCCTCCATATTTCTGGGCAAGTCTGGAAAATAAAAATATTGATCAGCTGGGAGCATGAAACAAGGTGCTTTACAGCCTGTTGGTTTTGGCATAACACAGTATCCACTGGTGTCGGTCACAGCAAAATAAGAAGCTTAGCTGAAAGGGTCTGCATTTCAGCTTCAAAAACCTGGCTAGACAGTTTAATTGAATTTTACACTGGTTTAACACACTCCCTGCCATTGTCAGAAAGCCAGGAACAAAGTTTTCTCTTTCTCTCTCTCTCTTTTTTGCTTAGAAGTTTTGGGGACTGAGATGCGATTAAGAGCCATAACTATAGTTAAACTGATAAATACACAGCTGTGGTTAAAAAAAAAAATCAATAACCCTCTCTGCACATACCTTTTCAACTTGGGCCTTAGTAAATAATTTACAAGCTACTACTTTTAAAAACACTTCAGTGCGGGCTGATGATATGTTTCACTTAATTACCACAAGCCATAATTAACAACTCTCAAGGGCAAAAAGTATTTTTTTTAAATAAAGAAAACAAATCTATACTTTGGTTAACTTTTTGTCCTTTTAATCTCAGCAACTGCAAAATTAGTACTAAAGTAGTTAAAATAAACAGAAAAATAGTTAAGAAAAAAACAGGAAAAGCCCTTTTCTAATGCACATATACATAAGCCCTTTCTTCCCCTACTCTAAACTCTATCCATCTGTGACTCAGTGGGAATTAGATACTTGTGTTAAGGATATAGTTTTAAAAAAACAACAGATTATTATTTTAACAAATCATTACTATTTCAACATCTTTCCAGAAAAAAGGAGTATTGTGGCTCATTATAACAAAATTATTTAAGTCTTTTAAATTTCAATATTCTTTACAGAAAGAGACCAATAGTTAAGAAAAAGAAACATGCCACTGAATTTTGTAACTATGAATTCTTAAAGTGATTCTTAAACCAGTTCATATTTAATTTTTAAAAATTTTCTTTCAGATTAAAGAATCATATTCCTTGTTTCAAACATGTTGGAAATGATCTACTGAATGAGTTACAATTATTTTTTAGTATATGAGTACGGAAGTTAAATGACTGTCATTATTTTAAAGTGTCTACAGATCTTGAAACATAGCATAAAATAATGCTTTTGAATGACAAAATCCGTATTACACATACCATATCCAATCAGAGAAGAATGAAAGTTTTCTCTAGCTATATAGTAACCCGAATTCTGTGGGCATTTAAAGTTTAAGGCACTTTTCTGTAGTAAGGTGTGGCAAGGTTAGTTTGTTTGATGGATCACCTCTTTAATGTCCTATTATGAATGTTAAAATGACTGATTTGTATGTGTGTCTAAGTGTGTGTCCACACTTAAAAACATACACACACACACACACACACACACACACACACACACAATGTGTACTGACTTCCTGAACAGAACACTAATTGAGTTGAAAAACTGTTTAAAAACATATGATGGTGCTTTTGGAAAGCAAAGAACTCTTCTGTTCCTTAGTAAAAATGATAGTTACAAACTAGCATGTTTGTATATAAAAAGTCCTTAGCAATGGGATGTTAAAACTTCCATTTTGTAAGTGACATTATTCACACATATATGTTTCTAATACACGACACCATAAAATGTGAACTTCTTCCAAAGCAGAATAAGGTTTTACTGTATGTATTCTTTGAGGTGGATTATCACAGAGATAACCAATAGCTATTTATACATTAGTTATGGGTAGTTTTTGATTACCACAGTGTCCCCAGAATAATACGGTTGAAAAATTGCAATCACTGGGTTGTCATACACTGGCAGAATGATACTCTGCCGTGTGACCTTTACTTGTGCTGAAGCAATTTAATAATAAAAGCGAATTACTTGGTTTTTTGAACAATCACTTGATTGCTTTGGACATGAAGACACCATTTGATGCAGAAATCTATTGGTGAGAAACGCAAAACTTCCATTTGCATCCAGCAAGAGAAAGGTTACTCCATCTTAAAGCCCATAACACAATCTTTTCAGGAAGCTATATTCTTCCTCAAAAAAAAAAAATCCACTTGCAGTTTAATTTTAAGTCTAAGAAAGGGTAAGCTATAAAATAAAGTTAAATTTTTCTATGCTTATGGCAAAGATGAAATATCTTTTTTAAGTGGTCACCAATGCAATATATAAAATACATGACACTAATGAATGTTATAATCATATATAAGATATATAATAAAATCAACTCTAGTTTTCATTTTGGCATCTGATTATTTCTACTACTCTTCAGCTGATGCATACTTTTTTCTTCATTAAATAACTGTGTATTGTGTAGTTACATGTCTAAGATTAAGCTGAAGAGTTATTACTGTATACAAAATTACTTAGCTGAAGTAATTTACTATGGAGGAGTCTAATTAAATACAGCAACTGAACCCTTGATTTAATTTAAATACTGAACAATATGAATAGTCCTTTATGTTATATCTCTTGGTTCACAATAAATACTATGAACTAGAGTAAAAAAATAAAACTGTGCTGATTGGCTGTCTGTCCCAGTGAGCTAGCTCACCTAACCTGGCATTTAGAAAGATGATCCATCACCAAATGTGCCCGACCATAAAAACAGCCCTTCTACTTAACTTGTAATGAACAGTATTCACATAAAGAATACTTCTAAATCTATTTCAATGATCTAATTTCTCATTTGCCAACTCTGATTGAACTATTCTTCCCCATGAATATACTTTTAAAAATAACACACATATTAACAATTGGATATTCTTATTAATAAAATGCAGATAGGAATCAACTAAGTTTGCCACACCAGATGAACTGAGAGTATAGACTGTGCATTTTGACCCATATTGCATTTTATCAGGTGCTAATTATTGTTTTATGAGAACACCAGCTTAGTGCATCTGTTGTTTAATTCCCACTTCCCTATTCTCAAATGTGAACATCAAAGAAAATAAAACACTCAATCTTAAACAGCCCCTGACAGCAGACCAAGACTCAAGTGCTCAATAGACAAGGCCCTTGCCACCAGTTCTCATATTTCCACAACAATGAACAAACACAAAAACAGCACTAAGCGGCCTTTCCTCCTTTTGAGCTCCCCTTGGCCAGTTGTCTGCCTTGTACTAGAGAGAACCCTTGAACACAACCCTGCTGGGAACACAACACAGGAGAAAGGATTAGCCTTACTAACATGCTAGCATTTGCAAAAGTGAAGGAAAAAAACCCCAGTACTGTATTTGGTATATGAATAACCAAAATGTATGAGCTGACAAGAGACCAGGACAGGCCTATGGCTCCCTGGGAGAAAATGTAGCTGTGATGAGTGACAGGGCTTTCAGGAAATATGTTCACAATCACAGACAGTGAAGGCCATGACCTAGATCGTTTAAGAGCTTGTCTTGTCAAATTATCAAAAGCTTCTTCCTCTCTGAATAAAGAGTGACATAAGTGAGTGTCAGAAAGCTGCAGGCTGACAAGCCAAGCATACAATAACAGAATGCACGTCACATACATGCCGAACACCGCCACTGCTAGCGGCAAATCTTAATGAGAGCGGGGTTGGCCCAAGAGACTTGGGTCCCTGCTGGCACAGCTACTCATCTCACAAAAATCCTTCAGCTCCAAGTCAGTTATGGTCTGACACGACAACTACAATTACTAAACACAACTTTTTAACAGAATCCTCTGGTGCTTTGTCAAAGACTCTGCTGTTAGGAGCTGGCCCACTCAAGTCACAGTAGCACAACAAAAGATTTAATAAAACAAGCAATATTCATTGGCTTTGGATAACATAGAAGGAAAATAATATAAAACCAGAAGAAAGAGAATAATTAGTCAAACATATTTGAATGAATGGACACAATAGAGCAAAATATTCCTTTCCCCCTGCCCTATCACTGCCACCTTAACTACCTCATACTCAGGGACACAAAAATTATTCAGATGTTTTCATTAATAGGATTGAAAAGATTCTTGTACATTCAAAACTCTTTGTAAGAGAACTTTTGATAATCACAGCAGCTCAGTCACTAAGTTGTCCAAGTAGTTTAGCAAATATTATATAAAAATGCATGAACTATTATTTCCTTTAAGATAAAATTGGCACAGCCTTTATCTAGCTCACACACAGGCATAAAACAAAATTTTTAACATCAAGATAATACTGAAAAGACTCTATTTACATCATGAACTGGAACACTACAAATTAAGGTAGATTCACTGACAAAATCCTCAAGAAACTATCATTAGAATTCAGCATGCTGTTGTATTCAATGTTTATTCTTTTCCATTCTGACCACTTGTGGCCATTTGCAGCAAAAAGGAAGAGGAAAAAAAGTATCAAGAGATATTTCATTTCATGATGAATCTTCATATTGAGGTTAATGCACGGCCAGTATGGAAAGAATGTTTGTTTTGCAATGATCTTTAATCTCCAAATTCCCACCCAAAGGAAAATTGTCCCCAAGCGGAATCATTTAAGTGGTTAAGGAAAATTTTAAATACATCATCATACCACACAGAAATTTAAATGGGAGGCTCCAAGCACTATCTCTTAGTATCTTTAAAATTATAGGTCAGGAAATTAACAGTCTTTTTGGTGACTACTTGACTACGCATATGATTTGTGACTTAAATGATTTTTATTAACAAGATGTGGCTCTTGCTAAGATTCTGATAAATCTACTGGCTGTGGGGCCAGAGTAGATAAAGGCCATGTCAGGAAAACCAATATGTATTATTACATTTCATACCAACTCAGAAGCTCATCATGAGAATATTAGCACTGTTAAGATACTTGAAATGAATGGGTACTCATTCAGTAAGCTCTGTATAAGTGCCAAGACATGGTCAAACTGGGGAGTTGGAGGTACTGACATATACTCATTACAGTGATAATATTCAAATGGAGAGTGGTCTTCTTTCTTATAGAATTAATGCTACATTCAACTGAGATCCACTCAAGTTTTCTAACATCAAAAATATAAACAAAATAGGATTTGACCAAAAAAGCCTAATCTTTTTACTATGAAACTTTGTAATAAAACACCATGATTGTAACTGGATGACCCAAAGCTTCTTTTTCCCTTTAAATATAAAGGTTATTTGAAATCAATTTTACTTGGAGAAGATTTGGCTGTTTTAATTAATATGGAATCCGGGAAGGGAAAACACCCTGAGATCACAAAAATGGAACATTTCCCTAAAAAGATATGGTAGGTTTAGGTCCATACGAATTAGAAGTTCATTGGATTTGGAGTTGAAAGTCTCTTCAAGATTTGTTCAACTTTCCTTCTTACTTCCTAGTACAAATGCTAATTTTATTGGTTTGTAAACAAGCAAAATAGAGGCTGAAGAAAGAGATGAAGTGAGTTAACTTGAAAACAGCAAGGATAGAAGTCTCAAGTTTGAATGATCATGTTACCTAAACTTTTCTCATAACCATTCAAAACCCAAGTTTCTGAAGTCTAATTGAAAGTCTGCCATTATTTTACATCAGAAACAATCCCAGAAGCCTGGGTCAAGAAAGAGATGATCTGGAGAGGCTGCACCCTGCCCCATCCTAAGGTGGAGCTGATTTGGGAGCAGACAGATACGTGAAGACTCAATCAAGGTGTAAACTTGTCCAGTCTTCATCTCAAGCACCTCAGTATACCTAAACTGACTTTCTCACTTTTCAGTTTCAGAGAAGTTTCTCTCTTCTTCAAAAAGGTACTTCTAGCCTCCTCCTACCTGCATTCCAAATCCTCTCACATTAATCCTCCTATATTCTTTACTCACAACTATTTTTTTCTTTCCACAAAATCATCACAGAACAGGAGGGCCCTTCTGTCCAAACCACCCACCAGAACACTGACAAGGAGTCATCCTGTATGCTTAAAGACCTCCAAGGAAGAGGAACTCAATAGCTCTTGAAGAAATTCATGACACCTTTAGACAGCACTTTTCTCTTGACACCCAACTTAAATTTGTCTAATTTTAACTTCTACCCATTTGCTCTTGGTTCTGCCCACCGAGGCTAATCAGAACCAGGCAAATCCCTCCTCTCACCCACCCTGGTTGCCCTCCTCTCCCATTTATGTGTCCTTAAACATCGGTATCTGATGGCACAATGTGAAGAGTGCTGGGTCTGGAATGAGAAAGACCCGAGTAAAAAATCCTGCTTCAGACACTTACGAGCTGTGTAACCCCAGGCACCTCACTAAACCTCTGTTTGCCTCAGTTTCTTCAGCTACAAAATAGGGATGATAACAGCACCTACACCCAGGGTGACTGCGAGGATCAAACGAGATACTTGTAAAGCACACAGCACAGTGTCTGTAATGCACATGACAGACACTTTCCCTTGCCTGCCCGGAAAGGAACACAATGCTCTGGAGGAGGGCGGTGTACAGAGGGACCAATACCTAGTAACAACACTTCACCAATCCCAAAGCTATGCTCCTTGTGCAGCCAAAACTGCATTAGCTTTCTGCGCTGCTGCACCACACCACTGACTCACCCTCAAACTGCAGCTCATCCCCAGGCCTCGGAGGATGGCTGCCCAACCAAGGGTACCCCATCTTGTGCTTACGAACTGGGTTGTGGCGCCTAAGACTAAGACTTCATATGTATCTCTACTGAACTTAATCTGATTAGATATATGCTCTAGCTCGTTGGTCTTTCTGAACACCAGTATGTTAGCTAGCCTCCCCATGTTTGTGTCACCTTCAAATCTGATGAGCATGTGATCTCAGTCTTCAGCACAATCACTGTTAAAACCATTCATGGGGAAGGACCCCAGATTAGGGTGGGGGTGGGGGTGGGGGTGGGGGTAGGTGGTAGTTCTCATATGTTACTCAAATTTGCCAATTCTACTAGGGAAAGTCTTCACATGCTTGGGGTAGACCCCCTCCAACTCACCAATGGGTTTGAGGCCTTTCCGTTAGCCTCCACCTGGTTTAGCCCACTGGCTGAGATGGTTTGCCAAAGTGTGGCTGCTGTACTTACTACGGCTTCTTGGAGCCACAGGTGAGAGGTGAGTGCCAGGTCCTGCAAAAGGCTCAGCAGCCCTCACACCAGAGGTGCTGGTCCTACCTGAACATCCCATACACCCTGATAGAAAATGTAATATCATGTGCAAAGGAACAGAAAGAAGGCTAGCCTGGCTGATTCACAGAGCGAATTCAATGTGAAAGGAGAACTTCTATGAGGAATGGGATAAAGACTGCCTGCATGGAGTGAGGCCTTAGCTGACTGCATAATGTACCCTGTCAATGGGTTGCATGATGAAGCAATAATCACTCTTTTCCTTGCTAGATGTTCTCCAACCATCTCTTTAATGACAGGTTCTAAATTTTCTCAGGAATCAAAGTCAAGTTTATTGGCTTATAGTTAGCAGATGCTGTTCTCTTCTCATTTTTCAGTATCAAGCCATTTGCCCTTTTCCAGTCTTGTGATACATCTCCAGTTCTCCACAATCTCTTTCCAGTACCCCAGGATTTAATTTATTGGAAACAAGTGACCTGAACTCATCAAAGGCAACATCAAAGTGTTTGCTTACTGTCTCTTTACTTTAGCATAACACTGTCCTGTCATTTTCAATGTGAAGTTCACTTTCCTTGACCAAGAAAACAGAAGCAAACTAAGAATTAAATAGGGGTGTTCTGAAATCATTTCAGCCACCCACGCATAGTTCCCATTCCTTCACTCATCTCCCTTTTCTGCTAGTAGAGCTATTTTCCTCTTGTTTTTCAGTTTTTCATAGTTCTTTACATCGTGCTCAGCTCCATTTGAGCCATAGCACCCCTGATGTTTTTCCAGGGATGTGCCATATTCTTACAGTCATTCTGTTACCTGGCCTGACTTTAATCTTCTGTACATTTCTTTTTTTTTAAATCAAACTTTGCTTGGTCAGATCCCTGTGCCATCCACTTCAGTTCTTCAGAAAAATGCAACATTGCCTTCACACTAGAACTGTTTCCTTTGGTATCTTCAGAATTTCACTCTTCAGTATCTTCCTTCCCTACTTGGCTGACTTGCCCAACAACATTTCAGTTCCTAGAATGGTAACTACCTGAACCCTTTGAAATCTGTTTTCCCAACATTTAGGCTGCCTGTCAAACTGTGTCCAGGTTTCCTCACCTCTATCACAAACTCTAGGATGCTTTGGTCCCTCATTACGATTATATCATGCTTTTGCACCATTTTTGCGGTTAAGTTCCCAAAATCTTCACCTGCTTCTTTCTATTGAGATGGTTTATGGTAACACAATGAAAAAATCATTTGTGTTTCTTTCCTTCACTGATCTTCCCCCATTCTGGTTCCTGGATGCCTTCTTAATACAGAATGTTATTCCAATTCCTACCCTTACTTCACTACTCTGTTTCCTTTGAAAAAGGCAAACGTGTTCTTTAAAAAAAAATTTTGGGAAGCCCTTTACACTCTCAAAAATTTCTGAGGATGTCATAGAGCTTTTGGTTATATGGTTCATATCTACTGATACTAACCATATTTGAAATTAAAAGCACTAACATTTAAAAATATTAATCCATGACAATAATCCATGACAAAATAACAATAAAACCATTGCCTGTTAAGATAAATATTTTTTCTGTGAAAAATAACTATTTTCTAAATTAAAAAAAATTAGTGAGAAGAGTTGCACTGTTTTACATATTTCTATAAATCTCTTTAATTGTCTAACTCAGTAGAAGAGGGCTGAATTCTCATATCAGCTTCTGCATTCAATCTGTTGCCAATTTTTTTTGACGGAAGTACATGAGGAAAATTGGACCTCACATAGTTAAGTAAATGGAAAAGGGAAGAGTATTTCATCTGTTTGCCTCAGTTTCCTCGTCTATAAAACTAGAATAATAATAGGACCTACCTATTAGGGTTGTTGTGAGGATCAAATGCAGTAACATTTGTAAAACACATAATACAGTCCCTAGCACAAAGTGCTATTTAAATGTTTGCTATTATTATTGTTAAAAAATAATTTTGTTGATATCTTTTGTTTTTTACACCATCTTAGTTTTCCCCAGCATTCCTCCTTCTCCCCTTCCCAGAGAGCCATTCCATATAACAAATTTTATATATGTATATGTACATATATTTAAAGCAAAAGAAATAAAAACAAAAACCAGAAAAGGAAAAAAAAACAGCTCAGCTGTTCAGTGCACTGAAAAAGCTCAAAAACATGTACAGTGTGTGGCATCTGTACTTCCCACGTCAGTGAAGGAGTGGACTGGCTTCAAGTCACAATTTATAATTTTGCAACATTCACTTTGGATGTTTTGGTGCATGGCTATTGTATTTATACTGCTAGAGTCATTAGGTATGTATTTTTTGGCTCTCCTTTCCTCACTCTACATCAGTTTATGTAGATCTTTCTACACTTCTCTATATTTACTACATTCATAATTTTTACAGCACAGTACAATTGCACTGCATTCACTTATTACAATTTGTTTAGCTGTTCCCCAATTGATGGATACTTACTGTTTCGAGTTCTTTGCTATCCAAAAAATTGTTGTTATAAATGTTTTAGTGTATATGGAGACTTTTTTTCTTTGCTTCCTTGGGGGCTCAAATGGTAAGAATATTTTAGTTGATTTATTTATGTAATTCAAATTGATTTCCAAAATGGTTGCATCATGACACTCTACCAAAAAAGCATGTATACCTGCCTATCTTCCTACAACCCTTCCCCACTGACAACTGACATTTTTTTTTGTTATCTTTGCCAATTTGGAGAGTAGCAGGTGAAACTTCAGAGTTGTTCTGATTTACATTTCTCTTATTATTAGTGATTTTTTTTCCCTTTTGGAGGGGGGAAGGCAAGGCAATTGGGGTTAAATGACTTGCCAAGGCCACGCAGCTAATAAGTGTGTCAAGTATCTGAGGATGGATTTGAAAGCAAGTCCTCCTAACTCCAGGGCTGGTGCTCTATTCACTGTGTCACCTAGCTGCCCCATTATTAGGGACTTGGAACATTCTTTCATGTAATTGTTAATACTTTGTAACTCTTTTGAGAATTGTTTGTTCATGTCCTTTGACGACTTTTTAAAAATTTGTTTTCTTGCTTACATCATTCATTTTCATGACATTTTTGAATTACAAATTTTCTCCCCGTCTTTCTCCTGCCCTAAGCCTAAAACAGGAATCCCACTGTAAAGCCCCTCCCCTGCTCTGCTCTCTTATTTTCTGGTAGGGCAGGGAGGGTCTCCCTATCCCAGCCCCTGTATACCTTAATTCCTAGCTGCAGGTATTAGAGAACTTTGAATTCTAGATTCTTTCGATTCCTCCCTTGTCACCCACCCCCCACTAGAAGGACACTCAGTTCAATACAAGCTATGGATGTGTGATCATACAGGGCATCTTCATAGTGGACATATTGTGACAGTGATCGTCCGTCTCTCCTTCCTATCCCTCTCCCCCCCACCCTTGTTCTGTTCTCTACCCTGTCCCTGTCCGTTTACTGAAGCGTGTGCTTCCAGCATCCCTCCCCCAGACCCTGCCCTCCCCTCCGT
>CM053599.1:182149144-182179144 GCA_028646575.1 Pseudocheirus occidentalis | reverse complement strand
GTCTTTTTTTGTTGTTGTTGTTCATTCAGGATTATATTTAACTCTGCTGTATTTTAGCCGTGATTGTAACCCCAGTTCTTTTGTTCTATGAAATATAGTTTCCAAGATCTATGGTCCTTCAACATACTAGCTGCTAGGTCTTATGTAATCCTTAGTATAGCTCCACAATGCTTAAATGTTTTATTTTTTTTTCCTTGTTGCTTCCAATATTTTCTCCTTAACTTGGGAGCTTTGAAACCTGGCTATGATATTCCTGTAAGTTTTCCTCCTGGGATTCTTACAGGTGTTTTCTTCTTTTTTTTTCCCCCCTATTTCTGCTTTGCCTTTTTGTTCTAGAACTTCAGCGCAATTTTCCTTTGTAATTCCTTGTAATAGTGTATTAAGATTCTTTTTTTTTAAATTGTAATTTTAAGGTAATCTGACTATTCTTATATTATTTCTCTTTGAGGAAAAACTCTAGAGTTTGGGTATAACGTTCCTGGGAATTTTCATTTGAGTTTCTTTCAGGCAATATCTTGTGGATTCTATTTCTACTCTGCTCTTTAGTTTTAAGGGACCTTAGCATCTGTCTTAAGATGTCTTCAAACAGGATGTCTAAACCCTTGTTTTGGTCACTGCATTCAGGCAGTTCAATGATTTCTAACTTTTTTCTCCTTGATCCTTTTTCTCTTCCTAAAACAACACTTTCATTATACAGCTTTAAAAGGGATTTCAATGCCTATACAATCAAGTTAAAATTCTTCTACATGGCTTTAAAGGTCCTTCATAATATGGCCTAAAATCAGCCTCTCCCATTTACCCAAAGCTTATCTTCCTCTCTGGTGAGGCCAGTCTTTTCATTGTGCCTTGCTAAATTCACTCTGGCTTTCTTACTTTACTACACACATCTAAATCCCATCCATCATTCTAGGCCCAGTTTAAATCTTATCTTCTTTGAGACTTTTCTGAATACTTAAGCTCACACTGATACCTTCTCTGGATTTGCCCAGCACTTACAAATAGCATCACCTGATTGTCGAATTGTTTCACAAGTGTTTCCAAAGTTATAATTAGACACTAAGTTGCTTTGTGGGAATGGATTATGTTAAACTTTTCTTTTATCCTCAAAGTACCTAAAACAGTGGATAGAATAGTAAGTACTCAGGATCAATCAGTAAACATTTGTTAAGCATCTACTGTGACAGAAACTGTGCTAAGTGCTGGGGATACAAAAAGAGGCAAAAGACAGTCCTTACTTTTAGAGACTTTAAAATTCAATGGGGAAATATCAATATTTATTGGGTGACTTTTCTACCTGTAGCTCATAGCATATGTTACCATTTAAGAGTGTACCCATAACAGGACCCTGTAAGGTTATCACAGGCATGTGAACAATTAAAAATCTACCTTTCTACTCTGTAACTCTAGAAGCTGCTAATTTTGCAGAGAAAAAAAAAATCACTTTCTTTTTCCTGGTCATGACTTGGATAGGCACCCTAAGTCCCTCAAAAACTCTGACAAGAACCATGGCAAAGACAGTCTGGAGTGGACTTTTTTAATCTGCTAAATCTAATGAATGGAATACAAGCAACGTTACTTCTGCTGAAGTTTTATTTAAAATTTCCAGGTTCTGGGAATTTTACAGGATAATAAAATGACTAGTAAGAAGACAATTTAGTTAAATTTCAAAGCAAGTGTTACATCCCTCCAGTCTAACTTTCTTCTCCTGCTCCTCCCCTCACTAAACTCCTATGATTAATTATATTCAACATAAAGCACAGAAATTTCTTTGGGGGAAGGCCTTTTCATGTTAACCAAAATGAAATTGGTGGTACATAGGATCACAAACGTAGAACTGGAAAGGACTTCAGAGGTGACCTTATCTAATGCCTTTGTTTTAGAGAAGAGAAAGCTGAGTCACAGAGAGGCTAGTTTGTCCAGGACCACACAGGTTACAAGGAGCAGTCAGGATTTGAACCCGTGTTATTTCACACTGGATGGCTAGGTGGAGAAGCAAAGAGGGCTGGGCCTGGAATCAGGAAGATTCCTCTTCCTGAGTTCAAATCTGACCTCAAATATTTACTAGCAAGTCACTTAATCCAGTTTGCCTCATTTCCTTATCTGTAAAATAAGGCAGAGAAGGAAATGGCAAACCATTCTAGTATCTTTGTTAAGAAGCTATCAAGTGGGGTCACAAAGAGTCAGAAATGACTGAAAAAAAAAAGCTGTACAACAAACAGCCTCTCACTCTAAATCCAGTGTTCTTTCTAACAGACTACACGGCCAAGTAACTGATCAAATTTCAATATTCATTATTCGGTGGTTCTGGAATGGTTCCAGTGAATTTTTAATTTCTAATTCTGGGATTTATTCCCCATACAATGAACACATGCCACTCCCATTAACATTACTATGATTCCTGCATGCATACATTAAGGAATCCTAGACCTCCAGGCACTGAAATAGGCTGTGTCCTTGGAGTCAGTCTGGTCTCTCAGGTAGAAAACATTTTATAAAATCTATTCAAGAATTATATTTATTAAGCAAATTAATCTTTTCAATATTATGTTTAAATAATATTAAATGTGAAAGAAATTGGCAAAAATAGGCATATTCAAATTAGGAACTGAATTTTACTTTCAAAGTGTTATCTCATCTATGTCAATGAAAAGCACACACATCATTTCTATAGGTAAAAACATGATTCCTTATAATGACAAGTTGCTCTCTGACATTTTATTTTCAATGGTGATGCTTTCTAGTCACTGTTACTCTGCTTGGAACTTTACTTGGCACTTTTTGTTATACCACAAAATTGGAAAAAAACAAACCTAGTACTCATCAATTGGGGAATGTAATATAATGTTATTTTGCCTTGAGAAGTGATGAAAATGACACATTCAGAGAAACCTATGAAGACATATGTGATTTTTGCATCCTCAGAAGTCACACTAAGAATGCATGTTTGTAATTTAATCTATTGGATTTGACTGCCTGCATAAGATTCATGTAGGGGTCTTTTGGTGCTGGTTGGGTCATTTACTCACAACTTTATCCTATTGTGAATTGCTTCAGAATATCATACTGTCTGTGTAATGGGAGACTGACCAATAATGCGAATATAAATATTCTAAGTTTGGTAGAAAAAATCTGGGGTGAGGTGAAGAAAGGACAGACAGTTTAAGACTTGACCTTTCTTTCTGTGTAATAAGATGCTTATTCTGAGGCATGGCCTCAAGCACTTTCATTTTTAAGTCTGACATAAATGAGTAAATGCAGAAAGTTTATTGCAATAGTCAATAAAATGGATTTTATTTTACTTGTCCAGCAAAGTTAGACTATTACTATTAGAGAAAATACTAGAATTCTAATTAGCTACTTAGCTTGCCGTTAGTGCTTTAGCCATTATTTCAGTACTGACAGTTCCTTTTTTTATATTTAGCCAGGGTCCCTGTCCTCCCCCTCCTTCCCTTACACCTCCACTGGAAATGGGATTGTGTGTGGGGAGCTCCTGGTGAGAAGCAACCTCTGCCAATGCAAATTAATACCTTTCCTGTAACTTGTGGTTTGAAGAGGATTACCCAGGGGACACTAGGAGGTTAGGGGATTTGCCCAGGGTCACAAAGCCAGAAGGTGTCACAGGCAGGACTTGAATCCAGGTCTTCCTGGCTCTAAGGCCAGTTCTCTATATATTACAATGATGCTTCCTTTTTGAATATTTTCTTAAAAGAAAAAAAAAATAAACCAACTCCAGAATAGGAAATACTTAAATATGAATAAAACAACATATGCTACTTAAACAGGATTGTTATGAAAGGAAGAATCACTTGGGAAAAGTTTGGGGCTAAAAATGAAGTAAAAATAAATTTATTTAAAAACAAGTCAATAAGAAAAAATATTCAAACAAATGGGATATTCATTCAGTGTTCATAAATTTCTGCTTACTACTGACACATTTAACTAAGCATAAAGTAATCACAAAAGCATTTAAAGATAGGATGGGAGGAGGAAAATAGACAAAAACTGGAGCAAATATATCAGTACTTCTATAACAACAGTGGAAACACTCTATTTTAACTCTAATATTGGAATCTGGATTAGGACTACATGAGAATGCAGAAATGACACTAAAGAAGATAAAGACAGGGAAGGAAAGGCAGCCTGAACAGACCAAGTACATTAACAGGAATTCTGTGCCGGAGGCCACCATTTTGTAGGGTCTCTATCAGATTTTCAAGATATTTGAAAGCAGAAGATAACAAACTAAAGGAAAAAATCAGACCGTATGACTATTAAAAAAAGGCTATGATTCAATAACTACTGATCTATATGCCTGTGGTCTCATCTATACAAACATTTTTATGAGAATGAACTACAGATGCATCAAGGGCATTCTTGATGAAAGTATGAGCAGGAAGGGGCAAATTTTCACAACCACTTTTATGCAATAGACCAAATTTCCACAGTCATAAAACTAGTTGAATAAAACATACTAGCAGATTTCACTATATTTAATGCTGGTTTCACTATAAAAAGCAAAGGATTCAGGAAAATACAGCCTTAAAAGCTTAGCTATCTTGTCAGTGTCATACATATGTCAAGGTCATACAGCATTATTTGACAGAGACAAAGTGAGAACTTTGTTCAATCATCCTTTGATTGTCAATTAAAGCAGAAACAAGAGAAAGCTATGACTGAGAAAGTTATTTGCTCCTTTCATGAAGATACACAGATTCCAAAGAGAAGAGGGATTCCTGATTGATGAAGTCCTCTAAGAGTTCCTGTCTGAAGATAACAGTGTTGCCAAATATAATCTCCTTCATGAGATCCCTAACTCAGTTGGTTTAGTAATTCAAGTGGGAAAAATAAAGTAGGTAAATATATGCTACACCGTTCAGATTATGATATGTAGTATGGCCAATTCAGTGAGTTAGTCCGTCTGTGTGTGTGTGTGTGTGTGTGTGTGTGTGTGTGTGTGTGTAAGATGACATCACAGATGGACAGAAAGATGAAGTCATAATCAAATAAGAGGGTATACCAGAATGCATTTGGGAAACTGCATTCCCAAGCTATTCTTTGACACCAAAGCCATCTTTTATTTTTTTCGAACACCCATTTTCTCCATATCACAATCCACTATGATTTGTGAAGGGGAAAAAAAATCAGAACTATAGACAATCCAAAGGGCAACGCAGAGATGTATTATAGGGTACAGCACATTACCAGTGATGACTTGTCTGGAAAAAGTGACATAAAAGATAGAGGGTAACAAAATAATGAGTTGTTAGAAAAGGAGTTAGACTAGTCATAGTCAATGTTACACCCCCTCACTAACTAAGAATCACATCATAAGAAATAATTATGAAGAATTCAATGAAATGTGGAAAGACTTCTATGAAGTGATGCAACAGAATCAAAAGATCAGCATTTGAGAAATGGTAATGGGACTAAAGATGAAATTAGAAACAGAAGCTAGACCAAATCAAATCCATACAGAAGGAATCTAAACTACAGGTAGTATTTTTTTTTTCCTTTTTCCCCCCCTCTTCTTTAAACTGAAATATAACTGTTGTAAGCAAGTAAAAGTATTGAAATGGATAAACTCCCCCCCCAAGGAAATAAAGTCAATGTAGATATCATAATATGCCTGTTATATGTGGATAGTTAAGGAAAAACATAAGCTGTATATTGTAACTTTAATGAGCCAATAAATAAAACTATCCCTTTCAGAATATTTTGCATTTGCTTGTTGTTGCTATTAAAGAATGCTTTTATTGATATCATATTCTTACATATCTTCATTACTAAACAATCCCCCCCAACCTACTCCTGTCTAAGAGTATGCCCTCCCAAAAAAGTATTTTTCTTAGTTGTAGTTATTCTGCATTTTGATCTTTTGATTCTGCTTCCCTTCCCCTTAAGCACTTTTGCATCACTTCGTAGACATTCTTCCCATATTTCTTTGAATTTTTCATAATTATTTGTTATAATATGATAATATTCCATCACATTAGTATAAAAACTGGTCTGACTTCAGTAAATTATGGCTGTGACTGTTTCTAGTTTGGGGTTATTACAAATATTGCTGCTAGAAAAATGTTTGTGCAGACTGACCCCGATCCCCACCCTATCCTTTCCAGATTTTAACTTTCCTAGGATATAATCCTAATACGATCACATGGTCAAGGGGTATAGCCATTTTTGTCACTTTTATTGTATAATTCAAAACTACCTTTAAGAAAATTCTGAATCAAATTACAGCTTGACTGGCAATAAAGTATGCCTGTTTCTCATAGCAGTGCCAGCACTGAATTTAATGTTTTTTTTTCCCAAAAATTATGCTTGCTGGTTCAATGGGGGCATAAGATGGCATTTCAGAACTATCTTTATTTGTATTTTAATAATTATCAGAGAATTTAGACTCTTTCATGTTGTAATTGACAGTTTGCTTCTTTTAAGAACTTCCTATTCATATCCTTTGACCATTTATTTATTGCAATTCCATCTAGATTTTGGATGTTACACTGTACCAGATGCTTATTGCACTGATTTTTCCCAATCTACTGCTTCCTTTCTCCCTTTCCCTATCATTTCCCCATAATTACCAGTCCCTACAAACCACTCTTATGTTTATTGTTCTATACTGGGTCTTCCTCTTTCCAAAAGTCTGCAAGTTCATCAGCTATTCACGTGCCTGAACCCACTGCAAAGAGCATGGAAGCTTTGACCCGCTGCATTTCTGACCTGGAAAGGGAAGTTTGTCCCTCTTTAGGCAGTCTGGTCACTCACCCTCCTCCTGAGGACTCAACACAATAATGGTGCTAGATTTAGTGAAGATATCCTAATGGTTTTAGATCTAATGCAACTAGGAACTCAAGCGATCCACCAGCATCATCCTCCCCAGTAGCAAGTATAGATATGCTCTCCCCATGCCCAGCAGAAGTCTCTCTTCTAATACATTTATCAAGCAAAACAAATTCACATAATGGCCATGTCTGAAAATGTATGCTTTGTCTCTTATCTACTGAATACCACTTTTCTACTAAGAAGGAGGCAACATGCTTCACATATCGAATACTACGAAACAATGATTGGTCAGTGCCCTGAGAATAACTTGGTCTTAATATTGTTTTCCTACACCTTACTGACAATCTATTTCTTTCCTTCTGATTCTGGATGTATTGGTTTTTCTTTTGAAAAAATTCTTTGGTTTTATATAATCAAATTCATTATGCTTCATCATTTCTAAGTAATGTCTAGGAAATTTTCTCTTCCCCACAGTTGTAAGAGATAGAATCATCCATTATTCTCTGTTAATTTAACATTTAGATAGTTAATGCATTTGGAATTTCTTGTGGTGTAGGGAATGAGATAAAATCACACTAGCATTTTTTTTTGTCAAACTGTTACTCATTTAGTAGAATAAGGAATCCTTTCCCCAGTGCTTTGTGAATTTGAGATGTCAAACATTAGTTTATTGTATGTGTATGAATCTATTAAAAGATTATCTAGTCTTTCCCCCCTATTTTTTATCTAGTACCAAATAGTTTGATAATCACTGCTTTGCAGATAATTACTACATATGTAGTATATTTTGAGATTGGACAGTGGAATCTACTTTTTCTCATCTTTCTCTTTAAACTGTCCCCTTGAAAACAGTCTTCTATTTTCCTTCCCATGTAGGTATATATGTATGTATGTATGTATGTGTATAAGTATAAAATCTAATTCTAAGAAATATTCCATTGACATTTTAATAGACATTAGATTAAATCTATATATTAATTTGGGCTGACCATGTCATTTAGGTTAGCCTAATCTAACCATAAACATAATGTCTCTAATTATTTAATTCCTCTGTTTCTCTAAAATGTTTATACTTGTCTTTATACAGATATACCAGGAGGAACATGCATGAATATTGGGAGAAAGATACCTTTCCATCTTAGAATAAGTGATAAAGAAGAAAGTCTGGCACAGTCTCACATATACCAATGATGTGGCAATAGTTTTGGAGAATGGAAGAATTTATAACCAAACAAGAGTTAGAGAACATTATGAAATGCAAAATGTATAATTTTAATTAAATTAAATTGAAAAGATTTTGCACAAAGAAAACCAATGAAACCAAGATTAGGAGGGAAGGTGAAAATTGGCAAAGAATTTTTACAACCAGTGCCTCTGATAAAGGCCTAATTTCTAAAATATATATAGAGAAATGAGTAAAACTTATAGTAATACAAGTCATTTCCCAATTAATAAATGGCCAAAAGATATGAACAGGTAGTTTTCAAAGGAAGAAATTAAAGCTATCTATGGTCATATGAAAAATGTTCAAATCACTATTGATTAGAGAGATGAAAATCAAAACAACTCTGCGATACCATATCACACCTATCAGAGAATGGCTAACATGACAAAACTGGAAACTTATAAATGTTAGAGAAGATATGGGAAAATAGGAACACTAATTCATTGTTGGTAGAGTTGTGAACTGATCCAACCATTCTGGAGAGCAATCTGGAACTGTGCCTAAAGGGTCATAAAAATGTGTATACCCTTTGACCCAGTAATATCACTTCTATGGTTGTACCCCAGAGATCATAAAAACAGAAAAGAAACCACATGTGCAAAAATACTTATAGCAGTTCTTTTTGTGGTGGCCAAGAATTGGAAATTGAGGGGATGCCCATCAATTAGTGAATGGCTGAACAAGTTGTGGTATATGAATGTAATGGAATGCTATTGTGCTATAAGAAATGAGGAGCAGGCAGACTTCAGAAAAACCTGGAAAGACTTATACGAACTGATACTGAGTGAAGTGAGCAGAACCAAGAGAATATTAAACACAGTAATCGCCACAATGTGTGATGACTGACTTTGATAGACGTAGCTCTTCTTAGCAATGCAAGGAACAAAAACAACTCCAAAAGACTCATGATGGAAAATGCTAATAAAAACAAAACAAAACAAAACAAACAAAAAAACAACCCAGAGAAAGAAATATGGAGTCTGAATGCAGATTGAAGCATAGTATTTGCTTTCTTTTTTGGTTCTGTTCTGTTTTTTCTTTCTCATGGTTCCTCCTATTCATTCTAATTCTTCTACACAACATGAGTAATGTGACAATATGCTTAATAAGAATGTATATGTAGAGCCTATATTGGATTATATGCCATCTTGGGGAATTGTGAGGGGGGAGTGGAAAAAATTTAAAACTTAGAGAAGTGAATGCTGAAAACTAAAAATAAATAATTTATTTAAAAAAGTTATTTCACTGTCTTTCCTAGATAGACAGTTCAAGTTTTACTATGCTTCTTAAGTGAATCTCATAACCAATGTATTCCTTGCCCTTATTTCTTTGTCTACACTTAAAAAAGAAAATTGATATGAAATGTTTATTTCTCACCTAAATCCTTTTGCATTCCTTGCACTGCTACCCAAAACAATCCTATTAAATTTCTGATTATTTCCCTTATGAAATATGAATACATTATATGTGTGTGTGTGTGTGTATAAATACATACGCATACACACACATAATTTTATTATTATTTTTTTGAGTCAGGATCTCCCTACCTCTCCTATTCTGCAAGTATAATGGCTACTCATAGATCCAAACTTTCATTCGCTGTGTAACCAACCTGGATTGGATTGCCCCTCCTTCAGTATCCTAGTGTTTCCCCATGACCCTAAACCTTGCCCTTTCTCAAGGGTCACCCTATCAGTTGTAGACTTACTTCAAATACCCTATCAACTTTAACTCTACTGCAGCTCAGAAATGTTCAGTTCAAGTATTCCATCAGCCTCTAGTCTGCCTAGAAGCAGGGATTATAGATTTGCACCACCAGGCACCATCTTTAAGTATTTGTTAATGAAATTAAAGCAATCTTTGATTTGATATACCCCTATGGTGATGACCTTTGTCATATCAGCTCTGTCTCTTGTCCATACCCATGAACTCAAGGAATTTATTCATGCCTCTCTAGGCTCTGTTCTTGAGCGTCACCTACTGCGACTTGATTTAGCAACTGGCACAGATCCTGGATGACTGTAACCAGTATTCACCCCCTTTCTCAGGCAGCTTTAATGATTCCCTTCCCCACTATCTTCACTCAAACAGACATAATTAATTCACAGGTCTCCCCTAATCTTTAAAAAATAAAATAAAAACCCTTCTCTCAACCATTTTAACATCATCCCATCTCTAGTCTTTTTTAATCTCTAAATTGAAAAAAAAAAAAGGAATTTGGTGCCCCTGCTTCCTTACCAAGTCTTTACTCTTAAAACTCTTTTGTATGTGATTTCCATCCTCACCATTCTACTGAAACTGCTCTCTCAAGTGTCACCAATGAATTCTTTGGTTCTAAATCCAAAGGTCTTTTCTCAGTCCTCATTCTCTGCGATAACGCTAATACAGATTTCTTCTCCTCCTTGGCTTCCATGTTTCTGACCACAATTCCTCTATCTTCTAGGGTTTTCCCAGTCTTGTTAGTATTCCTGAAATTCTATCCTTAGTCTTACCTCTTTATCTCTTGACATTCTTAGGGAAGCTAATTCACCTACTTTCATTATCAGCTTCAACTATACTATTTATGAGGATGTCTCCCAAAATTTTACCACAAGCACTGACTTCCACGTCTATATTTACAACTATCAATTCTACATCTTCATCTGGATCACCTCAAACTTGATATTTCTAAAAACTTAGTTTTTTTTTTTTTGCCAAAAATCATTTCTCTTGACTTTTCTATTTCTCAAAATGATACTACTATTTACTCTCATCCTAGAAACCTTTGCTTTACCTTTAACTCTTCCTTGTTCCTCAATACCCTCCATCTCAACATTTACAAAGCCTTATTGATACCATTATTCCTATCAAATTCATGCCCTAATCTTCAAAATCATGATACAATTCTTTTGTTATCACCTGCCTAAACTAGCCTCCTAATCTGTTTCCTCACATATCCCTTTTCCCACTCTTCCCATAGGAACTCTTTTAAGAAAGGCAATGCAGACCTTTGATTTTCAGCCACAAAGCAGATTCTATGATGCTAAAGAACTGTCTCTCTCATGAAAACACAATAGTACCTGACAAGTTCCTAACATTGTGTTCATCTTCAATATAAGTAAATCATGTTTAACTCATTTGGCAACATTCCAGCAGAGAGATGTTCAAGTTGAAAAAAAGTGAGTGGAAGAATGAAATTGATTATGATTTCATTTTTGCAATATCTTTTGAATGTTCCTCCCTTCTCTCCTCTGACACTGGCTGATGATGATGCCACCATTATCATGCAGGCCCTCACTACCTCATTCCTGGATTATTGCAGAAGTTTGCTGATGGGTCTGCTTGTCTCAAGTCTCTCCATACCCTAATCTATCATACATTCGGCCATTACAATGATTTTCCTAGAGTGGAGGTCTGACCATGTCACCCCTTGTTACTCAATAAACTCCAGTGGCTCCCTATCACCTTCAGGATCAAATACAAAATCCTCTGCTTGGATTGGTTCAAAGCCCTTCATAACTCAGCCTCCTACCTTTCCAGTCTTCTTACATCTCATTCCGTAATACATCCTCTTTCACTCAGTGACACTGGCCTCCTACCTATACCACAAACAGACACTCAATTTCTTGGTTCCAAGGCTTTCTCTCCAGCTGTCTCCCATGCCTGAAATGTTCTCCCTTTTCATCTCTACCCAGTAGCTTCCATGACCTCCTTTAAGTCTCAACTACGATGTTGTCCTCCACAGAAGCCTTTCTCAACTCCACTTAATTCTAACGCCTATTAGATAACTTTGAGGAAGTGGAGCCAAGATGGCGGCGTAGAAGCAGGAAAACTCCATGAGCTCCCCCCAAAACCACCTCAAATCCTCTAAAATATGACTCTAAACAAACTGTAGAGCTGCAGAACCCACAAAGTGACGGAGAGAAACAAACCTCCCACTAAAGGCAGCCCAGCAGGAGGACAGGAAAGGCTCACTGCAGAGCACTGGCAGCTGAGCACAGCCTTGCACAAGCCCTAGGGCAGCCCCGACCATCAGTGGCTGGAGTGGACTTTAGGAGAGGGGATCACCAGCAGCTGTGGCAGTTTCCAGAATTATCAGTCCATAAATGCCAAAGACAAAGTAAAAGGTCAGTGTGGACTCTGTGGGAACAGGGGGACTGAGAGCACAGTATAGCCACTGCCCCTGGGGTGAGAAGGTGAGAAACAGTGGAGGTGCTGAGGCCATGCAGCTGCCTTCACATGGCTGTTTCAGAGTTCCTCGCCTGCAGACTGTTAAAAGGACCAAGCTACCATTCAGAGTGTAATCACTCTTGCTTTAACCTGCTTGGATCTGTCTTGGGTGGAGGTCATAGGGTGTGTGACCAGAGAGCCAGAGTTTGTGGGAGCTGTAGAGAGGGCACCCAACTAATAGTTCTGGCAGCTGTGAAAACCTCAGCATGGAATGGGAGGAAGACAATGAAGTCAGAACTCCAAAAACTTCAAGAAAAATATGAACTGGTTACAGGCCATGGAGGAGCTCAAGAAGGATTTTGAAAATCAAGTAAGAGAAGTGGAGGAGAAATTGGGAAGAAAAATGTGAATGATGCAAGAAAATTATGAAAAGAGAGTCAACAACCTGACTGAAGAAAATAACACCTTAAAAAATAGATTAGCTCAAATGGCAAAAGAGCCCCAAAAAGCCAATGAGGAGAAGAATGCCTTAAAAAGCTAAATTTGCCAGATGGAAAAAGAATTTCAAAATCTCACTGAAGAGAATAATTCCTTCAGAATTAGATTGGGGCAAATGGAAGCTAATGACTTTATGAGAAATCAAGATACTATTAATTAGATCAAAACAAATGAAAAAAATAGAAGGCAATGTGAAATATCTCCTTGAAAAAAACAGTGAACTGGAAAATAGATCCAGGAGAGACAATTTAAAAATTATCAGACTACCTGAAAGCCATGATCAAAAAAACGACCTAGAAATTATCCTTCAAGAAATTCTCAAGGAAAATTTACCTGATATTTTAGAAGCAGAGGACAAAATAAAAATAGAATGAATTCACCAATCACCTCTTGAAAAATATCCCCAAAAGAAAACTAGGAATATTATAGCCAGGTTTCGGAGTTTCTAGGTCAAGGAGAAAATACTACAAGCAGCCAAGAAGAAAATTTGAATATTGTGGAAATAAGAAAATTTGAATATTGTGGAAATACAATCAGGATAACACAAGATCTAACAGCTTCTACATTAAGGGATCAAAAGGCTTGGAATATGATATTTGAGAGGTCAAGGGAGCTAGGATTAACACCAAGAATCACCTACCTAGCAAAACTGAGTATAATGTTTCAGTGGAAAATATGGCCATTCAATGAAACAGACGACTTTCAAGCATTCCTGATGAAAAAACCAGAGTTGAATAGAAAATCTTACATTCAGATACAAGAAGCAAGAGAAGTATGAGAAGGTAAACAGGGAAAAGAAATCATAAGGAACTTATCAAAGTTGAACTATTTACACTCCTACATGGAAAAATGGTAACTGTAACTTATGAAACTTTTCTAAATATGAGGACAGTTGATGAGAATATAAATATATATATATATGTAAACATACACATGTCTATATAGGAAGGTGTATGTGCATATGAATACATATATGAGTGTGTGTGTGTGTGTATATATATATATATATATATATATATACATATATATATATATGTACAGGTTTACATAGACAGAGGGCAAAGGATCAATTGAATAGGAAGGGATGATATTTAAAAAATAAAATTAAGAGGTGAGAGACGAATATAATGAGAAGAGATAGGGAGAGACAGAAAAGGGTAAATTATCTCATATAAAAGAGGCAAAGGAAAACTCTTACAACGAAGGAGAAGAACAGGAAGGAAAAGGGGAATGGGTCAACCTTACTCTCATTGAATTTGGTTTAAGGAGGGAATTACATACACACTAAATTGGGTATCTTACCCTACAGGAAAGTAGAGGAAAAGGGGATAAGAGGGAGAATGATAGAAGGGAGGGTAGTTAGAAGCACACTTTTGAAAAGGGACAGGGTCAAAGCAGAAAACAGAACAAGTGTGGGGTGGGATAGGATGGAGAGAAATATAGTCAGTCTTTCACAATATAGCCACTATGGAAATGTTTTGTGTAACTACACATGTACTACCTATACTGAATTGCTTATCTTCTCAGTAAGGATAGGTGATGAGGGAAGAAGGGAAAGAATCTGGGATTCAAAGTTTTAAAATCGACTGCTTAAAAAAAATTATTATTATCTTTTACACACAACTGGGAAGTAAGATATACAGGCACTGGGATATGGAGATCCATCTTGCCCTACTGGAAAGTCTGAGGGAGGATGGGGGAGGATATAGGAGAGAGCAGACTGGGGGAAGGGGTATTCAGTGGGATCGCTGTTTTGGAGTGGTGGGTGGGGACAGATAGGGAGAAAATTAGTAACTCAAAATCTTGTGGAAATGAATGTTATAAACTAAAAATAAACATAAAATTTAAAAAAACTCTAGTGCCAGGGGGCAGCTAGGTGGCACTAGGTGAATAGAGCACTGGCCCTGGAGTCAGGAGGACTGGAGTTCAAATCCGACCTCAGACACTTAACACAAAAACTAGCCGTGTGACCTTGGGCAAGTCACTTAACCCCAACTGCCCTCCAAAAAGAAAAAAAAAGTCTAGTTCCTACTTTCTGTTCACCATTTCCTCTTTATCCTGTATATACCTTTATTTATATTTGGTTTTATTGTTACTGTCTCCTCCATCAGCTTGTGAGGGTAATGATAGTATTTTAGCTTTTTTTGTAAGCATAGTACCTGACACACAGTAATGATGAGACTTCTTTCTCTTTAGTTACTGTTTTTCCCCCATAATATTCTGTGAACTACACAGGGACAGCTAGAAAAGGTAACTGTACATGATAACCTGTTGTAGCACTTATGACAAGTCTATGAGATCCAGTTTGAAATGTCTAAAGGCAACTGGTGATTCAGGACTGACGGTCAGAGGAGAGAGTGAGGTTGGATGCACAGAGATGATCACATGGGAGTTGCTGAGGTCACTACGAGTGAGAATGTAGAGAGAGAAAAGGGTCCAGGACAAAGAACTGGGGAACACTCACAACTGGATGTGATATGGATGATGAACCAGCAATGGAGAAAGAGAGGACAGGCAGTGAGATAACAAGGAAAGAGAAGTGTTATGACAATCTAGAGAAGAGAAAGGATTGAGGAAATCAGTGTCAGAGGGAGCAGAAGGATGAGGACTGAGAAAATAGCATTAGATTTCTCAATTAAGAGATTATTGGATATGTTCAAGGCATGTTAGACGGCTCAGCCTTAGTGAGGAGATACGCTACCTCATGATAAGAGGATGTGGAAAAGGAGGAGAGGATGGAGGAAGGATAGTCAAAGCATTCTGAGGTTCAGAGGAGAGGACGAGTGCAATGCAAATAGTCTAAGTCGTTTGAATAAAGTAAGAAACTAGGTCTTCAGCTGAGAGTTGGAAAAAGGAGACCTACGACCCATGTCCTGGACGATGTGCTTTAAGACACTGCTTGTGTGTATAAGTCATTATTGGTGTTATGTGGCAGCCTATTTATGCCCATTGTGCACTTTTCTCTTTCCCTTTGGGGTCAACTGATAATGCTATTTTTCTGAGATCATAGTGTTCTATTATTCTACAGCTATCTAGCACAACCAGGAGAACACTGATGCTGAAAAGATGGGCTTTTGTGGAAGTAAGCAACTTGGGATCATGGAATGTGTAGTACAATTCCCCAAATGCATTCCAGCTCAACATCTTATTATTCAAATTCTGGGCTTAGTTCATGGTCTATCTTGAGTGTCTGCATGGGCTCAATGCATATATATTTTGTGTATCTCCTCTGTCCCCCACAGAACAACTCAATGGTTTGCTCATGTAATAATATGTCATATACTCGATACATGCATTCTTTACTTTATTTCTCCCTTGAAAGTGAACAAGCCAATGTTTTGAGTGACCATGAAATCTCATTGTGTTACTGTGGGCTTTATGTAGCCAACATAATGACATCTAAATACAACATAATCAGTATAACAATGCCATCAATACGGAAGGGCTCTTCTTTGGCCTTTTTGGCCTTTAACAGTATATCTTAATGATAATGGCAAACACTTTTGATGAGCACGTCTCCTTGTTGACATTCAGTACATTCTATCAAATTATTTCCGTAGTAATGTCTTAACTGTCATGGTAGCTTGTATTACCTAAACATATGCACAAAGACACATTATTGTGGAGAAACTTGAAAGCTTGCATTATGATGGACTCATTCAAATGTATTTCCATAGGATCATAGATTTAGGGCTGGAGTGGACCTTAGAGGTCATCTAGTCCAACCATTTCATTTTACAGAGGAGAAAATCAAAGTCCACAAAGGTAAAAAGACTTAAGTAAGGTCACACAAGCAGTAAATGGAAGAGGTGGGATTTGAATGAAGGTAAAAATATAGTGTACACTCCATTGCACCAGGCTGCCTCGAAATTGGAACAGAAATTATGTGAAAATGTGCTTGTTCCCTTCTAATATTTTGGATTCATAATTGGAAAAATGGAAATTGTAAATGTGGTACAGCTATGAATTGTTCTAACCATTGTAGAAAGCAAAATCCCTCTCATCTGTTTCTTCTTATGCAGTCACCACCTAGTTCAGGACTGTATCACCTCTCAACTGAACTGTTATAATAGTCACCTACTTGATCTCCCTGACACAGTCTCTCTTCTCTCTAATCCATTCTTTAAACAGCTGTCAAAGCAATTTTCCTAAAGTACAGGTCTGACCTTTTCATGCTCTTCTTCAATAGACTCCAGTTCTTCCTTATTTACTGTAGGGTCAATATGACTTTACCTTTCAACATTTCTACTTTTGTTGAAAATTTCTTTAGGATAAAGTTGGGACTAGAATTGGCAGAGGGAAAGAAAACACTCAATTTGGGTACTATGTGAGTAAAGATTAGAGGGAAAAGTAGATTGGGAGTTAGAGAAAGGGAAACAAATGGAACAAGGAATAAACAGATCAGTTTGATTGGAGGGGAGGATCTATATAGCGGAATGGAGGGAAACGAGTAGAGAGGTAAGTTGGTGTCAAATTGTAGGGAGCCCGGATGGCAAGGCTAACAAGTAGAACCTTACCCTACAGTGGCTTCTACCTGAAGAGTTTTATACTCCCAAGGATTTCTGATATTCTAGAGACATACTATAATGATGACTCTTTACCACTCCTACTATCTTTTGAGAAACAAGCTGAAGGCAGGGGGTAAGATCTTTATATAGGAAACATTTCTTAATTCAGACCACTAATAAGGAACAGGACATAGTTCAAGAATAGTATATATACATACTTCTTATATAATTAAAAGGAGAAGGTAGCAAGCTAGTTATGATTTTTAAGAACTCTCTGAATTTTAAGTTAATTATTTTGCTCTGAATTTTCAAGATTTTACTCACTAAGTAAGGGAAATTATCTCAAATCAGAGCCTCTTTCACACTTAAGGCTTAAGAAATTAAGGATTTTACTATGTGTTTTCAATATCTAGGTCCAAAACTTAATTCTTTGTACTAAATGACTGAGTTTTGACTATATTGTTATACTGAAAGAGTGAGAAGTTAAAAGATGACACAAAGGTTAACCTGAATGATTGGGAAAATGGTGGTACCCTTAATAGAAAATGGAAAATTTGGAAGAGATGTCAGTTTGAAAGAAATGGTATTTCTGATCATTAAATAACTACATAGCCTTTATTAGAACCCATGTAATATTTGCTTATAACATATGCTATATTTTGAAATAATAAACTTCTATTTATTTTAATATAATATCATTTAGACTTCTCATTAAATCAAACAACTATCCTCTCTCAACCACTTGGATCCCAGACTCCTTTCCCTCGCTCGTCTAGGTGCTTTTCTGAATGAATTGCTGTAGTCTATAGAATACTCATCTTGTCCCACAGGAAATCCATGAAACATGTACAAGCTACATGGGCACTAATCAGTGTTAGAAAATGAGCAGAATGTGATAAATTTCAGATGCGTTATTCTCTAATACATCAGAAAGAACATTAGCTCTAGAATCAGAGGGTCTAGATTCACACCCTACTATCACTATTATTATCACTACAATTACGGTGATCACTACTCCTACAAATCCAATCCTAGTATTACTATCTACCTATGTGACCCTGAGCAAGTCTCTTCAACTTCTTGGGTGTTAGTTTCCTCACATGTCATATGAGAAGGTTGAACTAGACGACATCTAAGGTCCCTTCCAGTCTAAGAGCTGTACTGTGATTCTGTGATGTGCTACTAGTATTACTTATGATGTCACAGTTTTAGATTGGGGAGGAGTAACCCATTCCTAGCACACAAATTTAAATACCTTACCATAACAACAAAAATCAGCAACAAAAACTGCCCAATGAACATTTATGACAAAACAAGAAATATTATGCCCGACCAGTCCCCTACCTTTTGGCTGAGGACCAAAGAATTTTTCATTACCTATCTTCTAGAACCATCTTTAAAAAAAAAATAGTATTTTTCTTTTTCTAGACATATCTTTTGTCTTAACATTTCCTTTTCCAAATATATCTTTCCCAGCTCTCCTACCTAGGTAGATATGCTCTGTAACAAAAATAAAAAGTGAAAGGGAAAAAGTAGATTAACAAAACTAACAACAACAAAAAATTAACCAAGTCTGAGGGTACTGCAATGCTCCACATTCATTTTTCTCTCATCTCTACATCTCTTCTCCAAGGTCAAACTTTGTCAGTGTAATCACATAGCATTAAATGTCTTATTTATTTATTTACTTTGTGTGTGTGTGTGTGTGTGTGTGTGTGTGTGTGACTGCTGTTACTGCTCTTTCCATTTATATTGCTGTAATCACTGTGTATACTGCATTCTTGCTTTTTCTTACTTCCCTCATCATCATGCCTAAGTCACAATAACTGTTTCTGTTTCCTGTTTATCTAATCTGTGCCACTGATCTCTTTTTAATCAGTAACGAGTAGATTTGATGACCACTACTTTTTAGTGGTCATCAACATACTCTCTTATTATCTCTCTTGAGATTCCAAACCTTTGTCCAAATGAATATTGTTATAGTTACATCTAGTTCTACAGAGCCTCTCCTTGGCTGGCAAAAAGTCCTATATCAATACTGCATTGTGGTACGCAATTGAAAGGTTTTCAAAGGTGCCAATGAAACATAAGCTCTGTGAAGTTCTACCATGCTATTTATTCTTCTCTGGATAATTTATGTTTTCAGGTCTATCAAACACTGAATTACTGAGTTAAAATATTTCATTCTTTTGTCCTCTCTATTCCATTGATCTACTTTCTATTTTTAAACTAGTACCAAAAGGGCTTTTTAAATAATTGCTACTTTAATATGGTGTAAGTTCTGGAAGTTCTATGCCCTTTTTCCAATCTTTTTTTACTCATTAATTCCCTAGATATTCTAGATCTTTTTATTCTTTCAAATAAACTGTGTTATCATTCTGTCTAGTTCTGTATAATATTCCCTCAGTAGTTTAATTGGCAAAGCACTATATCTGTAGAGTAATTCCCAGAGAATTGTTATTCTTATTATAATACCATGGCTCAGCCATGAGTATTAATTATCTCTTCAAGTACTTAAGTTGTTCTTCATTAAAAGGAACATTTTGTAATTGTATTTCAGGTTCTCAGGGTGCTTTAATAAACTGACTCCTAGATATTTCATGCATTTTTAGTTATTATGAATGGAATTTCCTTTGCTATGATTCACTGCTGAGTTTTAGTATTATTATTATTATCATTATTATAAATAGAAATGCTGCTTAATTTTGTGGGTTTACTTTGTAACCTCATGAGTTAGTAATTAATGCAAAGGTACAGAACATCAATCTGACCATACCATTCCTAACTTAACAATGATCGTTTCTTCTTGATGAAGGGTTAAAAGCACTGGTTTTTGGAGTGGCAAGACAGGAAAGGATTTGAGTTTCTTAACACTGTGCAATGATCAACTATGACAGACTCAGCTCTTTTCAACAATATGATGCTCCAAGACAATTCCAAAAGACTCATGATGGAAAATGCTACCACATCCAGAGAAAGAACTATGGAGCCTGAATGCAGATTGAAGCAGACTATTTTCACTTTTATTTGGTTTTTCCCTTTTGTTCGGATTCTTCTTTCACAGCATGACTAATGAGGAAATATGTTTAACATGTATAACCTATAAGACAGTTTCCTCTTTTGGGGAGGAGAGAAGGAAAGGGGAGGGTGGAAAAAAACTTGGAACTCAAAATTTTACAAAAATGAATGCTGAAAACTATTTTTACATGTAACTGGAAATAATAAAATACTATTAAGTGGGGGAAAAAAGACTGGAATTTCTTAACCTGAGGTCTGTGAACTCAAGAAAGTTCTTTTTTGATAGCTATATTTCAATAATTGGTTTCCTTTGTAATCCTAAAAATATCATTTTAAAGGGTCCCTAGACTTCCCCAGACTGCCAAAGAGCTCCCTCACATAAAAAAGGCTACAAACTCCTTATCTAGATGAATTCTAATCCTTCCAGCTCTGAATCCAACATCTTCTGATCCTTCAAGATTCAATTTATGACTTACTTCTTCTAACATCTGCTGAACTAAATTGAAGAAACCTCATCCTACTGATCATAAGGGTCAAAGACTTGGAACTGGAAGGACTATTAAAGTTTGTCTTAACCAACTCCCTCAGTTTACAGATGAAAGTTAAATGACTTGTGTAAGACCACACTTGTGTAAATGCCAACAAGCAGCAGAGTTGGGATATGAAGTGAAGTTCTGTGACTCCAGATTCAGTATTTTTTTCCTGTGTGCTATCCTGTTGTCTCATTATCTTACTATCATTATTTATCACGTTTAAGAGAACTCATAGGGGCAGCTAGATGGTGCAGTGGCCTTGGAGTCAGGAAGACCTGAGTTCAAATCCAGATTCAGATACTTAACACTTACTATCTGTGTGACGTTGGGCAACTCACTGCCCTGCCTTCCCCTCTCCAAAAAGAAAAAAGAAAAAAAAGAGAAGGAACTCATAATATCAGATTACCTTTGCACCTTTTGCTTTTTTAATTCCTTTACTATAATCCCTAATTAGGATCCTAGAGAGCAGCTGCTGCATCTTCTATTTCTCAGAGTTCCCAAGGAAGGGCTGCAAAAAGAGGAAACCTTCAAAGGCTTACCAAATGAAAAAAGGAGCCGCACTAAAACAAACTCTCACTGCGTGTCCCAAATGAATGAGAGATGGGTGTACCACAAAGGACTCAAGCATGGAAACAATACAAGACATGGAGGCACGACCTGGCTCTGTGAAGAAGACTGCACAAGACCATTGGGGTGAAGGGCAGGCTCCACAACAGGGCAACTTGAGAGGAACTGTTTGCTGTTGCAGCAAACTATGCTATCCCACCAAAATGCGTTAGACATGAAGGCCTGCACATTTACTTGTCTGTTATGCTCTACCTGAGCAAAAACTGTTCTTTATCTAAACTTCCTATCTTCTTTAGTACCTCACACAGAAAGTGACCATGTAAGCTGATCAACCCAATGCATAATCATATTTTTACCTATGTCTTCTATTCTGCGTTCGCTTCTTTTTACCTCCTGCACTGTATGCCACTTAGGAGAAAAATTCATACATGTAAGCTCAATTCATATTTACTGGTGAAAACGGGGGAAGGATAATGCTGCCAAAACTCAGGTTGCCTTCTGATAAGCCATTTTTCAGGCTCCCCACCCTGACATACCATAGTCCTATTCCTACCCTTACAGAGAAAGGTGAGTAGAAAATTCTTCAAAGCTGTGGGTCCTGAAAAAGTCATCATTGCTAACATTTACATAAAGGTCTGCAAAGTGCTTTAAGTATAAGAGCTCACAACAACATATCACCCTCATTTTACTGATGCAGGAACTAAGAGGTTGAGTGACTTGCTCAGATTACCAAGTGTGTCTGAGGCAGGATTTGAACCTATGCCTTCTCTAACTCCAAGTCCAAGACTCTAGTCATTGCATAACACTGACTCCCAAAGTCAGTCCTCAGCTTCACTTGATCCAGTGCATAGGATAAATCCCTCCATGTGTCATAAAAAGGAAGGAACAGAGCTGTATGTGAAAACAGAATTAATTATATTGGAAATGGTTACAAGTCTTTTTCTCATTCTTTGAAAAGGCCAATAAATAGATTTGTAAAATGGGATACTCACATCAGCATAGTGACCTTTCATATCACACCGTTCACAATGTTTTTTCCACGAAGGTCTTTCAAGGCATTTGTGGGAGTAACACGCAGGCAAAAAACAATCTAAACAAAAACGAGCTGGGCAATCATACTGTAGATGTCCTCTCTCGGCACACAGGCAACAGGCACGTATTTTCTGTAGAGAAGAAAATGGTATATGAAGAACCTTTAGCCCTTTATATACAAAAAAGGGGGAGGGGGGACCAGAGTAGAACTGAACGTTAAAATATCACAATAAATGTGCTAAATGTCTCAAGACTTATAAGAAGGAATCTTGCATTGGTAAAATATGAGACATGAGGATCAGGTTGAGACTGAAATTTTAAAATGAATTTGACTACAATCTAAAACACGGTTCCAAATCCATTTATATATGTAATTGTTTTAGGATATTAAGTTTCTCAAAAGAACTTTATAAGATAGAATAATAATTTTTTTTATTTGTGAAGCAAAATTCTTCTAATGTGATATTAAATTCTTAGTATATATTTTTTTTTGCCCTTTTTTTTTTTTTTTTGGAGGGCAGTTGGGTTTAAGTGACTTGCCCAAGGTCACACGGCTAGTTTTTTTTTGTGTTAAGTGTCTGAGGTCGGATTTGAACTCAGGTCCTCCTGATTCCAGGGCCGGTACTCTATTCACTGCGCCACCTAGCCACCCCAAATTCTTAGTATATTTTTAAGTCAAAAACTTTGAACGAAGATTTTTGACAAGGGTCAAAATTAGGTAATTACTAAAATTACAAAATTAGATAAAATTACTAAAAAAAAAAAGCTAAAGAAGTGTTCAGCTACATGGATTGGATCACAATATTAACATCCATTCACAGTGTGCAGTTAGGGTGGTCAGACAAAGCTTGCAGGGAAATTAACAGGCTATATCATCCATAGTAAATAGACTAGGATGGTGAGTGGGCTGAAAATCATACTATATGACCCATGTTGGGGAGCTAGAAAGTGCAGTGGACAGAATGCTGGGCCTGGAGTCAGGAAGACTTGAGTGTAAATTCAGCCTCAGACACTCGGTTGTTGTGTAATCCTGGGCAAATCTCCTAACCTCTCTCTGCCTCAGTTTCCTCATGTAGTATGTAGTATGTGCTATATAAATGTTTATTTAAAAACAACAGCACAGCTACTAAGGTTATATAGTCTAAAGATAAAATGGAAGGGAGACATAATAGGGATTTTATAAATAATTGAAAGATTTTTATGCAGAAAGAGAAGACTGTGTAAAGTAAGTAAATACCGGACAAGGAGCCAGGAAAATTCTGACCTAGTTGCTGGTACGCAGTCTCCTCATTCATAAAATTGCTAGGTTGGACTACTTAAAATCAGGAGTCATTAATCTTTTTTGGTTTCATGGACTCTAGTGAAGCCTCTAGGCCCCTTCTTAGAATAATATTTTTATGTGCATAAAATAATACAGGTAGGATTGCAAAAGAAACTGACTGCATTTAAAAACAAACATCAAAATATAATTTTTAAACAAGTTCAAAGCCCTGGTTAAGAACGCCTGAACTAAATAAATTCTAATGCTCTAACTCTTAACTTTTTAATATCTAAGGGCAGAATTGGAAACATTTATTTTATTTTTTTTTAATTTTATTTTTTGGAGGGCAATTGGGGTTAAGTGACTTGCCCAAGGTCACACAGCTAATTTTTTGGGGGGTAGAGTGTCTGAGGCCACATTTGAACTCAGGTCCTTCTGACTCCAAGGCCGGTGCTCTATTGACTGTGCCACCTAGCCACCACTGGAAACAGTTACTGAAAGTTTCAAGCATGCAGATTTCAGCTCATTATAAAAAAGGATTTTAAAGGCAAAAAAAAAAAAAAAAATCAAATTGTTCAAAGTGGAGTAGGCTTTTTAAAGTAGTTAGTTCCCTGTCACCATGGCAATTCCAAAAGATATTGGCTTATGGTCTATCAGTAACATTGTACAAAAGGTTCTTTTTTTTTTTTTTGGCCTTTTTTGGGGGGGAGGGCAATTGGAGTTAAGTGACTTGCCCAAGGTCACACAGCTAGGGTGTGTGTGTGTGTGTGTGTGTGTGTGTGTGTGTGTGTGTGTGTGTGTGTGTTAAGTGTCTGAGGCTAGATTTGAACTGAGGTCCTCCTGATTCCAGGGCTGGTGCTCTATTCACTGAGCCACCTAGCTGCCCCTGTACAAAAGATTCTTGCAATAAATGGCCAGCCCAGAGGAGGTCTAAAGTTCTTTAATTATAAAATCCTTGAAAGAAGTGTTAGGTATTTTACCTACCTTTGGAACAGGACAGTTTTTTGACAAATGACCACGTTTTTCACAATTTCTACAGGTGACATTTTTGTCAGTTGAATAGTATCTGCTGGTTCGTCTACCGGATGATCTGTTATTACTTATTTGGGCCTAAAAAAAAATGAAAATAAAGAATTCTGTTATTCATTAAGATTTGTATCAGTCTGATACATGAACCTATTCAATGAAAAGGCAATACTTTTTGGAATTCTCCACTATATTAAAAAATTAAAGGCAATCCAAATAGTGTAAAGAGATAAAAAATTTTGAGTTTACCAATATTCCAAGAAAATAGAAAAGAAATGATAATACTGCTTAAAATGAATGTACCTAATATGGCAGTGTAAAGCCAAGCAACAGTAGATCCCCAAAAGAATGCTACTGTGAACAGCTTATAAGATTTGGATTACACAGTAGTAGTGAACACTCTGTTTATACCATTACAGATCAAGATTCAGTACAATATTCACAGTATAATATCTTATTACAGAAAGTCACAATATTTCTTATTACAGAAAGTCATAATATTTAGAACAAGCAACAAAAGAATCACCTGGTTTCTCTAAGGTGGAAACTAGCTTAACACTTAAAGATTCAATACAATATGTTAACAAAAGAAAGATTCAATCAATCAAAAAAGAATCACCTAGCTTCCCTAAGGGGGAAACCCTTCTCACTTAAAGATTCAATCAACAATTCACAATATACTGATCTTCCACTCATGGGGCAACCCTTAACTTTAGTTCCCAATACAATCCTTAGAAAACCACACAAACTTTCCACCCCTTGATTTCCAACAACCCTCAGTTTAGTCCAAGGGGAGGCCTTTTCTTCATTTTGACTCTGGGTGGTTTCTCTGATTGCCTGGATCCTCTTCCCTGGTCCCAGCTCCCTCCTGAATCTGCCAAACAATCACCTGGATTCAGGAGCTGACAGCTGCCAGGCTCTTGTCCAGTCCTCAGGGCAATCCCCAGCACACACTGAAGTTCACAGGATTCAGCACACCTCAAACCCTTCACCACTACTCTTGCCTGGAACTCAAGGATCAGCCAGGTCACAAACAAAGTCCCATCCTATTCATGTTTCAGTCAGCTTCCAGATACTGGGAGAGGAACACTCTCTCTCTCTCTCTCCCCCTCTTTTTCTCAGCTGACTTTAGTCTCCATGAATTTTCCTTCACTGCAGCCAAATCCAATTTACTCCTCTGTCTCTAAAATTTTTCTTTATATACAGCACTGGTCTCCTGTCTCAGCCAATAGCCTTCTTCCAAGTCAACAGGGGAATTCATACCTTCTCAACAATGGACAGAGTTCATAACTTCTATACTTAGCCCTAAGTTACTAGGTGCTACTTAGCCCTAGGCTACTAAGTGCTAAGTATCTGATAAACTGATTATTATTACAGGCAGGTAGAAATTTATTTCCCTAAAGTCTTGTAAACCTAATCAAAAGGGCATTAAATTGAAATGGAAGGAGGAAGTAAAAAATTGCCTACATATATCTACCAAGCTAGATACAATATCTTACAATGTAACAATACAAAAATAGTAGCGATTTCCAAAATTTTAGTAAAACCTATAATCTTGAATGTCCGTAGACAAGTAATCAATATGATATAAAGTAATGATCCCACAGCAACACAGAAAAATTGACTAGAAATTACACTGTTTCTCTCAAGTAAATAGATGAACAACATTTATGCACTCTGATAACAAAACTTAGATTTCAAAAAGCTCAATTTTTGCATCTAATGGCATGCAGGGACAACAGTTCTACTGAAAAAGATCTGAGGGTTTTGGTGGAATGCAAGTTAGCTCATTCTTTTTGAGACAGCTCCAATTAAAAAAGTTTTCTTTTCCTTATATTAAGCATAAACCCACCTAGTCTTAGCTTTACCCTCTGGGGCCAAGAAGATCAAGTTCAATGTGTCTTTTATGTGACATCCCTTCACATACCAGAAGAGAGTTAACTAATTCAACTGTTTAGTCAATTGAACTTTCTACGTACGGCATTATCTCAAGTCTTTCAACATCTTGTTTATCCTCCTGTAGATATTCTCTTCCTTATCAATATTGTCCCTAAAGTAATGACACTCACAGAACTCTATGTTGCACTGATATCCAGTCATACCTCCTTGAATTTGTGCACAGTATGAAACGATATTGTGAGACAGTGGTTATTAATGAAGGCACACAGAGGTAGGTCTCATACCACGGTTGCTGTCCAGGTATAGAACAGAATGGGCTGACTTGGGAGGTCTTGGTTTACCCATCAATAGCCTTTGAAAAAAGGGTGGATGAGAAATTGGTCAGATATTTTATAGGGGTGGGGTGGGGGATACAGTAGGTCAATGGATAGTGCCAGGCCTGGAGTCAGGAAGACAGATCTTCATGAGTTCAAATCTGGCCTCAGACACTTGCTAGCTGTGTGACCCTGGGAAAGACACTTAACCTTGTTTGCCTCAGTAAAATGAGCTGGAGAAGGCATGGCAAACTACTCTAGTATCTTTGTTAAGAAAACCCCAAACAAGATTGTGAAGAGTTATACATCACAGAAACAAGCAAACAACACCACCACTGTCCTTTGGCAAACAATTTCCAACTCCATTTCCATGTATAATAACTATCTACATAAAAGCAACGTATATACCCAATCTTGGTCTCCCAAAATCAGATTTATAGTTGGAAAGGACCTAAAATGTCTTAAGTCAAATTTCCCCAGATGAGAAAACTAAGGCCCAGAGTCACATGGGTATTAAGTGTCTGAAGCAGGATTTCATATATGTATATATGTGTATATGTACACATATGTACATGTGTATATTGTATATGTGTATGTGCATATATTTATTTGTTTATTTATTTACATCCCACTTCAATTCCTAGTCCAATCTTTTCCTCTGTCCTTTGGAATTATTACTCCATAATGAATGAACTTCCTTTCATCCTAGGCCTTTTTCTCTCACACGCCAGCTCTCTACTAGCCCTCACTGTGACCTGGCTCCCTCCCACCCCCAACATGCAGATCCCCAACACTCTATCCCAGGCATTCTCTCTATTAATTACCGTAGCTTTACTCACACGCTAATATCTTTACTCACACACTAACCCTAGGAGAGAGTCAGACTATTCCTTGATGCATACTACCATTTCCAGACTTTTATTTTAATACCATCACTTAGAAACATAGATTCCTTTGAAGTTCACTCAAAATTTTCCACCCAGTCTATATTATGGCAGTTATTATATACTGGTCCCAATGTCATTTTAGCTCCTTTTTCAAAAAGTTCAACACCTGGGTCACAGTCTACCTCTCCTCCTTGTTCCCTGTTCTAATACTAGGGTACTTCAATTCCTACATTGATGCTCTCTCAAACCCCCTAACCTCACAAATCTTCAATCCCTCACAGGGATGGTCACACTCTGCATCTCCTCATTATCCATGAGTCCTACTTCCTTTATAAAAAACTCTTGACACTTCTCTATTCAACTACAACATTCCATCATTCTGTTTCTTTCCATGCTTCACCTCCTACATCCATTCTTCACCCTCATCTCAAACTCCAATCTCTCCACTCCTCAGAACTTTTTCAGGCCATTCTCATCACTCCGATTTTACTTTAACTCCTTTCTTAATTTCAATACCATAAGAAGTCAATTCAACTCCAAACTGTCCTCTACTGTCAAATCCCTCAACCCCTTATCTGGCTGTAGCAGGTCATCACTTACCAAATCTCAGCCCCAGACTACTCTTACCATCTAACTGCTCCACTTCTATACATGTATGATGGAAGCTGAAGTCACAGCCTAACTGGGTCCTCTTCAAATGAATATTCTCCAGTTTCAACTGGGCCCTGAATATATCAAGACAATCCTAAAAAAAAAAAAAAAAGGGGGGGGCGGCTAGGTGGCGCAGTGAATAGAGCACCGACCCTGGAGTCAGGAGTACCTGAGTTCAAATCCGGCCTCAGACACTTAACACAAAAAACTAGCCGTGCGACCTTGGGCAAGTCACTTAACCCCAACTGCCCTCCAAAAAGCAAAAAAAGAAAAAAAAGAAAAAAAGAAGACAATCCTTTTATTTTTTCTTGATTCTCCACTTCACTCTTCATAATGTCCTCTTATCTCAAGCCATGGATACTTCTTCAGTTCAGTACAGTGATTCCCTCAGTTCAGTACAGTGGCTCTTAGTTTACTGAGAAAATTAAGGTCATTCTATGTAAATTCTCAGTCTTTTAATCTCAAAAATCCTTGATATCATCTCTACTTCCTTTCTCCCGGTCTCTGACCAGGAGAATGGCTTTCCTCCTTAAAAAGGTAAACCTCATTCTGTTTATTCATAAACTATAAACCTCATTCTGTTTATTCATAAACTATTTGCCTATCTCTAAAACTGATAAAGTAACATTTCATATTCTTCAAATTTTCTTGTAATAGTTCTCTTTATACCTAGGTAATGTATCCACCTTGACCACATCTTGGTAAATGATGTAAGATATTGGTTTATGCCCAATTTCTGCCATACTGCTTTCCAGTTTTCCCAACAATTTTTACTAAATAATATCTTCTTTCCCCAAAATCTTAAGATAATATGGAAAAACTGGGACATTAATTAATTGTGGGTGGAATTGTGAACTGATCCAATCATTTGAGAGCAATCTGGAATTATGCCCAAAGAGTTATTAAAATGCCTATACCTTCTGATCCAGCAGTACCACTACTAGGTTTACTTTCAAAGATGACTAGAGAAAAAGAAAAAATACCTCTATGTTTGAAAATATTTATAGCAGTTCTTTTTGTGGTGGCAAAGAGCTGGAAATCGAAAAGGATGCTCATCAACAGAGAAATAGCTGAACAAACGGTGGCATATGATTGTGATGGAATACTATAGTGCTATAAGAAATGATGAGTTCAGTCATCTTAGAAAAACACACAAGATAGATTTGTACAAAACAACAATATTGGTTTAAGAACAACTTTTAGCAACTGAGTCATTTAGACTATTATAAATAACCAAATTAATTACATAGGACATATTAAAGAAGGGGCTATCTGCATCCAGAGAAAACTGATAAAAAGAAGTATGTATGGAATCATTTTACACACATACGTGCGCACACACGCGCGCACACACACACCACACCCTGTGTCTAATGATAGCCATCTCATCTCTAGGGTAGAAGGGAGAAAAAAAAAGAGAAATTTACATGATAATTTTATTATATAGTTAAAAGGAACAACAAGTATGTTTTAATAGATTTTTAATTTCATGTGCATGATTTTTTTTAATTTTAAAATTTGTTTTCTTGTTTACATCATTCATTTTCATTACATTTTTGAATTACAAATTTTCTCCCTGTCTTGCTAATGCCCCAACCCTAAAACAGCAATCCCACTGTAAAGCCCCTCCCCTGCTCTGCTCTCTT
>CM053599.1:182121033-182148644 GCA_028646575.1 Pseudocheirus occidentalis | reverse complement strand
GTCTCTCCTGGATCTATTTTCCAGGTCAGTGGTTTTTTTCAAGGAGATATTTCACATTGCTTTCTATTTTTTCATTTCTTTGTAACTGTTTAATAGTATCTTGGTTTCTCCTAAAGTCATTAGCTTCTACTTGCTCCAATCTAATTCTGAAGGAATTATTCTCTTCAGAATGCTTTTGAGATTCTTTTTCCACTGGGAAATTCGACTTTTTAAGGCATTCTTTTTGGGCCTCTTTTGCCATTGGAGTTAATCTATTCTTTAAAGTGTTGTTTTCCTCAGTCAGGTTGTTGACTCTCTTTTCATGATTTTCTCGCATCATTCTCATTTCTCTTCCCAGTTTTTCCTCCACTTCTCTTATTTGGTTTTCAAAGTCCTTTTTCAGTTGAATATAGCTTCTAGGCATTCTTCAATTGTCTTGGAAGCATTTGGTGTGGGAGTTCTAGTTCTGGGCTGTCTTCCTCCTGTTTCATGCTTTGATCCCTTTTGTCCACAAAAAAGGATTCTAGAGTTTTATTGCTGTTCTTATTTTGCTTCTTTTTCCTTATGTTGGCCAGTCAATTAATTGACTGGGTTTTTTTTTTTAGCTCTGTGAAACTCTGCTTCCAGGGGGGAAAAGTTCTGTTCCAAATTGCTGGGGTTTTCCCAGCTGCCAGAGCTATTAGTGGGGTGTTGCACGTCCCCCCAGCTTTGGCTTGCTGAAAGCGCACCCCAGGACCACCTCCCAAGACCACGATCGGGATCTAGGCCGCTCAATGCAAGAGCACTTGGCCCTGATCAATTGATTCAGCCCTGTTGCGGAGTCTGCAGACCAGGGTCTCTGAAGCAGCCCAATGGGGACATCCACCGGTTAGAGCCATTTCTGCCCTTCCCCCACTGCTTCATTGCCCCGGGGGCAGACTGACTGAACTGCTTTTCCTCCCCCAAATTTAGCTTGAAAGCTTAACTCACTTTTACTGACCTTTAATCCTGGCTTATGCAGTTTGCTCCAGGTGTTTTAGATCTTTTCTGAAGTAGATTCACGCTGTGGCTTGGGAGGCTCAGCTCCTCGAGGCCACCCCAGAGCCAGAGCCTGGCCACATGGCGATTTCAGGTTGGGCTGGTCTCAGCTCCTGGCCTGGGATGAGCCTCTCTCTAAACCCTCTTTTTTCACACCTTTCTTTAATCCCTATTTTTCACACCTTAGTAGATGTGGAGGTGCTGGAGGCTGTAGATCTTCTGTCTTGTAGACTGGCTGCAGCTCGGCTTGGCTCCTTCCTACCGCCCCAGGGCCTGGCCATGGTTTCGGTTTCAAGCTGGGCCTGCCTTGGCTCCTGTCCTGCCGCAATGATCCCCTGCTGCCAAGCTGCCTTTCACGAGAGATGTGTTTTCTATATTTTTTGAGTTTGAGTCCTAGAATTTGTCCAGCGTCATATTTTTATGGGTGTTTAGGTTGGCTGCGTGGGAGCTGTGGGACACTGCTGCTTCTATCCATGTGCATGATTTTTCCAATTATTATATGTTATGGAAATGCTTGTTTTATTCTATAAATTAAAAATAAAATAAATACAAATTTTACAAGGTAAACTATTCTACATGTAACCACGATTCCACCATATCCTGTCTTTGCTAGCCAACTGCAACCTTAATCATCTCCCTTTTCTCTACTTCAACCTCTCCTTATGTACTGGTTCCTTCTCTATTTTCTTCTATCATGCCCAATTCTCTTCATTCTTCATAAGATCTGCTATCTCTCCCCTCTTTCTCAGACAAACTCCTAGGAAAAACCGTCAATAGTTTTTCACACAATATTAAAGGTGAAAGGACCTCTCACTATCTTCATGTCCTCTTCTCTAATTCACCCTTCAATCCTTGGCAATTTGTCTTCTTATGTTACAAATCAATTGAAACTGCAAATTTGCAAATCAGAGCTTAACTGTCAAATCTGTGTATCTTTTCTCAGTCTTCATCCTTCTTGATCTCTCTAGGGAGTTTGACATTGCTGGACGTGCTACTACTTGGTGTACTCTTTCCTCTCTGTGGAAGTTGGTGCTCAGTTGTTTTAGTCGTGTCTAACTCTTTAGGATCCCATTTGGGGTTTCCTTGGCATTACTTCCTGGTAGTTTGTTTAGTCACTTATCATTTAAAAGGTTTTGTTTCCAGTTCTACATTATCACAAAAATGCTATTAGAAACATTTTTTTTTTGGGGGGGGGAAGGGATAGGAAGGAGGGACATATGATCAGACTGTCACAATATCTCCACTGTGAAGATGTCCTGTGTAATTACACATGCACAGCCTGTATTGAATTGTTTGTCCTTCCAGTGGGGTTGGGTGACAAGGGAGGAACCGAAAGAATCTAGAATTTAAAGCTCTGCAATACATGTAACTAGGAATTAAGATATACAGGGACTGGGATAGGGAGACCCTCCCTGCCCTACCAGTAAGTTAGAGGATTGTTGGAGGAAGGCACAAAAGAGAGCACATTGGGGCAAGGGCTTTACAGTGGAATCGCTGGTTTGGGGTTGGGGGCTGGGGAAAGATGAGGAGAAAAATCTGTAACTCAAAAATCTCATGGAAATGAAGTAAACAAGAAAACAAATTTTAAAAAATTTAAAAAAAAAGAAACATTTTGGTGTACTTGAAACTTTTCTTTTTTATAAATGACTTCCTCAGGATATATGCCTAGTAATGGAATCTGTGAGCCTTTGTAATCACTCCTACAAAAATTCTATTTACTTTGCAGAATGATTAGACTAATTTAAAGGTCCACCAACAATGCAATAGTGTACCCATCATTCCCAGTTGGCTGCCTCCCTTCTTATCCTATTGACATTAGTTTTACTCAGGAAAAACCCTTTCAATATCATGTATTCAAAACTATATATTTTGTCTTTTATAACTGCCTTTATCCCTGTTTTTGTTATCCTTTTCTCCCTCCCACCTATACCTATAGCTGTGAAGAATATATGATGTGCCTCTCTGGAAGTATATCCTCTAAGGCAGTAGTTCTGAACCTTTCTAATGCCATGACCCTTTAATAATTGCATGTGGATGTATCTGCATGTGGGTGGACCTGCCTGGACATGGATAGAGGAATGGTGTCTCGGTTCCTAAATTTCTGATGGTCTTAGGCGACCCCTGTGACCCCTGTGAAAGGCTCATTTGATCCTCAAAGGGATTGCAACTCACAGGTTGAGAACCACTGCTCTAAGGTCTCTGTCTCTCTCTCTCTCTCTCTCTCTCTTTCTCTTTCTCTCTCCAGTTTTAAGAAACTTAATGACAATGTCCTGTTCTGAAATCCTTAGTCTCACCTGAAGGAAAAACCTTATTAAGGCTTAATCGATGCCAAGGAGTAATGTCCTGTTCTCAAGTCCAGAGCTTCAGTTTTATCAGATATGTTAAGATTTTTTTTTTCTTTTTGGAGGGCAATTGGGGTTAAGCAACTTACCCAAGGTCACACAGCTAGTGTTAAGTATCTGAAGACAGATTTGAACTCAGGTCCTCCTAATTCCAGGGCCAGTGCTCTATCACTGTGCCACCTAGCCACCCAGATATTTTAAGTTTTTATAACAGAAATACAAGAATTCCTGAATATAAGAAGGAAATTTGATTCTTTGAAACTAAGATGACAATAGTGACCAACCTCTTGTTTTCTCTTGACCAAAATAAACAGTTTCAGAAAGCTATTTCTCCAAAGACATATCCGCTCTGGCATTAACTATTGTTCAATTGAAGCAATTTTAAAAAGTCCTGAAGTCTAAATAACATGCCCTTCTCATCTTGCTATGGAATTTTGTTTTTGTTTTCATGATCAGTATAAAACATAAGAAGACATACTTAGGGCAAAATTTAAAATAGCACTAGAAATGCTGCCTGTGTGGATCCCCTAGTCCAGTTTTTTTTGAAGAATTGTTGTGTAGTACTAAACAGTTTATACTGACTAACATTTATATGGACTAAAAATGCAGAACAAAGAATTTTTCTTCTATAACTTTTTTTTTAATTGTACGGTCCTTAATATTCACATCATATATGTAATTCATTGTGATAAATGAGTGAGATGTTGATCTAAAACCTAATTTTTGCCAGATAATATCTTAGGAAATCTAAGTTTCAGTTCTGCCAAACACTTTTACTGAATCCAATTATTTTCTTCACTCAGGTTGTTGACTCTCTTTTCATGATTTTCTTGCATCATTCTCATTTCTCTTCCCAATTTTTCCTCTACTTCTCTTATTTGGTTTTCAGAATACTTCTTAAGTATAAGCTGATCTGTGGCTTGTAGGCAGTCTTCATGTTTCTTGGAAGCTTTTGGTGTGGGAGTTCTGACTGTGTTGTCTTCCTCCCGTTCCATGCTTTGATCCTTTTTGTCCCCAAAGAAGGAATCTAAAGTTCGGTTGCTGTTCTTACTTTGCTTCCTTTGCCTGCTCATGTTACCGATTTTTTAGCTCTGTGTAACTCTGCTTCCAGAGGGGAAAGCTCTGTCCCACAGCTGCTGGAGCTATTGGGAGGCTGCCATTTTTTTGCAGCCCCCACCAGCTCTGGCTCACTGAAAATGCACTCCAGGACCACCACCCAAGACCATGATCTGGTTCCAGGCTGCTCAACGCAAGAGCACTTAGCATCTGAAAATCCACTTGGCACACTCAAGTCTGCAGGCCAGGAACTCTGAAGCAGTCATGATGGAGCTGCCACTTCCTTGCCCTGGAGGCAGTTTGGCCAGACTGCTTTTCTCCCCCAAATTTAGCTGAGTTCCATTGACCTTTCACTTTGTCCTTGTTTCTTATGGCTTGATAATTCTGGAAACTGCCACAGGTGCCACTGATCCATCCTCCTAAAGGCTCCAGCTTGTCCTAGCTGGGGGGGTCGGGGGGGGGCAGGCCGATGGGCACGCCCAAACCACTGTTTCAGGCTGGGCTGGTTTCAGCTCCCAATATGCTGCGATGAGCCCTTCCTGCGGAGCTGCCTTCAGAAGGAGATGTGCTTTTCTGTGTTTTTGTGAGTCTTGGAGCCCTAAAATTTGTTTAGAGTCATAATTTATGGGTATTTGAGATGGCTATGTGGGAGTTGCAGAACCTTGTTGCTTCTACACTGCCATCTTGGCTCCGCCCCCCTACTGAATTCAATTATTTCAAACTCTTTCTCATTTATTCTATTCCACTGATATATTTGTTAATTTTTTAATACCACCAAATAATCTTGATAGTTGCTACTTTACAATATAGTTTCTGGTCAGAGACTCCTAAACCAGCTTCATCCCTACTTTTTTTCATTATTACCCCTGGATGTTCTAGATCTTTTGAATATCAAAATGAACTTTCTAATGATTTTTGTCAAGCTTTATAAAGCATCTGTTTGGTAGATTGGCATAATACAAAATCTACAAGTTACCTCTTTTAGCATCACTATTTTATTATAGTGGCATGGCTCAGACATAAGCACTGAAAACTTTTTCAGTGATTTAAGTTATTCTTTAAAGAATTAAGTAATTTTTATAATTAAATCAATACAGGTAATGAATTAGGCTTGGCAGGCTAATGCCAAGGTATTTTATGAATTTTGTAATAATTCTGAATGGTACTTCCCTTTCAATTACTGGATGGATTTTGTTATTGTTACATAATCAGTAGAGTTTTGTAATTTCCTCCAGCTTCACTCAGCAGAATGCAAAAGGGAAGAAAGTAATTAGATTATGAGGGTAATCCAGAGCCGAGGCTTGACAAGACAAAATCAGCGAAGGCCTCAAGAGAATAGGACAGTACAGAATTAAACTGGTTCACTAAGTGGGTCTCAAGCAAGGAAGGGAAGGAAATACACATAGCTAGTGCAAGAATGATGGCCTGGCAAAGAACTGAGGAGTGGAGGGACTGGAGGTCCCAGTGAGGATGAACAGGGGTATGATGTTGCAAGATAAAGGGAGGGGTGAGGGAGATGGTGGTGGTAGTCCTAGAGGTGGAGAGAATGGCCACTGTTATATATAGTGCCTGGTTGTGATCACATGAGGAAATTACAGAATTCCTAGACATGGAAGTGTAACATTCCTGAGAGATGACAAGATCAAGGGTACTGACAAGAAGATATCCTTGTTTTACTCTTGTGTTTACTGGGAAAGCTTCTATTATTTCCCCATTGAATATAATGAAAAGATCATCCCATGCCTATGTTTTTAAAGGTTTATAGAATAAATTACTATTGTGTTTTATCTGAGATATTTTTCTGCATCTATTGATATAATCATGTGGACTTGGAAGTTTTAATTTTAAAAATGATCATGTTAATTGTTTTCCTAATGATTAACCATCTGTACACTCCAGGTTTAAGTCTAACTTGATCAGAAAATGAGTGCTGAATAAACTGCTGCAATATTTTGGCCAAGATTTTATTTTTTAAATTTGAATTCATATTTTTTAATGATATTGATTTAGAATCTATTCTTTGCCTTATACTTCTCTGGTTTAGCCAATATTAGGATTTTTTCGTTCCCCTATTGCTCTCTATTTATTTTGTTATACAACATATAACATTTGATTTTGGAAAAATTGGTCCATCATCCTTATAGGTCAGAATTTGGCCTAGAGTCAAGAAAACCTTAGTTCAAGTTGCATTGTAGCTGTATGACTCTGGACAAATCATTTAACTTGTCCATCTCAGTCTCTTCATCTGCAAAATAGGGATTATGATAATAGCACCTACCTCCAAGGGTTGTAGAGAGGCTAAAATTAGATAATCCTTATATACAGGCATTTTCCTAACCTTAAAGCACTACTTAAATGCTAACTATGAATTAACTCAAGGGTGGGGCGGACAGGCAACTGGGCTTAAGTGACTTGCCCATGGTCACACAGCTAGTAAGTGTCTGAGGCTGGATTTCAACTCAGGTCACCTCCTTCCAGAACTGGTGACCTATCTATTGCACCACCCAACTGGCCTTAATTAATTTTTAAAATGTAGGATTCAATAACAAAAGGACCATTTTTACATACAAAGTAGAACACCTAAAAGATAGTAGAAGAAAATTCTCTGACACCATCTTATTTCTTATGGCATAATAATATTCCATTACATCAATATGTCACCATCTGTTCAACCATTTCTCTTTTCTGTTTTGTTCACTTAAAAAGAAAATATATAATGCATATTCAGCACATTAATTTCAAAACTCTCTTGCTTGTCTCTACTTCCTCCTGAACTTCCTTGTATTCTCCTCTGTATCTTTTTAAAAGAAGTTTCAATTGTCCTCCTTTTTTTTTCTTCATCTTCACTATAGTCCTTACCTTCCTTGTACCCTTCAGCCCAATTAAAAACAGATTAAAAAAAAAAACCCCAACCTCATAACAAATAAATATAGCTAAGCAAAACAAATCTGCTTTTCAATTATGTTCAAAATTTCTCCTTCTACATATGAATCTATTCACATTCTGTCAAGAAGTGGGTAATATGTTTTATCAGAGGTCCTCTGGACATCTATCTAGTCACTGATTTTATCAGGGTTCTTAGAGCTTTCCAAGTTGTTTTCCTTTACGATGTTGTCTTTACATAAATTTTCCCCCTGGTTTTAATCAAGTCACTGAGTCACTTTATGCTTTCCAAGATTCTCTGACACCATCTTATTTCTTATGGCATATTAATATTCCATTACATTAATATGTCACCATCTGTTCAATCATTTCTCAATTGATGGGCACCCACTTTCATTTCTAAATCTTTCCTTTTTCCTTTTAATTCATACTTCAGCATCAGAAAATTTGTTTTGCTTACAACTATTACCTGCTCGGCATTATTTTTCCTTTCTGTACAAGTGTGTTCCTTTTACCCTCCTCAAACTCTTAGAGCAGAAACAAACCACCCACAGGTTCCCTAGTTTTCTTATTTAATTTCCTCAATACCCTTTTAATGTTCTGAAAAAACACTTATTTTCTCTCCCTTTCAGTGTGTTAGGATTATATCATCAGGCCTTCCAATTGTTCAACTAAATTTCCCTTAGTCTTGTTTTTGTATTTTAAAGTCCCTATTCACCTGAGGTCATTTCATCAAATATATTTGAAAGTTCTCTATTACATTAAAGGTCTGAATTTTCCCAGGGTTGGATTTTATTCAGCTTTGCAGAATAAATTGTTCTACTTGTAAGTCTGTATCTTTTTCTTTTTTTAGTACAGTATTCCAACATTTTAAATTTACTGTAGAAGTTGCCAGGTCTTGTCTTGACTATGGTCCCTTAATACCTGCATTCCTTCTTTCTGATTAGTTTCACATTTTTTTCATTAGTGGTAATGCTCAGGTTTGCTGGTTTGGAATTTTTTGGAATATATAATTCTGCATCATCCTGCAGATTCTAACAGGTGCTAAATAATGTTGCATTAGCCTTTCTATTATGTTTGGATGTCTTTTTCTTGGCCACTTGTAGAATTTATCACTGGAATTAAATGTAACCATTCTGGATATATCTTGGAGTTTGAAACATATAGTCTTTCAATTTGCCCTTTGTTTTCTATATTTAGAAGTTCAGGGCAATTTTCTTGCATTATTTTCCACATTAAGGTGTTTTAACATTTTTTTGTCTTATCCTTTAGGGAATCCTTAAGTCGTCTTACTGTATTTGAGGTCAATGATTGTAGCTTGTACAGATATGATGTGTTCTTTAGTGTGGTTGCCATTTTCTTCTCTTTTTCCATATTTTCCTCAATTCCAGCATTTTCATATTCCAAATCTGTTAATCTTTCTCTTCCTATGAAAAACTCTTTACAATGGAGTAAGTTGTTTGTCTTTTTTTCCCCTCTAATATATTAAATTTTTATTTCTGCATTGAGAGCTACAACTTCTAACAAATGTTAATTTCTAAATTCTTCTCTTATAGAGTTAACTTCTGAACCATTTTGGAATTTTTTTTGTTGCTATTCCACACTTTCTTGGGATTCCAAAGGCTTCTGTGGAATTATTTTATCCTATGATATTTGTTAAGAGAACTTTTAAATCTTTTTGCCCATTTAATACTCATCCTTCTAGTTTGCAGCACTCTCTGTTGATTTATTTACTTGTGCTCTAGATTATACTGAGTTTTTTCTTCTTAAAATCTTTGTTTACATTAATTTATCCTTATATTTCCTCCTGTCATTCACTTTCTGACTCCTTCCCCTTTGCTTGTCTGTAATACCCTCAAGGCTGTATTGTAAAGCAAATTCAACTTCTTTCCACACTGGCTGATTGAGTTTTCATTTACCTTGGCCCCTGCCCTAAGTAGTGTCTAGAAACACATTATGATCCCAGATAGGTTTCAGGCCCCTTTCCTCCAGCCTTGGTGTAGTCATTCATATTGGTCTACTGGCCCAGTTCCTCCCTAGTATCTCATCTTCTACTACTCTGGCTAAACTAGGTTAGCCTCTGTCACTTTTTTCAAGATTGGATGATGGCATTCTAGACATCCCTAGAGGTTCTTAGGAAACACCCCAAACAGAAGGCAGAATGCTTCTTTTTCTCCCCACTGCTAGGTGTACCAGTGAAATGCCTACAGCAAGAACAAATCCTAACATGGTGCTTATGTATAAGCCTCTAGGTAGGTTTGCACATTCTTGCTGGGTGTGGAGGTTGGTGAAGGAGAGTTGTTGAGTAAATCCTTTAAGAATGAGCATTCCATGGTCTTAATTTATAATTTTACACTGTTACTGCTCTGTCTTATTTATTCTGTTAATTCAACTGAAACTGTTCTCCATTTACTGCAAAATCTCTCTTTTAGGGGTTTTTAATAGTTAGCAGGGCCTAGGCAAAAGGGTCTAGTTTTCCAATTTGTTAGTTTCTTGACCCAAATGTTTCTTTGAACTTTGTTAACAATTCACTCTATCTGCCAGATATCCTTACAATTTTGTTGAAAATTTTTAATGTCTTTAATGAAGATTGTTTCATGTTGCTTCCACAATGATGACAATCTTCTCTTTCCATGTTTTTTTTCTATTTTATAGGAGTCCAAACCAAATATCTCGAACTAAAAAGTGAGTAAAATACATGTATGACAACATACACAAATTCCATAGGAGTTTATAATTTCTGACTGCCACCTTTCTTCATACCATTTAGTAAAAATCAAAATTTTAAAAGCCTGCATTTATTATTCAAATCTACATAGCTGTCTGAATAGCATTCTTTAATCTTTCCCCTTCAAAATGTAAAATGATTCTACCATTTAAGAAGATGAATGCTATTAATCTGAAAGTGACAAACACCTGTCACACCCTAAATATAGGCTAACCATTTCCTTGCACTGAAGAAACAGCTATTTCCTGTGTCAATCTTATTAAAGTACTAGTGCCAAGTCATGCAGGCACATACACAGTCCATAGTAATGAATATGCCAAAAACCACAGAATTCAATCCCATTCATCAAGATATGTAAGGAAAAGAGCCTAAGTTTCTTAATTTGTAAATGAGAGGTTTAGGCTTGAGAAATAGGATCATAAAATTTAGAGCTGGAAGAGTCCTTAGAAAATATTTAGTCCAACTCTCAATTTACAGAAAGGAAATAAGACCCAGAGGGGAAATGATAGCAAAGTACAATATTTAGGGTCTCTTCCAGCTAAAAAATGTCTATGGTTTTATTGTAATTCAGTTACCATTGGGGTAAAAAGGTTGATTTAATTTAGAGCTATGAAGGTAAATATGATCCATGTAAATAAACTTTGAATGTTATTTACAAATAAAAGAAATTTATTTTACCTCAAGATCTTTATCACTGATGAACCAGTTTACATCACTTTTGTCTGAAAAACAAAAATGAATATGATTAATTCATTACACATTAAAAAAAACTTCATATTTTAAAAATAAGTTGATAAATATGGAAACTTGATTTTCAAAAAAGAACTTATTAAAATGATTAACTGTTTATGCTATCAACTCTGAACATTAATAAAAACTCTTTGGCTTTTCAAAGCATTTATACAGATACAGTGCCAGGCCACCATGCCTGAACTCCAACAGAACTTGTTTAAATTAAAGATGGAACCAAGCTTGCTGGTTTCTATCTTTCACTTTGAATTACATACATATGCATTAAAAATCAGAATTGTCTCTGATCACATCAGGATTATCACCCTACCACTGGGATGTATGTAACTTAATGCTAGCACTACAGAACTTCAAATTTACTGTATAACACAGTATAAAAAGAAGCAAAACCCTTCAGTAAATCAATGGCTAACCTTTAATTTTAATATGTAAAACCTGAAGGATGTAGGTACAAAATCTACTTCTTTATACAGTACCGTTCTCTCTCTCTTTGTAGTCCTATTGTAAACTGTAAATGGCTGTTACTTCTTCAGCCCATGTCTGCTGGCAACATGTTAGAAGGGTACTATGACTAATGCAGAAGCTGGGGTGTAAACAAAGGGCTGTTGCAGGGTTGTTTTTTTTTTTTTAAAGCAATGGAAAGATTCTTCCACCCCCCACCTTATTCCTCTATCGCAAATTTACCAATCCAGCCTGACTAGTTACTTTATTCTATTCTATTGAAAGGAAATTTGAAGAGCCATGAAGTAATCTACGTTTCTCCAGGCCTATGAGCAGTAAAAAATGTCTTATAGATATATTCTAAAATAAAGTATTTTTACTAAGAAAACCAGACTGCTTAAAAAAAAAAAAACAACTTAGAGGAAGGCAGAGATGTTTCTCTGACGATTACATTCTTTGTAATTTTGGAAGCTGCAACCACACAGTAGAAGGCAAAATACATTAAAGAGCCATTCCTTTTATTTTTCCAGTCATAACCACCCACACTAATTAATAGTGGAAGGATCTATTTGGCCTGGACACCAAGTTGTGATGTTGAACATCATCTGTTATCTCAGTGTCCTTCTTCAGCTTCCACAATATTTGCAAGGAATTTTAAATTTAGTCAGCTTAAGATTATAAGAGGTTAAAGAAAAAAGGAACCTGTTATTTTGGCAAAATACCTTCACCAACAAAAAATACTGTAATGAATATAGGATAGCATCTAAAGGTCAAATGTGCTCTATCTAAAATGTTATCCCTGAATTTAATAACATTCTAGGACATAAACTGGTAATTCCTCAATAACTTACTGTGCATTTTAAAATAAATATGATGGAACTAGCAAGTTCCTCCATGAAGTTTTGACTATTCATCGAATTGATAATGTTTCTTAACCAGCACATTGGGGAAAACACTTTGGTGGTGATAATTAGGACAAGTTAGTCCTTTCATAGCTCCAGCTTTGTTTTCTTTTATTCAGAGGCCCTGAGTTCCTTCCCCTTGTCATTTCTACTCCCTCTGGATGCCAAATAATAGGACACAAAGCAGATGCTTAATAAATGTTTGTTGATAACCTGACAGTATTTTAATGTAGCACAACTACCAATCAATTAATCCCCCCTGATTCAGGCTCAAAAAAACCCAAAATTCCAAACATTTTATACTCTTGCTTTTCTTGCACATTACTTACTCCCCTAAAAGGTGTGTATCCAGCATAGAGTTCAAATCAAAGAATTCTCTATAGATATTGAGACTCCCAATCCAAGAACGCTGGTAAGTCTTCTAAGTGATATTCATAAGGACTAAAAAGAGCTCATCCTAAATATCGACACAGGAAGAAATCAAGTTGATTAAGTATGTCTACAGTCTGTATTTATTTGTATGAACAACAACCCAATATATACCCTGTACAGACCTTCCAAAAGAATAATGAGGTGGGCCTACAACTGAACAGATTGAACTCCCCCTGGGAAACTGCTGGATACTTTTAATGACCCCCAAGCATCTATCTCTCTGGAAGAAGAAGTATCTCTTCAACAACTTTCTTTCAATGTTGCCATATAGCTGCAAGTCACAGAATGTCACAGTCTTAAAAAAATTAAAATTCTGGATCATCCAAAGGACAATGGAGGGGAATATGGTGGCTTGAAGTAGGCTGAAAAGCATTACCAATGGACTATTTTATAGGAAACATAATATCAAAACAATGATGAGGACACTTATAGAACCTGAGAGAGGATGATCAGGAAGGTTGTGTAATAAAGGAGGCAAATAGTAACAATAGTCAAGAGGAACATTGATGGTATAGGAGATTTCCAATCCATAGCAGTCTTGGGTAACCAGCACCTAACTGTTTCAGTTATGCCAGGCTCTGTGCCAAGCACTGCCTTGAAGCCATACTATTGTATTGTCTGCCTTATTTCTGTTACCTTCTGTGTATTTTTTAAAAGGTGCTTCAGTGAGCTTCTTGTGTCTTCTTTTTCCTTTCCTTGTTTTTGCTGGCCTACGCCTCCTTTACAAGCCAAACCCACAGTTAAAAAAGGGGGTGGGTTGGGGTGGAATCTTTCTAACAAATACTCATAGCAATACAAATTTCTCTATTGGCTGTTTCCAAAAATGAAAGTATTATTTTTAAACCCAAGTCCATCACTAGTCTGTTAAAAAAAAAAAGGGCGGAAACATTCCTCAGGAATCATTGGTAGTTACTGCATTGAGCAGGATTCTTAAGTCTTTCAGAATTGTCTTTACAATGATGCTGTTTACAAATTATTTTCTTGGTTCTCCATCAATAGTGGATAAGTGTACTGGTATTAAGTAACTATTTTCTTTTTTCATCATCTCAGCCATTCTGATGGTATAAGGCAGAACCTCAAATTTTTTAAAGTTGTATTTCTCCAATTACTAGAGATTTGAATCATTTTCATATAACTACTGACAGCTTGGCCTTCTTCCTTATAAAACTGCTTGTTTAGAACTATTAGGGAATGACTCTTATTATGTGTATATTTGAATCAATTTCTTATAGATCATGGCTATGAAATTTTTATCATAGAGATTATCTTCTGTGCAGATTTTATTTCCCAGTTGGCTATTTCCTTTCTAATTTTAACTTCATAGGTTTTCATCTGTGAAATTTTGGAAATTCTCTCTCATTACTTCTATCACTTATTTGGGCATGAGTTCTTCTATTTATAGATATGCGGATTCAAAAAATATTCTCTTCCTCACTCCACTAAATTCATTATCATGTTATGTGCTTCAGTACATAACATAACTCATTCAGTCATTGTCTAATTTATAGAGATCCCCTTAATTTCCAGTTCTTTGCCTCTACAAAAAGAGCTGATATAAATATTTTTTCATGTCACCTTTTCCTCTTTTTTGATATCTGTGGCATTTGGGGGGCCCAAATGAATGCAGAGTATAGGCTGGGGTTAGCAGTCCAAATTGCTTTCCTACATGGCTACCTATTCATGGCTATCAATTCATAGCTCCACCAACAATGTATCAATGCATATATTTTTCCACAGCCTCTCTAGCATTTGTCCTTTCCCTTCTGTGTCACCTTTGCCAATCTCATAGGTGTGAGCTGCATCCTTAAGAGTTATTTTGATTTTCATTTCTTGAATTATAAGTGATTTGGAGCATTAAAAATAAATGATTATATATAACTTGGACTTCTTCCCTTGAGAAATGCCTTTTTCCCTTTTTCACTCCAGTTTCTTTACTGAATGTATTTCTAAACCAAGCTCTTCATATGAGAAAGTTTGTGTTCTACCCTCCCCTTTGAGCACTTCACATAAAAGTGATGTTCAAGGGCCATCCCTTTCCCAGATCTCCCACTTACATATTCCTATGATATGTTTCTCTAGTCTTCTTCTCTTGCCCCAGTATATTTTCTCCCTCCGTTTATCTTCTTATTTTAAAATCACCAAAAGATAACAAAACCATTCCTATGCTTTCTGTCATATGTGACTTCTATGATGCTCAGAGACATGAAGAGACATTTGTGTCATCGTCCTTCAATGAGAATATAAACGGGCCATCCTTACAAAGCTCTTTCTGATCGCTTACATGCATTTACCTTTCCTTTTACATGTCTCTTGACTCTCAGGTTCATATTTCAAAATTTCTCCTGAGCTCTGCTACGTTAGAGCTATTTGAGAGCAGGGACCTTTTTTGCCTCATTTTGTATCCTCAATGCTTAGCACAGCATTTCCACTTTAAAAAACAGGTGTTCAAGAAATGCTCACTAATTTGGTCTTTTAATCAGTACTGTTTGGACTATAATATATGGTAAAATTACCTCATGTTTGGTCCATTTTAACTTTCTTTGGCCCTAAAATTGTTTATTCAACTTTATGTTAGGGCAAGGCTCTGCACTCTTTCGGCGGGACACAGAACTATATCTCTCTCCACCCCACCCACCCCCAGAATGTGACCTCTTCTGTTCCCTAGGGACTGGTTTGGTTGAAAGGACCAGTCTAACTCTGTTACACAGTTCCTGCCTGGAGCACTTGCCTATGGGTCAAATTTGTGATCATGTGCTGGAAAGATGACTCACTCTAGTTTTCAGAGTCGGGGGCTCTTCTGATATATTGCTTGAAGTAGTTATCAGAGGAGTGGGAATGCACTATTTCTTCCTATTTTGCCCTCTTGTTGGTACTTCCCTCTTTGGCCTCTTAAAATCCCATCTCCTGTCTCCCTATTCCCACCTATTTAATTGTTGAATATAATGTGTTTTCACTCCATGTTGTCTCACTTTGTGTGAGAACTATGTATGTGAGTGTGTTCTACCTTTCTTTATCTGGATTGGATGAAGGTGAGTCTCATGGGTAGCCTTCCTTCCCCTCTGGTTCTCTAATTTTTATCTCAAGCATCCTATTCTATGAGATAACAAGTTCTAGAGCAGTGCTTCTCAACCTTCCTAATACCGCGACACTTTAATGCTCATACATGGGCGTATCTGCATGTGGGCAGACGCCCCTGGAGATGGATAGAGGAGCTGTGTCTTGGTTCCTAAGACCATTGGAAATATGTTTTCCAATGTGACCCTGTGAAAGGATCGTTCAACCCCCAAAGGGGTTGTGACCAACAGGTTGAGAACCACTGTTCTAGAAGGAGTAATTTATGGTTGAATTCTCTTTGGCTTTCTTTATTTTTCACTGCATTTCATGAGGTATGGGTAAGGGATCTGAGCTCCTCTAGGCCTAATGCTACTATCATCCCATCATCTTCTAAGAGCTTTCCCCAAACCATGTGCTACAGCATAAAGAAAACCAGTTTTTGAGTCAGAAGACCTGGTTCCACAGCCCATAGCTGGTGTACACCACCTGTATCACTTTGAACAAGTGCCCTGGGCCTCAGTTTTCTCATCTATAAAATGAGAGTGTTGGACAATGGCTTCTGAGGTCTCTTTGAGCTTTTGCTACATGATGCAAAGAATAGTTCTTGTAATAAAGAATTTTTAAAAATAGTTACTAAAAATAGACATTGCCTTTCTCCATCTTTGCATGCCTTAGGTTTACAACTTTAGATCAAAAAGATGCCTTGTAGGGCAGTAGTCTGCCCAAACCTTAGGAAAAACAATTTCCTAAAGGCTGAACTTTTTATGCTATTTTTGTCCCAGGTCAACAAAATCCTGAGAATGGCTACCTTAAAAGGAAACCATCCAGAGCTACATAGAACAGATGACCTTCCTATCACATCCTTCCATCCAGTCAACTGCTAGACCAGAGGTGGGGAACCTGTGGCATCAAGGCCACATGTGGCCCTCTAGGTCCTCAAGTGCAGCCCTTTGATTGAATCCAAACTTTACAGAACAAATCCTTCTAATAAAAGGATTTGGTCTGTAAAACTTAGACCCAGTCAAAAGGCTGCATCCTAGAATAATCACATGTGGCCACAAGGATAATATAACAATAAAGGGTAGCTAGATGGTACAGTGAATAGAGCACTGACCCTTGAGTCAGGAGGACCTGAGTTCAAATCTGGCCTCAGACACATAACACTTAGTAGCCATGTGACCTTGGACAAGTCACTGAACCCTAACTGCCCTGCCCTCCCGCCTCCAAAAAGTAAAACAAAAACAAGAACAAAAACCCAAAACCCAATATAACCATATGCAACAAGTTACCAAAAAATGATCCTAATTTTGGACTGTTAGGTCTTTGTCACTTTTAAAAAATACTACTAAAAGGCAAAATGGATTATCTATACATAATTATTCATAAGTATTATGGATTTTTTTTGTTGCTTTTTTTGCTTTTTGGAGGGGGGAATGCGAGGCAATTGGGGTTACGTGTCTTGGCCAAGGTCACACAACTAGTAAGTGTTAAGTGTCTAAGGCTGGATTTGAACTCAGGTCCTCCTGACTCCAGGGCTGGTGCTCTATTCACTGCACCACCTAGCCGCCCACTATAATGTTTCTAATACAAAAAATCCAAATCAACCTACATGTTCAAAAACCTGAAAACAGAACATTATAAAGCCATAAAAATGAAACACACACATTAATATCCATATGAAGTAGTACAAAGTAAAAACAGAAGAACCAGAGCTATCTAAACATAGAACATAAGAGTATATTTAAAAGAAAAGAATTTCACAGGTGCAATAACAACAGGCTGACTTTCAAAAAAATTTTTAGCCATGTGGTGTAGTAGAGAGCACTGAATTTGAAGTCAGAGAACTTAGATTCAAATCTGAGTTTAGCTATTTGCTACTTTGTTGTCTTGGGCAAGTCATTAAATGAAGAATTCGGGATTAGCTAACTCTAAAGCTCTTTACGCCTAAAAAATATATAATTCTGTGATCCTCTTATATTTTAAAATCCTGTTATCTTAAAGAAAGAATGAAACCAGGGAAAAAGGTGGCAGATTTTTGGAGAAGTCTGGAATGGGACACAGAATAAAAGTATCTAATTTGCTTATTTTAATTTTTGTTAATTCTTTTTGCTCTCTGCCTTATTAAAGGCAGGGAATTTAGGGTAAGAGTTTGCCCTCTCTTTTGTATGTTCAATTGTTTTGATTAATAGTTATTAATGGAAACAAGTAAATGCATAACAACTATCAATAATAAATCATTGTACTGGAGATTCACAGAAAGAACCATAATACAAAGACTAAGATGCCCAGTGAAAAGGTTTGGTCTAATCAAAACACACCTTGAGAAAGATTTCAGGTGGAGGAATAGGGAAAGGCATCATGGAAGAGCTAACATCTGAGTGGAGCCTAGAAGGAAGAGAGTATCTTTTAGGGACGGTTCACCACAAGAGAAAAGGTACAAAGTGTAAAAAGAATCTCGGTTTGGCTGGAACAGGGAATGTATAGCATAAGAAGGAGTGGAGGAGAACAGATAACCTCTAAGATTGTTCTCAGTTCTGAATTTTAATGATTCTATGAAAACTAATACTGCAGGGAAAACCATTACATCTTTTCCAATAAAAATTTTCAGACTGGAAGTCTTCACAAGTAGCTTCCAATTTTGTTATTGCTCAGTTGTTTCAAATGTGTCTGACTCTTTGTGACCCCATTTAGGGTTTTCTTGACAAAAATCCTGGAGTCAAGGTTTCCCATTTCCTTCTCCAGACTATTTTACAGATGAAGAAACTGAGGCAAATAGGGTTAAGTGACTTGGCCAGGGTCACACAGCTAGTAAGTGTCAGAGGCCAGAACTGAACTCGGGAAGATGAGCCTTCCTAACTCCAGGCCCAGCACTCTGGTTCACTGGGCCACCTAGCTGTTCCAGTTTCTAATAGGATAGTCTTTTTAGTGTGTGTTTTATTTCATGTTCATAGCCACTGTGTAACAAATCTCTCTCAAAGGACCTTGAAATCCATGTTGTAGTTGAAAGAGCACTGGATTGCAAACCAGAGGACCTGGATTCAAATCCTGATTCTGCCATCTTCTGTGTGAGCATGGGCAAGCCACCTAACTTCTCTGGGCCTTCTTTTCTTCAACTATAAAATCAGCTCTAAGTCTGCAATCTAGCACTTTCAAACGAGGTCTGGGATTTCAGCCTGATTAGGCTCAAGTGGAAATTTTGAAAATAAGGAGAGGTTATAGAATACAGTAAAAAATGTGAACTTGTGCTAATTTTCCATGACTCTTAGTAAAAGGAAATAATATAGACTTGGATTTTATTGATAATTTTAAGTCTATTACATTATTAATAGTTTCTGTTAAAGCATAAAGTACACAGTATAGTACACAGATGTAGACCGCTTTTGGTTTGTTGCATTGCAATGCCACAGTGAGGAGGCACACAGTGAATTAGACTTAAGCACTTCAAGACAATGGGCTCAGTTCCCAGGAGACACTTGGAAAGTCCTAAGTTCAGTGTCTTTATCTAGAACACAGAGATTACATGATTTACACAAGATCATGGATTTAGAGTTGGAAGGGATCCTGGAGGTCTTCAATGCTGCAAATTTACAAAAGAGAAAACTTAGATCCAGAAAAATGTTAAGTTCCATGTATGAGGCCCCAGAAGCAAACTCTGTAGAGCTGAGATTTGAACCGAGGATCCACAACTCCAAGTTCAGAACTGTTTCTACCACACAAACGATGGTATATGTTTTTGTTGATTTTTTGGGGGGAGGGGGAAAGGCAAGACAATTGGGGTTACGTGACTTGTCCAAGGTCACACAGCTAGGAAGTGTGTCAAACAATGATATATGAAAGTAACCCTATATTACTTTGCAGTAAAAAATAATATGAAAATTTCAAAGAAAGGTGGTCAGATGAAAAGTGAAATCATTAGTACTACAGGAACAAGTTATACAATGATCATAATGAAAAGAAAACAATGAAAGTCTTCAGTGTTCTGATCATTAAGTGAGCAATTATGACTCTGAGAACCTCTAGGCAGGGAGATGGTAGTTTCTAGGTGTGAGATGAATCATAATGTTGTTGTTTAGTCATTACAGGCATGTTTGATTCTTCATGACCTCAACTGTTGTTTCCTTGGCAAAGATACTGGCATGGTTTGACATTTTCTTCTCCAGCCCATTTTACAGACAAGGAAACTGAGTCAAATGGGGTTAAGTGACTTGCCCAAGGTCACACTGCTAGTAAGTATCTGAGGCCACATCTCAGGTCTTCCTGACTCCAGATCTGCCATCCCATTTACAGTACCACCTATTTGTACTACATACTATATACCTCTACAGAGTCTGATACACTCCACAGTTACAAAGCAAATGTTTTATGATGCTTAAAATTTTATATGACAGCAAAATTCTATTATTAATAAAATGGCAAAATTCAGCAAGTCATCAATAATGCTTCTTACAAAACCCTTAAATTTAAATCTGACCTAAAATTATTATTGGAAAGCAAGTTAAACCACTATGAATCTTCCACACAAGCTCTAAGAACTTGCTGACGTCAGTCAACGAGCATTTATTAATTATTTATGATGCCAGTCACTACGCTATGTGCTGGAGATATAAAGGAAAACAAAAGCCTGGTCAGTGACCCTCAAGAAGGTGGAGAAGACCTATAATGGAAAAGTCCACATGCAAACAGCACTATAAAAGATATAGACACTGAACATGGGAGGTAAGCTCAAAGGGAAGGCACAGAGAGGGGAGTGACTGGGAAGCATTTCCTGCAACAACTGGGATCCAAGCTAAATCTGGAAGAAATGCAGGGGACAGAGTGAAGGAAGGAGAGAATTTAGGCATAGGGGACAGACAGTGAAAAGTGTACAGAGTAAGGAAAGGAATATCATGTGAAAGGAAGAGCCAGGAAACCAAAGTCACTTGATTGCAGAGTATGTGGAGGGCAATAAGGGGTAAGAAGACTATAAAGGTAACAGTCATTGGAGTTTACTGAGTAGAGGGATAATGTGGATAGATCTAAGGTTTGGCAGCTAAATGGAGGATGGAGAGAAATAGAGAGATCTTTGTGGTATGGAGAACAACCAGAAAGCTACAACAGTAATCCAGGCATGCGGTGAGGAAGGCCTGCACCAGGTGTCAGGTATATGAGCTGAGAGAAAAGGCAGGACAAGATATGTAATGAAGGCAGAAATGATAAGACATGGCAAGAGACTGGACATATGGGATGAGAGTGAAGAGATGAAGACAACATCTAGGTTTCAAACTTAGGTGACTGGGATGATAATGGTGCCCTTGATAATAGGGAAATGTGGGAGAAGGGAGTGGAAAAAAGTGTTCTTTCCATTATCATTCATCAGTCCTTGGGGGCAGGGACTGTTACTTATTTTTGTCTTTGTAGTGCTAGGGCCTAGCAAAGTCTCTTGTATCTAGTAGGCATCTTGCACAAAGTAGGTTAATTAGTGCTTGCAGAACTGAAATTTGAGACATTGTTGAAGGTAACCAGATTAAGAAACCCAACTCTCCCTATTTTGTTCACAAAACACTGTTGAACTGCAAAGGTTCTTAACCAGGTGTGCTTGAACTTAAAATACAGATGGCTGGATGGATGGAAGGACAGATAGACAGCTGTACTCCAATGTAATTGCTTTCCTTTGTAATCTTATACATTTTATTTTATGCATATAAAATATTATTCTGAGGAGTCCACAGGATGCACCAGATTTCCAAAAGGGTCTTCACACACACACAAAGTTAAGAATCCCTGCTGAAGAGCTTCTCTTTGTTGAAATGTCTTGGATAGCATATTTATAATTTGTACTGCTCTTGTCTTCTTTGTGTGGCACTACTGACTAGCCACCATTATGAATATGGTGTATCTAGAAACCTCTTTGATTTTTGGTAACTTCCAAAGTGCTTGAAAGCTTATATCCACACCAAACAGAAAACAAATTAAGAAGTATTTATGCTTAAAAACAAAACAAAATGAAACTTTAATATAAATCATATAGAATAATGAATGCTTAAAAAAAGTAAATACTAAATATTTTTAAAGAAATATATTAATAACAAACTAGAAATATGTCTATTAGAAACTTAAACAATTTACTACATCCCCTGGGAATATCTCATACTAACTGTCACCATAGAAAAAAGAAAGTCTGACAGTTGGAGTCTATGACATGGAATTTATAATCCCTATGCAGCATGCTCTATTGAGGGCTACTGCAGGGTTAAAGCTGAATTTTTCAATAAGGTTCACAAGTCCGAGGTTAAATACACATGAATTAAGAATGTTTAATCCAACTACAGATACCATCTTTTCATATTTAAAGTAGCTTTCTTTAAACATTATAAATACAAAAAACATGAGCTGCTTCTAATAGTAAATACATAGAAATCTCCAGCATTTTTTTTTTGGAAAAACCTAAAAGTCAAATAAAAACAACAACGTTCAGCACATGTTGTCTTTCCCTTCCTTTTTTTTTTTAAGAATTGTGTGTAAGGTGTACTGCCAAAATCATAAAACTTTACTGAAAAATAAGGACTATTTCAGACTGCCAGAAAAATAATATAACCATTATTAGCAATATTAATGCACAAAAACAATAACATTGCCAAGGTTTTACATGTGTAAAGTATACACATAAATATGCACATACACACATTAAATAAAAGTTAAACAGTTTCTACCTGGTTTTGTGTACTCCCTTTCAAATACTGTTCTCCTAGAGTAGTGGCCTCTGGTGCTGTCTAACATGAATTCACAAAATTCAATGGCTCATGCTTTTTCAAAGCTTAGTGCTAAGTTTGCAGAACAAAGTAGCCTTTTTTCTCTCTTTCTCTCTGTGTCTCTCTGTCTGTCTCTGTGTCTCTCTCTTTTTGGTGGGTACAAGTATGGGGACCACAGGAACAGTTAAATTCATGGCATGGTTGGTCTACCACACAGTCGGGGGAATTCTTTAAATAGAGCCTGTCACTCTCTTGGCCCATCAATGGGATTTCCTTCTCAAACTGCTGATTCGTTCAGGTACACAACAGAGGAAATTTCAGTTAACCTTTGTTTCACCCCAGGGAAAAATCTGTCTGAAAGTATAAAATGAATAGGTTAAAAAAAAAAAAAATAAGCAGCTCAGCCACAGGGCTATTCTCCCAGTCCTCACTACAGCTTAGGTTAAATAGTGAAAAAGGGACAGTGGAATGTTTTATTCCTAATGGGAAATTAATGTATAATATGGAACTCAGAAATCTGGTTGGTCACACTTTTATTTTGATGAACAAACCAAACCATCTACACTTTTTGTTTAAGGATGGCCAACTGTTACCCTTTGATAACAGGAACTTAGGAGAAATGAGCTGTTTCCATATAAAGTGCTATTAAGACGATATAATGAGATTATTATAAGAGAGGCGGTATTGGTGTGGTTAAAAAAAAGCCTGAACTTGTAGAAAAGGGATTGAATTCTAACCCTGTGGGCATACAGTTGCTTCTCTCTGAACCTCCTTTTCCTTACATAGAAAGTGAATAGAATAAATGATTTCCCATAATTCTAAGCTGTCTACAAAATTTAAAATACTTGACAAATTTTAAAAAATTCTTCCTATAAAGAGAAAATAATTGTTGATTTTGATCTTTCAAATGAGATATCTAAAATACAACATGAAAGATTTCAGTTTAAGGAAAAATATAGAGGTTTATGAAGTAAAGAGGACCTCTTAATTGAGAATTTATATAAAAGGTAAAGTGAGGCATTCAATTTCTATTTGTAAGTGTTCTATTTGCAAAAAGTGGCAGGATAGTAAATGCAGAGGTTATAGTTGCAGATAAAAGACTGGAAGGGAGGTGTTTTTTGATTTTTTTTTTCTCTGAAAAGTAAAGTCTTCTTTACTTTTTTTTTTAACTTTTACTTTACTTCTTTACTTTACAAAGTCTTGTTCTTTCTTTGTAGAAATAGATATATGAAATAAAACAACCAGGCTGAATCACCTCAAAATGATTCCCAAAAACTAAGCTAAAGACTTTATGTAAAAATGTATATAGTATCCTACCGTTATAATTCCTGTATACAATTAAAGAACATTGTACCTTTCAAATAAAACAGGAAATCCATTTCTATGGGAGTTCTGACATTTTCAAAAGAGAAAAATAATTTACTTTGCTTGGGAGCTTTCTCTTTTTGATTTTGTATCTGCAGGGTAGGGGTTCCTGTGCTTAAAGATCCCAGGAGAGAGTGGAGAAGACATTGTCACCGGTATCTTTTTGTTCCTTCCAAAATTATAAAGACTTTATTGCCCTCTTTGAATTCAACTGATTTCAATTTTTCAGCCAAATTAGGGATAAAGAAACAAACAGTCCTCACTGTCAAAAGCTTTACATTATGTTGGGAAAAACAACAAGTACATAAGTAAAAATTTAAGATTTACAGAGTATATAAACACACACAGAGTAATCATGGTAGGTGAAGAGATAGTACTTGACTTTTGCTTTGAAGGAACCTAGTGATTTTAAAAGGCAATGGTTAGAAGGGACACTTCATGCGTGAATAAAGGTTAAAAACAACAATTATGCATCTATGTAAGTCCATATTACACACACACACACACACACACACACACACACACACACACACACACACACAGTCAGATATCACCACTCCAAAATTCAGTCTCCAAGCAATATGGAATAAAAAAACTTTCAAAATATAGACATAGAACAAAATGGAGTGAAAACAGCATGTGGTACTATGTCATCCCCATCATTCTGTGTTTCTGGAGTTGATCCTTAATATGCTTTTAGTAAGCCTACAGAAAATGAGCTTACTTTTAGCCAATTACTAAAACAGTTACTTTATCTACAAGTGCAAAAATTTTCAGAACATTAAAACTAAACAATAGCATACTGTTTATCTGTTATCTCAATGCTATTTCCATTTGAACACCCATTGAAAAAAGAAGAAAGATTATTATGGTAACAGTAAAAACTATTAAAGCTTTAGATGAAGACCTTGAGATCATTAAAAATTTAACAGATTCCAAAAATTACACCAATAAAATGAAACAGATGACAAAAACAGCACAAAAATCTCAAAATTATTTTGAAAAGGAAATAGGCATACTTAGATTGGAATTATGAAAAGTTCTTTTTGATGATTTAGAACTAGTAAAAAAAATAATTAGGAGAACAAATTAGGTACCTAACACAAAGAAGAAAATGAAGCTAGTGACCCAGAGTTCAATAAACTCAAAAGATTCCAGCTATAGGAATAATGAATTACTGTTTGGAAAAGTAAATAGCAGTCTGTCAGAAATTATCAAAACCCCAAAATTTCATACTATATACTAAGACAAATACCAAATGGACATACAGCTTAGACCTAAAGGGTGACAACAAAAACAAATCAGAAGAGCAAAGGATGTATATCTTAGGGAAGAGTTCATGACCATAAAAGTGATAGAGGAAACCCTGAAGATAAAACGAACATTTTTAGTTATATAAAATTTAAAAGGTTTTTTTTTTTGGGGGGGGGGAAACCTAATGCAGTTAAAAGGGAAACATTTAACTAGAAAAAAAAGTAACAAGTCTGATAAAGTTCGTATTTCATTTATCTACACATGCATATATACGTACATATATGTGTATACACACACACACACACACACACACACACACACACACATGCACGCACCTGACTGAAATTGACAAGAATAAGAGCTATTCATTCCCCAGTTGATAAATGGTGAAAGGATATGAATGGGCATTTCTCTAGGAAATCAACTTATGAATTCTAGCTTTCTTCTAGCTCACTCTCCAAAGTAGTCCACTTCAGGACCCCTGCCTGGAAGACTGCTCTCCAGACTGTGGGTCCCTGGTCAGGATATCATTTGTTGTGGCTCTAACTACAATGCTCACTCCACTCCCATCTCCATTCATTTTCCATCCTGCTCCAGCTTTCCCTTTGCTTTATGGGTACATTTCCCCTACTTCTCCCCCTTTATACTTTGTTTTTCTACCTATAAAAATGTTCTTTGAGAGAAAGCATGGTCTTGGTTTAAAATTTTTTATTTTTCATAGTTGTACCCTTAACACTTAGTAAAGAACAGGCATACAATAAACACTTAATATTCTACTTATCTAACATACTTTATTTTATTTTTGCCTTTTTTGGGGGGAAAGGGCAATTGGGGTTAAGTGACTTGCCCGAGGTCACACAGCTAGTTTTGTGTTACTGACACATTAATGCACGCTTGCTGAAGCTATAAATTGGTAGTCATTCAAGAAAGTAACATGAAACATGCCTCCAAAGTAACTAAACTATGTATAACATTTAATGCTACATAACCACGAATACTGAGTCTATACCCCAAAAGGGATCAAAGGAAGAGGAAAAAGATATATATACAAAAAATATTTATAGTGATTTTAAAAATTAAGTAGTGGCAAAGAACTAGAAACCAAGAGGATATGCATCTACTGGGGAATAGCTGAATAAATCATTCTATGTGAATGAAATGGAATAGAAGTGTAGTAAAAGAAATGACAAAAGGGATGAAAGCTGCACTTCCAGAGAAACCTCAGAGGACTTGTATGAACTGACATAGAGTGAAATGAGCAGAAACAGGAAAACAATTTATAGTACAACCATGCTATAAAAACGAGCAACTTTGAAAGACTTGAGAACTCTGGTCAATGCAATGAATAAGCATGATTCCAGAGAGCCAGTGATGAAGCATGAGAATGCTAAGCCACCTCCTGACAGAGAGGCGATGGACTAATTTGTACAGATACACATTTCTGGACATAGCCAACATGGAGATTTGTTTTCAACCGCTGTGTATAAGTTATAAAGGTTTTTGTTTTCTTTTTTCCTTTTATGTAAGGAAGTGAAATGCTTTTTGAGTGAAAATATTTTTAAACAGTCTTTTTTGAGTTTAAATTTAAATTAGCAGCAGAATTATGCCTATTTGGAGCAATTTTCAAAAGCTACTATCTGTCATAGCCACCACAAACAAATGTATTATCCCCAGAGTATTTGACAAAAAGTATAAAAACATTCCAAGATCTGCATCCAAAAGTGCGTGTAGCAACTATTGCAACAGTAAGAACTTTAGTACAGAGAGAGTCACGGCATTATAAGGACAGACATCAAGCATAAATGAGAGAGAAGCAACTTGAGACAACTATTAAATTTTTGTGCTAAGGCACAGATTATATTGATGTCTAGCTAATATGCACCGTATTAAAACTTGAACTTTTTATCACCCAATTAAAGATAACAACAAAGAAACACTGAGAATGGAACTAGGAAAACAAAGCACATCTGAAATTCCAGATTCTTTTAATTAGGTGGAAGAAAGAGCATATAGCACCTACTATGTGCAAGGAAGTATGTGAAGTACTTTTAAAAGATCTCATTTTATCATTAATTAAAATTATTTAAATTAATTAAATATTAGTTAAGTTTAACTAGTCACTGGAAGAAAAACACAAAAGATTAAGATGACAGGAGTCAAGGACGTGCAAAAACTATAAACAATTCAAGATCACTCAAAAGTTTTACTATAGGGGGGGCGGAGCCAAGATGGCGGCATAGAAGCAGCAAAGCACCACAGCTCCCACACAAACACGCTAAAAAACTCATAAAATGGGACGCTAAACAGATTTTCAAGCTCCAAAACTCTCCAAAAGACAGAAAGCACATCTGTTGCTACAGGCAGCGCAGCGCCGGCTCAGGCCCTGGGGCATCGGGCAGGAAACCTCGGCTATAGGAGAGCAGATCAGCTGCACTGGAGGCACAGTTACCACATCTATCAGGCCAGAAGACACAAAGGCTAAGAGAAAGGTCAGTGGATTTTGCTAACTGGGGAGGAGAAGAGCGGGTCCGGCCAAACTGCTCCCAGGGCAAGGAGGCAGCGGGAGGCGGCTGTTGCAGCAGGAACAGCTGAGAGCGGCTTCCACGGGCTGCTTCAGAGCCCTTGGCCTGCAGATAGCAGGGGGGCTGACGCGACCCATCGAGGCCAAGGGCTCTTGCGT